>CP136068.1:40310755-40731698 GCA_032622095.1 Siphonodentalium dalli
GCTGGCTGCATGAGACTGGCAATGGGTACAGTCCCCCTGTATTTCAATGTCATTTTTCTGGTGCTTCAAACTTTTTGAATGTGACACCAGGCACTTTCGCCCATGTTTGCGACGTCAAATATTTTCTTGCATAACTGACATCTAGCGTTATATGTGTTGTTCTCAACCGCCTCCACCCATTTGAATTTGGCGCCCCATTGCGTCTGGTATTTGCATTTACCACCGGGCATGTTATTTTAAAATACTCGTAAACAGGAAATGAAGGTCATCGGAAGCGAATGTGATTTTTTTGTTTCGGTTTCGTTTTTGTTAATTTGTACGTTTTTATGTAAAACACGGGTTTCTAATAGTCGAATGTCTATATAATATACAAATTACCTCAATCCAATACAATAAAAATACACTAATTACGCTACCTGGGTTTGAAAAGCTCGAACTATTTTTTATCGTGTTCAATTTTATGATACTTTCATAGGGGGGTCACATAATTGAAATAGACTCGCGGAGTTATTGGTGTTTTGCGGGAAATGGAGTTACATCCCATGCTTCATTGGGGGGGTCACACAATTACAATTGACTCGAGATAATTGCCGCCAGCGGAATTCAAAATGGGGTTACTTCCCATATACCAACAACGCGTTCGGAACTAAACTATCTATATTTATTGACTCCCGATGAATCGATATACCTGGGTTTAAGGGCTACATAGAATTCCAGGGGTTTTCAAGGAGTGGGCATTCAATTCAAGGGTTTCAAGGGCCCTGGAAAATTGATTTTCCAAATCAAGGAGTTTCAAGGAATTCAAGGAGCCGCGGATACCCTGTTAGAGCATTGCTGTTTGTCGTTCATTCTGGTTATAAGACTGTAAAGAAGTTGTCCCCACTAACAGGTGCATGACCAAAACCTTCGGGGGGGGGGGGGGGGGGGGGGGGGGGGGGGGGGGGGGGGGGAGTGGCATATCAATTCAAAATAGGTTACTTGGCCTCCCCCTTAAAACAGAGGTTAATGACCTGGGTTACTGGAGTCCAGCTTGCATTGGTCAGTGTGTCAATGTGACCCATACTTCACATGTTATCAACATCTGCTTCCTGTTTACCAGGATGTGATGAAAGAATACAAAACCTGAGCTTTAATCTATTAATGTTGGCTACTACAGTAAAGCAGATGTCCCTGCTGTGGGTTTTAATGGAACCCAATTCACAAAATATATCACTTGACATTAAGGGTCATGGGTCCATCTTAAATTTAAATTTAATTGCACACATGTCAACCGGTCTTTAAAAGATGCAGATTTTTTTTTTTTAAAATGGCAATTGTTTAACAAAAACAAAATATTTCACTGCAAAATTTCTTTTATCTTGATTCAATGTAAACATGTGGTCGGACTTAATTTCCAAATAATTATCAAATTTGCCATTTTTCCACTAAAATTATTACCCATTCAGCAAATAAAAGTGATGGTAAGGTAAGTGAATCCAAAAAATTATTTTTGCTTCCAAATAAAAGATAAATATTTTGCAAAAAAAATTATTTCAATTTGCCTATTCTCATGGTAAACATGTGAGTATGTCATGTCAAGTGATGTCTCCTGATCCTTAAAGGGACAACAAGGCACTCGCATGCAGTGGGTATATGTGCAAAAAATATAAACATCGAATTATATGGGAAAAATACCTGAACATAAATTGGATGAACGACTGTTTCGTAATATTTTGAACTCTGAGCATGTGAATTGAGTAGCACTCAAAAAGATTAATTTTAGCCTTTAAAAAATAGTGATGCTTCCGGTAAACCACCCGCCCTAGTCCAGATCCCACCCCTACTAATTTTCTCAACCCCATTAAAAACAAATTAAATAACCAAAAAAACAATTGCGTTTATAAATCTCCAATTGTAGTAAATCTGTACTTTTTTTCCTCCGTTACCGGAAAGGTCACAATTTGTTTCAGGTATTATATAATAAGGTAGCTGCCATCATGCAGCAAAGCCTCCCACATAATTTGAACTGATTTTAGAGATTGCGTGGAAATCACCATACACCATTTGGTCACATGACCCCCCCCCCCCCCCCCCCCCCACCCCCCCCCCCCCTTAAATAAGTTTCACATATCATCTTTGTACCAAGCCTGATTAAATCTACAGATCGTCAACAAGGAACCATCCTAGAGAATTTGTATATGGAGAAGTGATTTCGGTCACTCCCCTCTAGACCAATACACAGGGACCGGCCTAGAAATTCAAATTGGGAGAAGTCACTTCTCACTATTAGATAATTAGGGAGAAAATGGACTGTTAATTATCAGGGAGAAGTCATAAAGGCTGGAAAATCTTTTGGGCCAATTATTGGGCCAATTCTGATTATTTTGGCCAAATTAAAAAAAACTTTGGCCAAATTAAATCCTCATTTTCTGGTCTAACATTCTATATAATTATGTCCATACCTTCAAATACAGTGGCTAGACTTCTATAATCCCACCATTGTTACTTAAAAATATACATGTACCACCATCTACAAGTCAGCCTTATGACAGACAAAGGATTTATTGCTGTTTTATTACATTTGTTTGATAGTGCACTGCAATGAGTGCCTTTAGTTACCCATTAAGCTGTATCACCTAATCAAATAGCAGATGATCATACTATAAATTTTATTCTCATGTCGCTCCCGGGACCAAAAAAAAGTGGGTTTATTAATTAAATTTGCGATTTTGAGGTAAAAAAAATAAAAAATTCTACAATTGAGATAATTTTGGCCATTTTAGAAAAAAAATTGGCCATTGTTTGGCCGATGACAGCGCGAACACTGATAATCAGTAAACATCACTTTAATATGCTGTTTTGAAATATGTGTAAATATAATAAAAATAAAGAATATATAAATAAAATGGGTAGAAACTTGTGTATGAATTGAAAATATTCTGTACTATTGTCATTTTTAGCTGAATATGTTATTTTATTTGGGAAAACAATATAGGTAGATGTATTTGTAAATATATATAAACATGTATCCTTGGATCAGCCAAGAGGCTTCAAATTAGGAGAAGTCACTTCTCCATGTTTGTTTATTAGGGAGAAGTGGACTGTAGTCAGGGAGAAGTAACAATGGCTTAATTATGTCCAATATACACCCCATCATCAGCCTTCTATGGTCCAATAAGTATCATGCAACACATCACTTCAAATATGCACACTGGTATATAAGAGAGAAGTCACTTCCCTCTAGAACTTAAGAAGGGAGAAGTAAGCACATTTTAGGGAGATGATGTCTCCCAAGTCGCCCTCTCGGCTGATCCTAGCTGCCATCAACGTGGTGTCAGTCAGCATAGTATTTACATAAATTGATCTCTTGACCTCCCCCCCTTAAATAAGTTTAACAAATCCAGCTTTGTATCACCCCTGATGAAATCTACGTGGGTCTATCAGTCAATACTTATTTGATCCGTGCGGCGCCCATAGCGATGTCTGATTAAACTGCATGGGGAGGCGATACATCGTATATTGATTCACGACTTCTACTTATCCCCAGCGCACCAGCACTCAGACGTCGTGTATGCCCAAAAGCAAATCTCTCATAATATGGCTGATTTTTAAAGCTGATTGCTAAGTCTGTCTCCGAAAGCCAGTTATGGACAAACCAAAATGAGAATTAAAATCGCGCAGAAATCACTATCACTGAATCATAATGACAGAATAGCGAACATTCACCGATAAACTGGTGCAATATAACAGCAATGCCCTAAGTAATCGACTCTTTAACCACAGCAGAATTATGGGTAACTTTTCAGAATTCAGTCGGAAATATGGCTTGTTGCCATTCATCGGAAAGCTCTCACTGTTACCCATAATTCTGCTGTGTTTAAGGAGTCGATTACTTAGGGCATTACTGTATTCATGTCCCTAAATCTTAAGATTAGTCTGTGAACTGAATAGTTGACCCTTTCTGCACTCAATGGATTCTCCCATTCTGTCATTTGCAGAATGAGGTCCCCAGAGGGTGAATTTAGAGACGTTATCCCGAACAACGGGCTAGCATCACCAAATTCACCCTCTGGGGACCTCATTCCGCATGGCCTCATCGGCTATGGGAGACTCAGACCCAAATGGTGAATATTGTGATATACACCCATTTGGAACCTCGATTATGCAATGTGTCGTCTGCCAATTTGGTGATATAGAGAAACTAATCTAAAAAATAAATAGAATCTATGTGAAGAAGTTTCTATAGAAATTTGATAAAAGAAACTTTCCAGAGAAGATGAGGCCTAAGCAGAATGAGGTTCCCAGAGGTTGAATTTAGTGATGCCTGCCCGCTGTGTGGGATAGCGTCACTAAATTCACCCTCTGGGGACCTCATTCTGCAAATGACAGGCATCTTTTACTCAGGCCTGGTTTGCTGTACTTATTATCTGAACATTTCATAAGGGAACTACTTGTCAATGAGTACTTAGTATAGACAGGGTTAATGGGTAGATTAGATAAGAAATATGCATAAACCGAATTAACGCTCCCAAATTACTATTTCTTCAGTTGTTTGTGTAAAAAATATTTTATTCGAGTCGAGGAACACACCCTTCAACGCTCAGAGTGATCAGAAGTATTTGCGCTGTCAGTCACTGGCCAAAGTGGCCAATGGCCACTTTTTTTCAAAAGAGGCCACAAAAAATTTCATTTGGCCAAATTTGGCCAACCGTTCACCACAAAAGGAGACATAAATCTAATTCAAAAAAGTGCTGAATAGATCGACGAAGTTAGGCTACAAAATCGCTGGTTTGGACACAAGTGTTTCGTACTTTGGATACATGATACGATGACAACCCAAATTTATTTTGTAAGGGGAGCATTGATTGAATGGTTATGGTTGTACAAAGGCGATTACGAATCCTCAAAAACCTTAACCTCTGAACTGGTTATATCATATTTTGTTGATAAGGTGGTCTGTGAGATGGAAAACATAAATGCATTGATCCATTCGATGTACAAGCGATGGCATGTAAGTTACGTAATGTGTCGTAAACTGCCTCCCGTCTTCACAGGGATTCACACCATAAACGATAGGTATTCAACACCTCATGATAATAATCAACAGAATTGTTGTTTTATTTCGGTGAAAATAGCGATGACAACACACCCCATTACTTGATTAGTTGGCAAACATGGTGTCAGCGACGCAACATAGTGTCAGAGAGTTATACATTTAAAAAATATAATTTAGTCATCAATTGTGAGCCCAGAAAAAGAGGATTTAATTTTGGCCAAAGTTTTTTTTTATTTTGGCAAAAAACATTTGGCCAATTGGTTTTTATGTTTACCCATACCATAGTATGGTAAACATAGTGTCGTTGCCCGGATTGACCACTCGTCGTTAGTCCGTCCGTCCGTCCGTCTGTCTGTCTGTCTGTCTGTCTGTCTGTAGACACTTTACGCATGGTGCGATAACTCGAACATTTTATATCTGATCGGAACCAAATTTTGTATATGAATTTGTCAGCACCAAATACAGATCGAGTTCGAATATGGGTTATCACGGAGTTATGGCCCTTTTTCGACTTAGAATTCATGCATGCTACCATAACTCAAAAAAATTTTATCTGATCAGAATCAAATTTGGTATGCAAGTTTCTCGGACCAAAATACAGATCGAGTTCGAATATGGGTTTGATCCGATATTTTTCAATGGAGTTATGGCCCTTTTTCGACTTAGAATTCATGCATGCTGCCATAACTCAAATTTTTTTTTATCTGATCGGAACCAAATTTGGTATGCGAGTTTCTCAACTCAAAATACAGATCGAGTTTGAATATGGGTTATATCCAACATTTTATACCAGAGTTATGGCCCTTTTTCAACTAAGAATTGAACAGATAACCATAGCAGTCTACAATTAATTACCAGTGATATCAGTTTAGCTCTGAGAGCAGTAAATCTGTATTATGGGAATTAGAGTTATTTTTTACTCCCATGTTTATGATGACACACTCCTCACCTGTATAGTTTTTGGTATCGATCGGTTGATTGGTTTAAAGATTATTAACACTTTGCATCCGCACATAGGCATGAGCTATCCGATGCTGTAACCAAATTATTTTTTGTCCGATTGTTTTCATATTTGATATGTAGGTTTATAATGACACCCCCCTCACCTGTATAGTTTTTGGTATCGATCGGTTGATCGGTTTAGAAAATAATTAACCCTGCACACAAATGCTATCTGATCCATCTAAGTCAAACTGTTTTCTTCTGATATGCCTCATATTTCTTACCAAGGTTTTTCTTAGCACGTTCTTTATCTGTATGGTTTTTGGTATCGTTTAATTAACCCTTTTCAAACTTATTTTTACTTAGAACTCAAAACATTTTTCATCTGATCTACACCAAATTTGGTACATGTGGTCCTCACCCCGAAATACAGATAAAGTTCAAATTTGGGTTTGATCCGATATATTTTAACAGAGTTATGGCCCTTTATAATTCAAGTAATTTACTACCTATTGTATATGCCCTGTGAGAATTTAAGACAAACAACTTTACACAGTAATCTGCTTTATTGGGATCAGAAAATGACACTGGATACTCTTTGCTAAACCACTGCTGCTCCCAGAGCTGTCAAATTTAAGTGATTGATGATACTTTACTCCAGTTTGCGTGCAATAGTAATTTAACCCAACCTGTTGAAACATGTTCATGGCATTAATACAAATAGTCCATTGTCCATGTGAAGGATGTTCTGGAGCATGGCTGTTTAGAGAATTGTTGTTTACAGAGACACTGTTGTCTTATCTTGAGAAAACAATTTATCCACACATTAGTTCCATCATATGATGTCATTGAAAATGATTAACACTCTCCACACATCATATGTTCATTCTCCTATTCTATGTCCAGGTTGATCGTGATCCACTTTTCACTTGCATGTATTTCAGGATTAAAATTAACCTATTCCATAGACGCATAATATCTGATACGCAGATTTTAAATTATCTCTTTCGCCTTAGGCCAGGTTCACTAAGAATTTCTATTAATTATAAGCCACCAATTGAATATTCATCTTTTGAGGATATATCTTATTTTGAAATTCCCTCTATTGCATTTGGGCTGCAGGATAATAATAATGGTTCTGGTATTCTTGAAGCTGACTTTTTGGTCAAATATTTTTCACCCAATCACTTTTATAATCTCATTCAGGTTGATTGTGATACATTCTTCATGCGTATAGATTTTGGTATTGATTGAATGGTTTTGAGAATATTAACCCAATATTTAATAATATTTCTGCTGTTACAGACATTGTATCTTTCCAATGATCAGCTTAGAATAAAATTAACCATAGGTACATGTATACTGTACGCGATCCAATGTTATGACTCTAATATTTTCAATTTGACCCTCTCATATCTCTCCTTTAGTTATCTGATAATTCTGTATTAAAATATTTTATATCCAACCATTATCAATCATATTTAATATCAAGGTCTATACACCCCTCACTTATATAGATGTTCAGGTGTTTGTTGGTCTCTAATCTCAATCATCCCATAACTTTTACTATGCAGCTAACACAACAACATAATCTGTTATGACTCAGGTTCCATTGTAAGAATTAAATAAATAGAGTTATTATGATGTTAATATTGTAACAATTATATCTTTAACAGCTATGGTGCATCTGTCTGACTGTGTTTGGGTATAATTATCTTTATCAATCTATCACACATACATGTATCTCTGTTGGAGTGACCGAATAGGTTGAAATCGAATGTCATATCCATCTTCCTATTGTGTTTAAATGAGCAAGTTGCTCAATATGTCTGATTCCACTATGAAACTAATAAATAATAGTACGCTGTGAATTGTTGAAATTCTTGCACTCATAAAAAGATCGCTATCGTCAAGGTATGGGTTAAACATCTGCCGATCGTGATCGGCCTCTCGTTTATTTGGCCACTAAAAATTTCATTCGGCCACTTTTTTGGCCAGAAGATTTTTCGGTCCAGCGCGAACACTGGTGATCAGATATCGATTCTGAAATTTGTTATTTTCCGAGATGTCTAATTATTGGCGCCTGGCAAACAAGCCGATGGTCTCGGACCAAATTGCAGATGAAGATGGATAACTCTAAAATCAAGTGGCTTTGGGTTTTAGATATTTGACAATATGCGGCCAAATTTCGTTGAACAAAATGTTGATAAATATAACTTTTTGGGCAATTTTATACTATAGTTGACAGTGGTTAGAATTACTTCTTGGCAATTAATCGGTCTGATAACTGAAGCAGCATTTCACGAAATGTTGTTGTTGCTGGAATCTGATTATATGGGGACCATCGAATCGGATTGAGTACAGTAATGCTCAAAGTAATCGATTCCTTAACGACAGCAGAATTACGGGTAAATTTTCAGGATTTAGTCGGAAATATGGCTTGTTGCCATTCATCGGAAAGCTCTCAGGGAGAGCTTTCCGATGAATGGCAACAAGCCATATTTCCGACTATATCCTGAAAAGTTACCCATAATTCTGCTGTCATTAAGGAGTCGATTACTCAGAGCATTACTGTACCTTTAACCCTTTCAAACAGAGGATGAGATTCCTATTCAGAATTGGAATAGAATTTGTTAAATATGGAATATTTTATCACATAATTAGCCCATAAACCCGCCTCATAGTTTTTTTTAGTAAGACACACATGTATTATTGGCACATGCATTGACGTAGGTATGAGCTTAGTGCAATGATAACTATCAATGTTATTATTATGTTAATTAGAACATAATTATGATATTCGATTTGTGTTACTTATCACCAAATTCACCTCTGGAAACCTCATTCTGCTTAGGCCTCAACTGCTTTGAGAGACCTAGGATCAGACTGAAGTTCTCCAGTTGAAGTTCACTTATAGAAACTGAACAGAAGGGAAAAAGTTACTATTCCCAGAAGATGAGGCCAAAGCAGAACGAGGTCAACAGACTCCAGAGGGTGAATTTGTTGATAACATCACTAAATTCTCCCTCTGGGGAGCTCATTCTGCAAATGTCAGGCACACTATATACAGGCTTGCTCAAGAACTCACAATGATCTTTGCTTTAACCCTTTCAGTGCCAAGTCCGATTTTTGTATCAACCCATATTTCCTCTAAGAGCTCTTTCCATCAATGTATCACATTTTTATAATCAATAAATTTGAAAAATGATCAAGGAAATATGGGTTGATACAAAAATCAGACTTGGCACTGAAAGGGTTAATTGGCAGTTTGTCTGGAGATGGTGTGATTCTGTTTATGTCATGATTGATTGGACAAAGAACCAGGAAGGTATAACAGTTACTGGAATATATATAGTCCCAAAAAAGCAGGTTTTTTTTTTTTTTTTTTTACAATTTTAATAATTTATTGTTATATTCTTTAACAGACTTATTTTGTAGGTTTAGGGCCGATGAGATCGGCCCCTGGCACTCAAAGGGTTAAAGAGCACCTGTGTTTTTTAGGGAGCAATCTGTCAAACACTCAAACAGTGAGATGACATATTCAGCTCCAAAAAAAAGAAACAATATTTCATAAGTGGAATGCGAACTGTTTTCATGTGTTTCTTGCATTCTGAAATCTATGGTGAGCAGTGACGTATTAGTACACCAGCTGGGTGACAAAGTAACTTGGAATCAGTTGTAACAATACAGAGATCCAGGGGGCTGGGAACACCGTAGAATACAGGGGTAAACATGTCTTCGCTAACATGGACAAATGTGCGTAATAACCCTAGGTACACATTCCGAAGCACCACACGGACAATTTTGAATATCAACATTAATATAGAATAAGTATAGAACGGCAGCGTACTAGTCAAACCGTTCAGCAAGTTAAAATCATAGGAATATAAATACCACGAGGGACACACACCAAGCAATACATAACGAAACGATACTATACACAAATTATTATAAAAACGTATACATAGGCTTTCCTGATTGTACTATCGGGAAAATTTCTTTTTTGTAAATAGAAGTGTATGCTTATGCATTGGCTGTACTGCCAGAAGATATATTGAATGGTGTAATACTCATATCGTACATACTTGCACGAATTGTAATGTACTTACCATTAATAAGGGATAAACATTTTAGAATTAAGACAGGACTGTTACATATATGGGACTGGGCCCCAAATTTCATTATCAGTTATTGAAGGGATTAAAATGGTAAAATGACACCAATATAACATAAATTGCATAGAGGTAAGTGTATATAAAATGTATATGCAAATTGAACGCTCTTTATAAGTGGTTTTTAGCATAGTTTGCAAACATTATACTGCTACAGTACAATATACAATATAATAATTTATGTTTGATTGTTAGCATAGCTTGATAACATTAGGAAGCGTAAATTATATAATTTGGAAAATGTTTACTAAGACCAAGCCGAAAATAGGTATTTAAAATGTTGGGAATCAGAAAATAATAACCAGCTAGTGGAGTCATCAGGAGAACATACATATAAACGAACGTCACATACAGAACATTTCTTTTAGGTTTCGGTTCTTATTTAGTAAGTGGAATCCGAACTGTTTTCATGTGTTTCTTGAATTCTAAAATCTATGGCGAATAATGCCGAGTAGTGACGTACCAGTACAGCAGCTGGGTGACAAAGTAACCTGGGATCAGGGCCAAGCCTTGAAATATGGTGTCTGTCATTTGCAGAATGAGGTCCCCAGAGGGTGAATTTAGTTATGCTACCCCGCATAGCAGGCTAGCATCACCAAATTCACCCTCTGGGAACCTCATTCTGCTGAGGTGCAAGCAGAATGAGGTCCCCAGAGGGTGAATTTAGTGATGCTAGCCCGCTGTGCGGGATAACGTCACTAAATTCACCCTCTGGGGACCTCATTCTGCAAATGACAGACACTCTATTTCAAGGTTTGATCAGGGCTCAAACTGTTCTGAAATTTCTACTTGTCACAGGGGACTGGTAGAAATATTTCTTACCTGTCACCTCAGAATTTTGCCTGTGCATACCCACAGGTCCCTTGGTGTGACAACACTACCATGAGTATATACCTAAGGTATACACTCATGGTAGTGTTGTTGCACCAGGGGACCTGTGTGCATACCTTATATGTGGGATAATAACATGTCTTTGATGAGAGAACAGGTCAAAACAATTTCATTCTTTATGAATATTTTATAACCCAACCAGTATAAATTTTAAAATTTAAAATTTCTAGATTATCCACCAAAACAGGGAATTAAAGGAATTTAATAATTTTACTCAATTACAATGTAATTCTATCTCATTTATATTTTTAGGGATACTAGCGGACAGACTAGATAGATGAATTTATCCCGAGATAGATGAATTTATCCCAAGATAGATGAATTTATCCCGAGATAGATGAATTTATCCCGAGATAGATGAAATCATCCCGGTAAATCAATCTGGCTCAGACTAAGAGATGTCTCTATTCCATTTTATAGATATTTAGTCCATGAGATAGAAAATGGAAAATTGACGTTCGTTGCACCCCAGGGGGGGGGGGGGGGCAAAGGTTTTTTGGTGTCTATGGAAAGCTTATAGCACCAGGAAAAAAATTTGACTTGTTGGCCTTGACAAAAAGTGTCCGTTTGGCCGCTAGGGGGCGTAATCCAAGATGGCCGCCAATATTC
This sequence comes from Siphonodentalium dalli, assembly GCA_032622095.1. NCBI lineage: Eukaryota > Metazoa > Mollusca > Scaphopoda > Gadilida > Siphonodentaliidae > Siphonodentalium > Siphonodentalium dalli. Next base: position 40,322,405 of record CP136068.1, read on the forward strand.
CCGCCAAAATAGGAAATCATAGATAGGAAAAGACCGTGTGTCAATCAAAACGGTTTTTGTGGGCAATTGAGTTTAATGAAACATTTTAAACACATAAACAAACATTTAAGACATTAAAGTGGCACTTTGGGAGTCAAATGCTGTACATAAAGAGCGTTTTATGATTTTATATGACGGGAGTTGTTGGGTTCTTGTGCTTTCTTGCACCTTAATATGACAGTCTGGGAGCTAATGGCGATACCCTTGCACCCCAATGGGACTTAACGTTACCCCACATATTTTGTTCTTTATTATGTCCTTCAACTTTTAATGTTAACAAGAACAAAAAGTGGCCGTATATACTCCAGACAAGATGGCGGCCATGATGGCTGCCGTTTTTCAGACCAGACCCTAAGTCAGTTTGATGCAAATTATAGCTGGAAACTCTAGTAAAATGTATACTAATGTATATATTTTCGTGAAGCTAGGACACAATGACACTTCGATAGGGCAAAATTGAACTCCCAATCCAAAATGGCCACCGAAAGTTGAAAATATGACATTTGTTCACTTACATCTTCTAGATCAGTTTATTTTGTTTGGAAATGGTTGAGAAATGAGACTTTATTTTGAATTTTATATATTAACTGATCATTGGAGCAATAAAATATGCAATTACTGGGCTCCTAGACCCGTCCGATCCCTCAACAATTCGATTTTACAGAATGCGGTATTAAATTTCACAAAAAATCACAATTGGGATTCTAGTCATATTTCTACAAGAAATGAACAGAAATTTGTAATGTAAGTGAAGCATATCATTACCTATGAATATTCCAACTCATTGGAACCAAAATTGTTACTTTGGCTTAAAATGGCTGCCAAAAAGACCATCAAAATACGGGAAATGGCAGATACTGCCTCAGCATGCCTTGCAATCGCTTACAAGTTGTGGTTGATGTATACAATTGGCTATTCTGTCTTCTATAATTGAATACTAACATGTCTGATGCACCATGGTTTATTGTTACTATTGTCACCACTGACATTACCAGAAATATTGGAGTTTTCTCTCACAAACTTGACCAAAAATATCGGCAAAAATTAACTTTTCAGGTCTGGATCATTTGTTCAAGTGAAATGTAACTATCTTTGATATGAAAGGTGGTTATTGTTTTGGTCTATCATAATTGTGTCACACTACGGCAATTATAAACTATTTTCTCAAGATGGCAACCAAATTTGGTAATAAAATTCATTTCTTTTACATATTTCCCGAACATTAATCTCTGCGTTAAACGAAAAAGGTAGCAAATTCATTTTAAAGATGCAGTATGGAATTATTCCGAGAACCTCTTTTGTGATTCTGGCCATTTTATTGAAAGGAAATCGGCAGAACATTGCGACGAAACTGACATAAAACATAATATGTGGCTATTCTGGCCCATTATGATAAAAATTGATCAACTGGGTACAGGGTGGATGCCAAGATGACAGCCAGGAAGTTACTGTTTGATCATCGGTGAGGTGAATAGGCATACAAGGAGTGATTATATGGTTAATATGATTATGAGTGGGTGTCCATGGTAAGATGTGTAGGTATTCAAGGAGTGATCGTGATCATGTGTGAGGTGAAACGGTATGCATGGAGTGACTGTATGGTGTATGGTTGTATGTACCCAGTGTGGGTGTACCCGGTGTGGCTGTATGTCCATTGATATGGTGTATGGACATAACTAGAGAAGCTATATGGCCACCTGTGTATTGTTCATGTATATACATAGAGTGGCTGTAAGGTCATGGACAGGATTATGACAGGTGGTGTGTATATGTAGACATGTGCTGTCTGTATGGTCATGCAGTGTGTGGATAAATCAGGAGCGATTTAATGTTATGGGTAATATATAGGTGTATACAGTATGTGTGCATGGAATGACTGTACGGTCATGTTTGAAGTGTACATACATGGAGTAAGCTGGATGGTCATTGGCTATGCATGTGGGTATATAGGGCCTGGGCCTGCCATTCTGGTAAAGGGTGGGATGAATACTGGTGGCAAGATTCTCTTTTCTCGTGGGCGCTTACATTATCAATGGGTGTTTTATTAGTTTTATTTATAGAATGGGAATTTTTGGGATGATTAAAAGTCAAACTGCGAGCTGGAGGCAGAGTCCGGTAAAAGGTGTAGTTGTGGAATTTCAATTTCGTTTATTGTCGTTAATCAACGTTGATTAATTTTGATTTTTGGTTTGTGATAAACTATATGTCAATTACAAATAAAAAGAAATTTCTGCAGCCCACTGGGGGTTGTGGTCGGAGACGATCGAGTTGGCCGCCGGTTCGTTAATTATGTACTGGTTGTTATTGTTATTTTAACGGAATTCTTAGTTGGCCATTCGCAAAACCAATATATTTTATATTCTACAATTACATTCTTGGGTTTATAATATATATGATCTTGAGCGCGTTACCATTTCTGACATTGGTTATATTGTTATATATGTCGTGGATGGATTATCATTGGTGGGTGTGTAGGCAGTATCTGTGTGATGACGGATGGAGTGCAAGAGTATACAGTGAGTTGCTGTGTGAGGTGTATATGCAAGTATGGAAGGTATGAGCGGTCGTGTGTGCTGGTATATTGGGAAGGGCTGAATGGCCATTGGCGATGTGTATATGTATACCTGGATTGAATCTATGGTCATGGGTGGGCTGTATATGTATTTATCGAGTGGTTATATGACTATGGAGGTGCCGAATATGTATACAGGTAGTGACTGTATGGTCAATGGTGAGGTGAATTAGGCCGGTATACAAGGAGTGACTTTATGATTCTGAATGTAGTGAATATGTCTACAGAGAGTGACGATATGGTCATATGTCAGATATAGGAGTATGTCTGGTGTGCATGCATGGTCACTCGTGACTATATGGTCATTTGTTGTGTGTACGGTATATAACCAAGTATGGCTGTATGGTCATGGGTCAGGTGTACGTGTATAAAGTGGGTCACTATATTGTCATTTTTGTGGTGTTTCTGTGAGGTAATATGTGGGTTGTACATGTGAAACCTTGGGTGTCTATCGCTTTCCAAAATAGGTCAAGGATATGTTAATCAACAGAGAGGTAATGTCAGAGTTCTCCATCTTGATGGTCTTTATGTACAATGGAGGAAAGCGATAGCCACCCATTACCACACAGTAACTCCATATATACATAATCACCACACAAATGACAATATAGTCACCCACCGTATACACGTACACCTGACCCATGACCATACAGCCATACTTGGTTATATCCGTATATACACACCACAAATGACCATACATCCACGAGTTACAATACATGAACACAGGGTATGATCCAACACACGACCCATAACCATATAATCACTCCCTGTATACATATTCACCAGGTTCATGAACATAAGTCGATCCCTGTATACCCATTCACCTCACCATTGGCCATACGGTCACCACCCTATATACCTTTTATACACACCCAAAGGCCAAATAGACATTCAAGATATACATAAATACCACAACAATGACCATAGGGTCACTCCAGGTATACATATCCACCTCACCACTGGTGATATAGCCACTTGCTTTGTGCACATACCATCAGCCCTTTGTCTCCAATATTTATACTGTGTGGTTTGGCCTACCCCTAAACTGACTGCCAAATTTGTGCTCCGTTGACAACAAAAAGGGGTGAAATCCATAAACATACCTTAGTATAATCGACAAAATGGATTCATTTGAATTAAAAAATGTTTTCAGCTGAAAGTTCAACTAGTTTTACCAATTAATCCTCACCTGTTTATTTTTTATAAACAAAAAATCAAGAAAAATGCCCAAAAAATTACATTTTCGAAAATAAGAGGATTTCAATAAGCCATAGGCCATAACGAAAATATTTTACATGCAATAACCAAAATTTCTTTACAATATAGTTAGACTAACATATTAAATATGTTGTGAAAACATCAAGATGTATGGAGATAAATTTACTGAGTTACAAGACCTCAAAAATGGCATTTCATCATGCGACCCGGGGTCACCCCATGTCACAAAGCCAAATTTGACTAAGTCCATGTTATGGAACGCACATTTCATCGCCATATTTTTTCTCATTCTTTACCATAAATGTATGAAAAATTTGATTTATGTGCTCTAACCAGTAGGCTAACCACTTAATTAGTGAAAAAACACAAAATTATTATGTATGTTAACAAATAGTTGATCCAAAATCTGCTTTTTAGCTTATTTTGAAAATACACCGAAAATGGGGGCTCCGAAATCTGAAAAACTACAATTTTTTTGGTACAGAATGTCCATAACTCAAAAAATATTTGACGAATTTTAAAATGGTTTACGTTTCTGTGACCAGCATGGTGAGTTCTACAAAATAAGCTCCAAAATTGAAAAAGATTAGACCATTTTGAAATTTTCATGAACATCCCTAACCTAAGCAATGTGACAAAATCGCAAATATTTTGGGTCATTAATTCTAATTTTTTTTGAAAACGGACACCTAAATCAAGGGCCAACAAGTGAGATTTTGATCAGAACATATCTTACTATCATATTAAGCAATAAAACCTTTCTGGCATATGAGAACGAATTCTCTTCTCCAGCAACAGAAATAGGGAGAAGTGGCACATTTTAGGGAGAAGATGTCTCCAAGTCGCCATCAAGGCTGATACCTTGACTGAGGCAGTCTAAATAAATTAGACCGTGTTTCATTTCAATCAACTTATGGTCTAAGGACTCTCATGGTTAAAATTATTTCAACTGGGAGAAATCGAGCCAATGCGCAGTGAATGATGCATCGCTTGACCAATGAATAGCTTCCTACAAATTCAATTAATCTTCACTTATTAAAACAAGCCACACCCGTGGTATTTGACTGCAATCTCATGAAGTTAAATTATCAAATAAACTACATGTTAGCGTCGCGTATCCTAACTGACCATACATCGTATGTTCAAAATCAAAACTAACGTACGTGTATTCATAATTGGGGAATGGTCAGACAGAACTAGTATACATAATAGAATTGCATTTGCAAAGATATTAAAAATTGTTTAACCCTTTACCCAACAAACCGGCCAAAAACGTCCAAATAAAGCTTTGACAGGCTAAAATATCTTCGGTTTGTCTCAATAACACCATACAAATATGGATATCATTGGAACCGGTTCATTGACCACATTGTGATGGTTACAGTTATGCCCTGTGCCAATGCATTCTCTTATATATGCGAGTCGACCATAGGTCGCCTCGCATATATAAGAGAATGCATTGAATTCTTTAACAATTTTAGAATTTTTTCTTACATTTTTAAACAATTTTTATAATATTTTTCTACATTCTTTGACAATTTTATCATTTTTAATATGTGTTAAGCCAATGCATTCTTTTATATATGTGAGGCAACCTATGGTCGACTCGCATATATAAGAGAATGCATTGGCACAGGGCCCTTCTGTTGGGTAAAGGGTTAAATCTAGTTAGTATTTTCTCCTGACCTATGGATATTACATCACGTGTAAAATAAGGATTGTTACAACTTTGAGTAATCATATAGTAAATTGGCATCCGGGTATTCTAAATAATACATGATTGCTATACAGCTCAATAATAATTATTATAGCATGCTTATCACTATATCTCTTCATTGCATTGTACTGTATATAAGTTATATAGCATCTGAATGGCGAAAATTGTATTCTGCATGTTTTGTGAAGCAAACCTTGAAACACATTTTATTGCACGGAAATTGCTCAGAGGAAGAGTGACTACTCTTGCATGTTTACGTAACCTCAGGTGCATATGTGTGAATCTATGTGAGTATCGCAATGATAAACATTGTCTTATTGGGATACATGAATATTAATGAATTTTCACCACAAAAAAAAGGGGGATTTCCCCCCCCCCCCATCTCTGAAATCAGTTAGAATGCCAGTATCATCAGATGTACAGTAATGCCCTAAATAATCCACTCCTTAACCGCAGCAGAATTATGGGTAATTTTTCAGGATTTAGTCCGAAGTATGGCATGTTGCCATTTATCAGAAAGCTCTCAGTGAGAGCTTTCCGATGAATGGCAACAAGCCATATTTCCGACTAAATCCTGAAAAATTACCCATAATTCTGCTGTGGTTAAGGAGGCCATTATTTAGGGCATTACTGTACACCAGTCTCATCAGACATAGTTGAAAGTAATGAGATGGAGTGTGGAGCAGGTACACAGGTTAATGCCTCAGGCCTGTCTGGTACACAGGTTAATGCCTCAGGCCTGTCTGGTACACAGGTTAATGCCTCAGGCCTGTCAGGTACACAGGTTAATGCCTCAGGCCTGTCTGGTACACAGGTTAATGCCTCAGGCCTGTCAGGTACACAGGTTAATGCCTCAGGCCTGTCTGGTACACAGGTTAATGCCTCAGGCCTGTCTGGTACACAGGTTAATGCCTCAGGCCTGTCTGGTACACAGGTTAATGCCTCAGCCCTGTCTGGTACACAGGTTAATGCCTCAGGCCTGTCTGGTACACAGGTTAATGCCTCAGGCCTGTCTGGTACACAGGTTAATGCCTCAGGCCTGTCTGGTGCACAGGTTAATGCCTCAGGCCTGTCTGGTGCACAGGTTAATGCCTCAGGCCTGAAAATGCTACCATCATCGCATATTAAAGCACATATCAGAGACAGATGTTATATTTTGACTGATTACAATCAAGTGTCCATTCATACTCCACTTAGAATTGTTCAATTGACATGCCTGAAGGTGCGGCATGAACAATCAAGATCTCTATTAAAATGATATTTTTGTATCTGCTATTATGATTTGCCGGCAAACTTAAAAGTCAATGTGTCAATTAAAAGTCAATGTGTCAATTAAAAGTCAATGTGTCAATCTTTCTATAAATGATGAACATATCAATGTGCAGCTGCATGTCTCCATCTGCAACAAATATCTAAAGTTACTGTCCGAAATTCATTGTTGTCTGAGCGGAGTATGTCTGGATGCATATCCCATAGAAAATGGTCGAACATTGCGAAAAAATCGGAAATAATGCTTACCATAACAAGTTACGATTGAAAAATCTAAAAAGATTCTTCGATGTCTGAAGCTTACAAAAGATTAAAGTGCCGATCTGATAAAAGAGCCAGACATGTGTGACAGCATGTCAGAAGAATGATTTGTTATCCTCCTATACATAATCAATGGATATCTTCAGTGGAGAGGTTTTGCAATATTACTATTAGCGTTGGTGGGATATATCTCGCCATTTCATGAACATTGGTCGAGTTTTTTGTCTAAATCTGTCAGAAAAGAATTTCAAATTGGTTGACATTTGTTTTGAGATACTTTTGTGGAAGCGGGTTCGGTTGACGTCCTTTCAAGTTATCACACCAACGGTCTTAAAATTGCTTTAAAAAAGGACAAAATAAGGGATATAATAACTCAAGTTTAAAAAATTGGACAAACCTGGTTTTCGAACTCGATTGAAATAAAAAAAAAATTAAATCCATAGAAAAAGTATGAATGGAATCAGTTGACGTTTGTTCAAGTTAATGGCTAACGGTCTTAAAATAGCTAAAACTAGACAAACTAAGGGTCATAATTCAGGGGGAGGAAATGTAAAAACCTGTCTTTCGAACTTGATCAAGATAATGTTGTGAAATTTTCATATACCAAATATGAAAGGAACCAATTGATTTCATTTAAATTATTGCACCAACGTCCATAAAATTGCTTTGAATAGAATAAGGGGCAAAACTCTGTAAGAAAGTTGGGGCAGGCCTGACTTTCAGTGAGCAGCTGTCGCGCATGATTTTAAAGTTACATTATAACTTACATACCAAATTATCAAGATATATCAATAAACAGCTAGGTTATAGAGGATTAAGGCAGACAAGATGCCTGCCCGCCTGCTAAAGCGCACCGCACACGATGCGATATATTTGTACGACAAATATCAGGCACCGGTTACGGGTTAAATCGTAGTGTGTGCGGTGGAAAATCGTACAACATTTTGTCGCACATTCGGCCCCGCAAGGAATCAAATAATTTTGAGTTTCTATGATCGAGTCGTGCGATTTATTCGAAGTAGCCAATCAGATTCAACTATTAATATGATCACATGGCAATCACATGTTTTATTTCACAACAACATCATGCGTCCAGCGTTTCCTTCAACTTGAGTTCAGTCAGAGTCAGAGTAGCGGGATAATTTGGACGGCGGAATATATTCATGCCTCTATAATACAACTACAATTGAATACAAAACTAAACAAAACAGGTGGACTGGACATCAGCAAATTGTCTATATAATTTACAGGGCTGGCGGTCTAGAAAATCCAGGAAGGCTATTAATAGCCCTCCTTTTACAGTTTTGATATTTTACCTGAGTTAATACTCAGGCCAGGCAGTTTGCATGAGGGCTGAAGATAGCCCTCTTGGCAGGTTAGTTTCCAGGCCAGTTTTGGTACCTGTAAGTTGTAACAGATATGGGCGCCTAAACTACAGGCGCCCAAAAAACAGTTGGAAAGAAGAAAAAAATACTCAGATAATTTGTTTTTGACCAATACTACTATAAAATGAACATAGCTAACACTAAATCATCAAATAAAGCAATAAATTGTCATTTTATGGCAGTACGTAGTTCCAGGGGGAGGCCACCCTTCCCATACCCTCCACCAACTTAGGGCTGCGGCCTTTGGATATGACTTTGGCATATAAAACAGGTGTCCCCAAATAATTACTGGAAACTGCACTGCCTCTTGGGTTGCCTTAGAATGACTTATAGCCCACCTAGACTTCCTCTGTTCTCTTGAATTCATGTTATCTGTGCAGTGGATATTTAACTAATGGCATTGAACACAGTCTGGTTCTTTGTTGCTGAGAACATACCAGAAGATGTCAGAGATTAGCAGAAAGTGTTTGTTATATGTCCTAACAGGTTACAGTTTCACAAAGTGAATTTCATGTTGGCGAGTTTTTACCAGCTTTAGGGGGGCTGAAAATAGCCCTCCTGGAGTCAATTTTGCGAGGGCTGTAGGATTGCTATGAAATAGCCCTCCTCAGATTTCCAGGCCTGATTATAATATCTTATTGTGAATGTTTGTGGGGAATTCAATAAGGTACAGGGACTATACTCGTCTATAGAACTGCATACACTTGTAATATTAATATTTATGCGTATAAAATATATCTGCGATAAATACACATATAGACCTATACCTATAGTCTATACCGCGTTAATAATAACCCATTGCATTCACGAGAAAGTAAACAACCAGATCATACGATCCGATTGCATCGTGTGCGGTGGTCTACCGCAAGTGATAAAAACAGAAGTCTAAAATCGGACCGTGTGCGCATACAGATCTTACAGTCGCAAGGGTCTGCGACAAATATCGTGCGACAAATATCGCTTCGTGTGCCACCCGCCTTTACCGTCCTTTTTAAAATAAAACTTGACTAAAGATCTTACCTTCAGGGATCCTTCCAAATTGTAGAACCATTCAAGATGCGAGATCACCTGTGAAGATATAATCCAAACCTAAAATAGAACAGGAAAATGCCTTCAAAACTATACAATGTGATGTTTTTGCACAAAGTTTGAACTATAGTCAAAATATGAGACAGGAGAGATACACAAATGACGTGATGATTTTCGAGCTGATCAGATCACTCATGAACGGCCAGTTGTCCCTACTCCTGAGCTGTTGTGGAATCACTGAACTAAATGGTTTCCCATCGGCGACAGTGTTAACGTTTCGGCCAAATTCACTGAATTGAAGCCTGCAGGCCATACCAGTTATGTTTACCCAGCTAGATTAACACCAGTTGATCACGAAAATGCAAGAAAAATCATAGGTCATGTGTTTAATTTTTAAAATAAATCCCCAAGTGTACGACAGGGCTATCCCACAGCCAAATTTGATCTGGAAAAACCCAGAATTACTACAGCAGCTAGTTAAATAAATTTCCCGCTCACAAAAATCCATTCCCCCATTAATTCACCAATTTAAATTATTTAGATATGATGTACAAATCAAATAAACGCGATGTCATCCCTTAATTACGTGTTGCGTGTATCAGGTGAAGGTCATTCTTCAGTTACCTTCACCTTTAGCATTCCACGGTGTACTCGTTCACCGACTCGGGAACACATTTAGCTCCCTGATTCCTTGTAATGCGATGTGAACATTATGCGAGCTATTTTTACTAGGGTTGTTCTGCTCAAGTACGTTGTTCCAAGTCTGAATTTAGTGTGTCTGACATTTGCAGAATGAGGTCCCCAAAGGGTGAATGCAGTGATGCTACCCCACACAGCGGGTTAGCGTCACCAAATTAACCCTCTGGGGGACCTCATTCTGCTTAGACATCTGGGAAGTAACTATAGTCTCAAATTACCTCTCAAATGATCTTTAGTAACTTTTTCCCTTCTGTTCAGTATATCCCCTAATCACAGAAGATAAATTGCATAATTGAGGTGACTAATGGGTGAACATCACCAACTTCAACTGGGGAACTTCAATCTGATCCTAGGTATCCCATAGCAGTTGAGGGCTAAGCAGAATGAGGTCACCACAGGGTGAATTTGGTGACACTAGCCCACCATGCGGGATAGTGTCACTAAATTAACCCTCTGGGAGTGGGGACCTCATTCTGCAAATGTCAGACACACTAAATTCAGGCTCAAGTTGTTCGCAATGGACTGTTGAAGGCCTCCTGGGAAAGCCTTGAAATAGGGTGCATAGCCTTGCATAGCGGGCTAGCATCACCAAATTCACCCTCCGGGGACCTCATTCTGCTTACACTTCAGCAGAATGAGGTTCCCATAGGGTGAATTTGGTAATGCTAGCCCGCTATGTGGGGTAGCATCACTAAATTCACCCTCTGGGGACCTCATTCTGCAAATGACAGACACCCTATTTCAAGGCTTGCTCCTGGGGGTTGTTTGCATGATGGTTCCCCAAATTTACCATCGTGAATTCAATGTATTGCGATACAATTTCAAACGATACACGTACCGTATCATGTTCAGGAAAATTGAATTATTTCTGAAGATGAGTATTAAAAGAGTGAAGCCTTCTTTCAATGTATATTATGTGTATTTAACTTATCTAGTTAACTATTAAATTGGGTTTAGTTAACAAGAGCATCGCTGGGGCGTAGTAAAATACTCCTGTGGTAATTCCAACAAAGGGCCATAACTCTGGTGAAAATTAGCGGGCAGAAGCCAATTTCAAACATAGCCTGTATTTTGGGCTTAGTAAACTTACATACCAAATTTCATTCCATTCAGTTCAGACTTTATACTAAAGTTATCATCTGGAAATGAAAATTTATTACAAATTCCAACAATAAGGGCCATAACTCTGGTGAAACCCGAATTCAAACATGACCTGTATTTTTTTGCTAGTAAACATGTATACCAAATTTCATTCCATTCAGTTCAGACTTTATACTAAAGTTATCATCTGGAAATGAAAATTTATTACAAATTCCAACAATAAGGGCCATAACTCTGGTGAAACCCGAATTCGAATATGACCTGTATTTTTATGCTAGTAAACACGTATACCAAATTTCATTCCATACAGTTGAAGCTATCTAACATTATCATCCGGAAACCAAAATCGTACAAAGATGGTTGGACGGATGGCAAGACCAAAATATAGCATACAATACATCCTGTTTTTTAACAACGGGCATATAAAAATCAACTGTATCTACGGTTGTAAACATGTTGGTTCTTATAATTCAGTAGGTATATCATATATGATATACAGTAATGCCCTAAATAATCGACTCCTTAACCACAGCAGAATTATGGGTAATTTTTCAGGATTTAGTCGGAAATATGGCTTGTTGCCATTCATCACTGAGAGCTTTCCGATGAATGGCAACAAGCCATATTTCCGACTAAATATTGCATTAGTAATTAACCCTCTCATGACGGAAGCTGCGCTGGTGCAGCATTAAAGATCCTCTGCCACTGCATTCTCTTATATATGTGAGTCTCCCATATGGAGCCTTGCAGCAAGGTCAAGATAAATATTGAAAATTATTGTTAGCCAATGTATTCTCTTCTATATGCGAGGCACCATACGGGAGACTCGAGGCTCCCTATCGGAGACTCACATATATAAGAGAATACATTGGCACAGGGTTTTCACAAAAAATTCAGGAAGCTCCCAGTCATGAAAGAGTTAAGACCTCATTGTACCTTTATGTGGCTGATCCTCCCTCAATTGTAGAACCCTCTCCAGAACGAAATTATAGAACCCTCTCCGGAACAAAATTATAGAACCCTCTCCAGAACGAAATTTAAGATCACCTGTGAAGATATAATCCAAAACTTATTGAACAGGAAATTCCTTCAAAACTACAATCAAAAGGGGATGTTTGTTTTCATAAAAAGTTTGAACTACATATGAGACTGCAGAGAAACACAAAGGACGTGGTGATATAGGAGCTGACCAGGTCACTCATGAACGGCCAGTTGTCCCTTCTCCTGAGTTATTATACTGTAAACTAATTGAAATACCAAGTGACAGGACAGCTGTCTAATGAATTTTCTCTTCACCACAAATGCCATTTATTAATAATAAAGGAATGTTAAAGCTGGTGTGGCCTCAAGAACAAGCTTGTAAATAGTGTGTCTGACATTTGCAGAATTAGGTCCCCAGTGGGTGAATTTAGTGACGCTAACCTGCACAGCGGGCTAGCTTCACCATATTCACCCTCTGAGAACCTCATTCTGCTTTATAGACCTCAACTGCTATCGGAGTCCTAGGATCAGATTGAATTTCCCCCAGTTGAAGTTGGTGATGTTGTTACCCATTGATCACCTCAATTAACCCTTTCAGTGCCAGGTCGATTTTTGTATCAACCCATATACCCTGTGCCAATGCATTCTCTTATATATGCGAGTCGACCATAGGTCGCCTCGCATATATAAGAGAATGCATTGGCCTAACAATTTTTTTTTTTTTTTTTTTTTTTTACATTTTTTACAATTTTAATAATTTATTCTTATATTCTTTAACAGACTTATTTAGTAGGTTTAGGGCCGATGAGATCGGCCCCTGGCACTCAAAGGGTTATGCATTTTATCTTCTGCAAATTGAATGACATAGAACTGAACAGAAGGGGAAAAGTAACAAAAAACAATGTTAATTTGAGACTACAGAAATTTCCCAGAAGATAAGGCCTTCGCAAAATTGTTAAGGGGTTGGTCCCAGCCCTTCCTAAGCCTGATTATCTAAGAAGAAAGACACAAGAAAAATAAAGCCAACAAAATTTGAGGACTGTGTCAGTCAAAATCCGGTGGAGAAGGAGGTGTGTAACAACACAGAATCATTCCAACGTCTGCATACTATAGCGAGTTCACAATACGAACACTCCTTCTTTGTTAAAACAACCATGGAATGGAACCACCTGGAACAATCGGTTGTTGATATCAGTGACACTGACGGTTTTTTATCTATGCTGCGAGGGGAACAACCAATATTATAATTATTACGGAGATGTTTACATCGACTGACATTGATCCTGTTGTAGCGCCAGCATCAACCTGACATCATCCTCCTCCACCAATCGGCTCCTGCATTGTATATATAGATACAGATACAGGTCCTCAGAGGGTGAATTTTGTGATGCTTATTATGAGCACACTGTGCGGGAGAGCATCATTAAATTCACCCTTTGGGGACCTCATTCTGCAAATGTCAGATACACTATTTTCAGGCTTGCTCAAGAACTCACAATGCTCTTTACTTTAATTGACAGTTTGTCTGGAGATGGTGTGATTCTGTTTATGTCATGATTGATTGGACAAAGAACCAGGAAGGTATAACAGTTACTGGACATAAAAACCCTTCGATGACTGGAGCATCCTGAAATTTTATGAAAACCCTGTGCCAGTGCATTCTCTTATACATGTGAGCCTCCCATAGCGAGCCTCGCATATATAAGAGAATACATTGGCATAACATTATTTACCTTGAGCTTGTAAGATAGTGCATAAAGAACTCACTCAACTACAACTCAGGAGTGATCAGGGACGTGGCTAGAGGGTCTCCGTTGAGGGGGTGTCCACCTTGGGGGAAGTTCCAACTGCACCCCCCCCCCCCCCTTGAATCAGACAAACACAAGTTTTGCATAATTCCATTTGCACCCCCAACCCTCTTGCACTTCAGTGCTCAGGCCTAATATCCTATATATTCATAAACCATGGTTCTATATTCCCGGCATCACAACATTCAGATATATTTTAACCTAAAAAATTGCATAAATCCTAACTTTAGTGGTCTAACTCCAGACAAATGCACACGGCTACGGGCAAGAGACCAGGACACACCAGGCTGACCATGGTCAGAAAAAAGTGGTCTATGCAGAAGACATGAACACATTCAAAAACAATCTTGATTACCATTGGCAGGACCAAGAAATTAAATTAAATTTCAAGACTGAGTTGAGGCTGACAGACCCTGATACGATCAGTCAAACAAAAAACCAAAATTCAGGAGAGTTCGGAGAACCAGAAGATGAAGAATCAGAGGTGGATATAGTGGCATCTATAGAAGCCAGCGTCCACTAACAACATAAGGTTACATAAGGTATGGTTGTTCGGCCTGGTAAGAGAAAATTTTGAAAACTATACAAGAAAATCGCTAATCCTAGCATCCTGGCCTCAATGGAAGCTTTCCTAGTGTTGGAAATTTCAAACCTCATACTCCCCCTCAGGTTGGAAAATTCTCCAACTGATGACCATTTCAGTCCACAAGTTTGACCGAATGTACTAGTAGTAAAATATTGTTTTGTTAAACTAATTAGCAGTTTTTTATTTTGAAATCTGAACAAGAAAATCGCAAAATCCTAGCATATAGACTAGCCTCAAGCCTTCCTATAGTTGGAAATTTCAAACCTGACCCGAACACTTAGGTTGGAAAATTTCCAACTAATGACAATTCCAATGACAATGTTGACCAAATGTATGCCAATATTTTGTTTTCTTAAATTAACTAGCAGCTTTTGACTGGCCACGGGGGAGGGACCAGGACATAAGCTTTCCCATGTTGGAAATTTCCAACCTGGCACCCCCTCCCTCCCCACCCCCCCCCCCCCAAGGTTGGAAAATTTCCAACTGATGACCATTTCAATCCAAAAAATAGGAAAATATGCAGATATTGGTCCAACAACAACTAATTCCCCCCAATAAATTGTTTGAAAATCAAACTACAAGAACATTTTCAACCTATTGTTGAAACATTTGAGACACCCCCTCAACACCCCCTCCCTGTCACCACTTCTCTGTGAGTGATAACATCATTCCCATCACCAAATTATCAGAGTTTAAAACATATATTTAGTTCAGAGTGACTCATATATAGCCATCTACATGTAGGTCTCCATTTTGTTTCTATGCATTCTGAAAAATAAGTGTACAGTAATACTCTAAATAATCAACTCCTTAACCACAGCAGAATTATGGGTAACTTTTCAGGGGAAATATGGCTTGTTGCCATTCATAGGAAAGCTCTTGGGGAGAGCTTTCCGATGAATGGCAACAAGCCATATTTCCGACTAAATCCTGAAAAGTTACCCATAATTCTGCTGTGGTTAAGGAGTCAATTACTTAGGGCATTACTGTATAAGTTCAGGCATACTTTTTTCCAGAACACCGTTCACATATTCTGATTTAACCCATCCATTATGGGAGTTGCGCTGGTGTAGCATTAAAGATCCTGTGCCAGTGCATTCTCTTATATATGCGAGTCTTCCATAGGTAGCCTCGTATATATAAGAGAATGCACTATGGCAATCTCTATCAGAGCACACAAGTCATACTTCCTTTCTGACTGTCATCGGCTGGGTACTAGACTGGTTTACTATATTTAGCGCGGGGTTTGCCGGCCAAAATGTCTGAAATTTAATATGTGCTTTGAGAACAATTCCCGCATTAAAATCGTAATGACAGAATGGAAAATTAGAACTGTAGTTTTGCTCACGATTTTCGCAAGCTACTCATCAAAATTGCAGCAAATTGAAACTCTTGTGTTTGACTTGCCATGCATGTTGTCATGACAATTTCATCCATGTGTGTTTAGACGTTTGTGTTGATAAAATAACCCGAGAACCAAATTTTAGAAAGCTCCAGTTGTTGTTGTTGTTGTTGCTGTGTTGGACGTCCCTCCTTTATTTATGAGGAGCACCCCATGTGTTGGATAAAATAAATATAAAACCTATTCTTGGTTGTAAGACAGTAAAATGTGAGGCTAAAATGTAATGGTTAAAATGTAATGGTTAAGATTGCATTACATATACACACTTGGTTTTTTTTATTTTTTTTTTATTTTGTGTGCAATGCTTATGTACTTGTGATTTTGAGCTTCAATTAGCTCTCAGTAGCTCCTACAGCTCTATTGGTTAAAATATTTGGTAGGTAGATTAAAAACATTTTAAAATCTGCAGTTATTAAAATATTGGTTTATTTGTTTTTGTTTTTGACATGTTTTTTGATATGTCTTACAGTGGTCTTATCTTTCCATCATCACTTAATGTCATGTTCTAGCCAGTTGTTTTTTCATATGTATATTGGTTCTTATTCTACTTATTGAATATATGTAGTTTCTTGCTGCTTCCTCAATACAATGTAAGGTTGTAGGGTCATCTGTTTCCAGTAATGGAAGGGTTATAGAATTATAGATGGCGAGGAGTCACTCGGAAATTAGTGTGAAAAATGGTTTGTCCGAAAAATGGTTTAAACTCCGATAATTTGGCAACCAGAATTATTTTATCGATTCAGAGTTGCAGATGAGTAAGTTATTTATAGAAAACAGGCAACAGATATGCCCCATGTTTTGCATGTGTTGAGTGAGTTTATTTGAGACATGTTTGTGTACCTGTACCAATCTCGCTCTGCTCTTAGTGATATGTACCATTTAGAAATTTGATTAACACGTTCACTGTCAAACCAATTCAATTACATTAAAACATTTTGAGATAACTTGTAGTCGGCAGTGAACAGGTTAAAACTTGCTTTTTTGGGACCTTATGTCCAGTAACTGTGAAAGTACCATAATGAGAAGAGGACGTTGACTCAAAATTAAAAGTTTCCAAATGGAAAATTAAAGTCTCCAGAACAAATAAATTATAGATTTGAGGAGACACCAATTTAATTAGGAAGTTATAAGCAATATTTTTAAGTGATGTGAAAGACTCGGTAGGGTGATCAATTAGAAATGGAGGATAATCTTGCTCAAGATAGTTAATTTTTACAATGCTTAATATATCCAAATTGATAAAATATATATAAACCATATCATTCTTGTATATTAATTAAATGCAATGACTTTTGATGGCGAAATTGTTTTCGTTAGTTTATCATCGATAGTTATGTATCGAGAAGTACATATTTACAATTGAGTGTAGTTTGGACAATGTTTTCCATGGAGTGGTACAATCGATTTGCTTGAAGTTTTCACCGATGTTAGTAGAAGCTAAATTCTCCCAGTTGACATAGAGCCTGAATGCTATCAGTTTCTGCACCCGAACAAGCCCATAATATGTCTTTAAATATAAATTTGTCACTTTATACGTGCTCACTTTTTGTATCTATTATGTAGCAGAACAATGTCGGCCTTTATTTGCAAATATTTGTACATAACCTTCTTATACAAGATTGAGACTTCAGACGAAATTAATACAATGGATCACAGTAATGATAGTTGGTTAATATACTGACAATGAGTTAAAGGTTCTCAATCAGATTTGATGGTCCCATACAATCAGATTCCAACAACAACAACATTTTTAGAATGTTATCATGCAGTTATCAGAATCTATTAATTGCCTAAAAATAATGCTAACCACTGTCAACTATAGTATAAAATTGCCCATGCAATTACCAAAATGTAACTGTTTTCATGTCAACTGCCAACCATGTATACTCTAGTAGCTGAGGGCGTTTTGTATGCACTTTTATGTCCAGAGCAAAACTCTTCACGAATCCACTAATTGAAGGTACACGAACAATATTTGGTTGGTGACACATTTCCCATTGAGGGCGAAATGGGTCAAATGGCCACGCCCCTTTTTGCGCGAAGTACTACCACCCGCCGTGAGCATATCTCCAGAACCGTTGGCCAAAGGGGGTCGTGTGACCACTCAAAATGTGCGGAATGGCCACATTATGGGGGGTCAGTAATACATTTTCATATCCAAAAGTCAATGGTTTTTAAGATAATTGCCAAAAACCAAAACAAATCCATTTTAAGGGCCCAATTTGGGGGTTCAGCACTTTTATCTCAAAGCTGAGCCCCCAATTCAAATTTTATTGATCTATATCCATCGGTGCCACATATAGGTATAATTTCTGTACCATTATCGGATGGGATTGACCTCCAATGAGCTCTTGACTCTGAAAATCCACATTATGGGGGGGTCAGTAAATTACACAGTAATACATTTTCATATCCAAAAGTCAATGGTTTTTAAGATAATTGCCAAAAACCGATTTCAGCATGTTACGCACCACAAGTATACAATACCACCAAGGCCACAGCATATGTATGACACTTTTTAAAGAACTATCCGAATTCTCTGATCGACTTAAGAGCACAATTGACCACACACAATGGGATTAGCTGGAAATTGCTGCTGAGGATGTGTTGACCCCAACACACAACGTGAGCTCTTCATGACTGAACATGCCTTAGAAACTGGTGTGCTTTACCAAAAATCAGGTAACAATTGTGCTCTAAATCAACAGAAATGTACAGATTGAACAAAACAGGTTTTCAAAATTTGTTATCAACATTTAACAGCTGATCTGATTTAAATGACCAAGATATGAAACATGCTAAACACTTTTACTAAATGGAATGACCAGCTGTTTGCTTCATGCAGCAGCCACATGTTGCGATCCTAAAATGGGTATTGCACCTGGGCATAGTAAAAACATGTTGTAATCAGATGGGAGATGACCATATATACCAGTATATATTTCAGAAGTAATCAATTCTTACAAAAGGACACCTCATCTCACAAAAAGTTTTAGGAAATGATGGAATGATCACTATTCAATCAATAGTAGAATGAGCCTTTGTCAGTCCCACATTAGTTTTGATTGGCCATGATAGTTGCATCACTTGCAGGTTGGAGAAGATGAGGGTCTATAATTTCACTAACATAATTCTTCATAATAGCTAATAGCCCTCATAACTTACCATTTTAAGGATATTTTCATTTTCAATACCAACCCAGGTTAAGTGGCCCTGCTAATTTTATATTATGCTGATGGGTACTGCTGGATTGATATGTTTGTAGGTCAAAGCAATTCTGTCAAGTACCATCATTTTACCTAAAGTTGGTTATTTTTGCATTGTTTGGCTAACCCGAGCAATTTGTGCAAAAGTCAGTGTCTGTATGCAACATTCAAGAACATATATACTTCAAAATTTTATTGTGTACGCTGATGTTTGGTAAATAACAGGAATAGTCATCTCAATTATGGCCAGTTTGTAAAAACCAGCACCCATTATTAAAATATTTCACAATATACATGTTTTTTAATGTTTTCTACACATTGTGGCTTATCCTCAATTCGTTCAGATCGCTTTGCTCTACCTGAATATCATACCAACTGTATTAGCATCACCACTAAACTTGGGATGAATACTGCCAAATGAATATATTGTGATAAGGGCAGTGGAAAAATAATGGTTGAGTCTTTTCTAAATATAATTCTAGTAAAACCTACACAATACCGTCTTGGTCTGATAAGACTCAGAGTCATGTTTATTTAGGAGTATAGACATGAAGTCCACCAGTTTCATGAAAATTAAATGGGCTCTGCACTAGTAACATCTGGACTCCTGGGACCCATTAATATTGACAAATGCAACACAAATGAAAAATACATAGTAATTTTCCTCAAACATAGAATATAACCTGACAATCATTGTGTTTGAATGTATATGTAGGCATGGCCATAGCATGTTTTTGAAATACTGCAGAGTGCAGACCATAAATTTCACTAGAATATACATGTAGTTACTGCATGTACATCACACACATAAGGCGACTGACACACATAAACGTACCTGCAGGGTTCACAATATTTGACATGTAAAGTATATATATATCTCCTGTGCCTATAACATCAAACCAAACGGTTTACACTACTTTTACTGACATTTTTGGAGTGGCACATATACATACATAAAAAATAAAAGTCAATTTAAAGGGACGAAATGAAAAATAAATTTGTGCAACTATAATGGAGATCTATATTGCATTGTAATTCAATTGAGTATTTGTCACTAAAAACAAGCATTCTGATTGGCCGAGAGCGGCTAACTTTCGTTTTCGATTCACCGACATCGGCCGCTTCAGCGTGCATCAAATCTGAATGTAGCACGGTCAAATTTCTTCGGCGCAGAACGAGTAGCGAAACGAGCACACCCGCGCGTTGTTGTCTATAGATACCGTTCATCGGCCGCTTCAGCGTGCATCAAATCTGAATGTGGCACGGTCCAATTTCATCGGCGCAGAACAGAGTAGCGAAACGAGCCAACCCGCCCCACAGGAAATGGTTACGGAGCAGTGTTCCGAGTAACGCAATGAACAAACCCAATGATTTGTGCACGGTGACAACGGCGAAATTAAAGTCTCGATTCGTGTCATGAAAATGACTAAATGATATTTTTATACATTTTTTTTGCAAATTCCTTGCTAGATTGAATTACAATGGAGATAAACGTACCCTGTTTCGTTGTAAATTCTGGGGTTCGAGCATGAAAACAGTTTGTGAACTCGCCGGCAAGCCGGCTCGTTCACAAACTGTTTTCATGCTCGAATCCCAGAATGTACAACTCAACAGGGTATGTTTATCTCCTAATTACAACATCCACAAATCTACAAAATCTACAACATCCACAAATCTACAAAAACATCTGACTATCATAGACATTGGTAATGTGATCATTTTTCCTTGATAAGTTGAAACATGAGGGAGGATTGCATAGCATGGCTACATGCAGAATGTAGATTGGTATGTATTTATATCTGCATATCAACTGATGCTTGTATTTTTCTTCTAACTCACTCCAGGCTAGCCATTATTTGTTCTAGAATAATGTACATGTTAGGGAAATTGTAGAACCTTTATACAAAATGGTGATGCAGCCAATCAAAATTGATGTGGGACTGATAAAGACACAACCTGCTCGACTACTGCATCATACTGATTGATCAAATTGTAGTAACTCAACATTTACTAAACCTACTTGTGGGCTGAGTATAATTCAATTCAACATTAGAATACCATAAAAACATCCTGTTCTCCCATAAGTTTAAAGAAAATAACACATTGAACTCATTTACAAGTATATTGCTAATGTGATATATGTCATTCCATTTATAACCATTTTGGCAGCCATCTCACATCAAAGGCCATGAAATCTAGATAACAAAAGATGAACTACATTCAAATTATATCACCAGGTAACCTTTTTGTAGGAGTTTTAGGTTATTGATGATTTCCTCAACATCTTTGTTATTGGGAAAATGTCTGTTTTTCATTCTACGACCAATATATTCCATCCAAAAACCTTATTTTCAGGGTCAAGAGCTCCTTGGAGGTCAATCTCATCCAATAATGGTACAGAAATTATACCTATATGTGGCACCGATGGATATAGATCAATAAAATTTGAATTGGGGGCTCAGCTTTGAGATAAAAGTGCTGAACCCCAAAATTGGGCCCTTAAAAATGGATTTTTTTTTTTTTGGCAATTATCTTAAAAACCATTGACTTTTGGATATGAAAATGTATTGCTGACCCCCCATAATGTGGCCATTCTGCACATTTTGAGTGGTCACACGACCCCCTATGTCCAACGGTTCTGGAGATATGCTCACGGCGGGTGGTAGTACTTCGCGCAAAAAGGGGTGTGGCCATTTGACCCTCAATGGGAAATGTGTCACCAACCAAATATTGTTTGTGTACCTTCAATTAGTGGATCCGTGAAGAGTTTTGCTCTGGACATAAAAGTGCATACAAAACGCCCTCAGCTACTAGAGTAGTATGCATTGTTGTCTTTTATTTTTGTATACTATATATATATATATGTCTCGTTCTTTTATTAATAAAATTGATATCACTACCAAAATGGGTTTTTTTCACTGGAAAATTGGTTAAAAAAATGTCATGTGGCTAAAAAAAAAATCTCATTTGGCTAAAGGCTTTTTGTGGCCTAACAATGACAATGTTTATTCATTAACCCTTTACCCAACAAACCGGCCAAAAACGGCCAAATAAAGCTGCAACAGCCTAAATTATCTTCGGTCTGTCTCAATAGAACCATACAAATATGGATATCATTGGAACCGGCTCCTTGACCACATTGTGATAGTTACAGTTATGCCCTGTGCCAATGCATTCTCTTATATATGGTCGACTCGCATATATAAGAGAATGCATTGGCCTAAAAAAATCTTTTAACACTTTTTACCATTTTTTCTTACATTCTTTAACAATTTTATAATTTTTAATGTGTTAAGCCAATGCATTCTCTTATATATGCGAGGCGACCTATGGTCGACTCGCATATATAAGAGAATGCATTGGCACAGGGCCCTTCTGTTGGGTAAAGGGTTAAAGATACTGTGCACCTCAAACAAGAAGGACTGTTGTACTGAACAAAAAAAAAATTCATTGGTTTTGTCTCCAGACAACGTCTTGTCAACTTTGTCTAATGATGGAAGTTAAACGGAAATTATTGCCCACAAGACGTGTAATTATAACTGAGACACTGTCACAGCATTGTCTACCAGACGTCTTGAACACGAACCTGTAATTATCTCCCCGTAAGATGTCTCCCCATTTTAACCTTTGGCCATTTTTGGTACCCACCCACCACTCGACCTGAGATCCACCCACACCTCGACCCAAATTTGTTTCCGTTTTAGCAAGTTTTTTCCAACAATATTTTGACACAACACCCCACCCCCAGAAACACAAAATCAAAAATGTTCGAAGAATTTTCACCACTTTCTGTCTGTTTTCTATCAACTACCTTTTATAGGTTGGTGTATGCAATTAGCTCAGTTTGACATGGCAGTGATTGCTTATGCAATTGTGTATGTCCATGAATTTTATGTTCGGAGTGACCATGCAATTCCGACAATTGCTTTTGGATCCTCTTCACCACCCACCCTTCCCCTCATATGTGCACCACCCACCCTTCCCCTCATACGTGCACCACCCACCCTTCCCCTCATACGTGCTCAGTGCCATGGATTTTTATAAGAAATTACCTTTCTGTATATTTTTGAAAACAAGCCTGCAAATAGTGTCTGTCATTTGCAGAATGAGGTTCCCAGAGGGAGAATTTAGTGATGCTAACCCACACAGTGGGCTATCGTCACCAAATGCACCCTCTGTGGACCTCATTCTACCTATGCCTCATCTTCTGGGAAGTATCTAGAGTCTCAAATTAACACTGTTTTTAGTTACTTTTTCCCTTCTCTTCAGTTTCTATATTCCCTAATTTGAAGAAGATAAAATGCATAAAAGAGGTGTCGGACTACTGTAGTAAAGTTGTGAATGGGATTTATCTACTACAATGAATATTATGGAACAACATTATTACTCACATATATTTAATATCAGGAACATGTTAACATCATTTAAAACGTATCATCATCAGTGTGTATCAAGTTCAACTTCAAGAGTTACTTTTCAGTTCAACTGTTCTTTGTCGTGGTTCGAGTGTTTCTGTCATCACCGTCGGGATTCTCCGTGATGTTCCCGGAATGGCCGAATCATACACGTTGATTGGCTGTCACAAAGTTGTTTACTGGGGTCAAATGTGACGCACTTTGACTGCCTTCAGACGAGGTCAAACGGTGTTTATTTAATAGATTTACAATACCGAAATTCACTACACACCACCCAGTTTTATTTTGAAAAGAATGAAAACACCTTGCTTGCCAAAATAGGTGGAGTGTACTATGACTATATGAGCCAAAACCCTGACGTCGCAAAAATAGGGTTACCAGGTTTTCCCGATCATAGTTTGAACCAGTGATTAGTTCTTCAGTACTATAACCAGGTTACCGCTCTCTGACTATTGCTTTTTGAATTTATAATTTATTCAAGATTTAAGAGAGATACTGGCTTGGTATTTCAAGCGTTTAATTTCACACAGTTTGGTTTGGTGTTTCAAACCTTTTGACACTGTATAAATTGGTTTGGTGTTTCAAACCTTTTGAGTCTTAATACTTTATGTAGCTTGAATTGGTTTGGTCTTTCAAACCTTTTAACGCAGTATAAATTGATTTGGTGTTTCAAACCTTTTGAGTCTTGATAGTATCATACTTTATGTAACTTGAATTGGTTTGGTCTTTCAAACCTTTTGACACAGTATAAATTGATTTGGTGTTTCAAACCTTAAATATACTGGATCTTAGATAAACTACCGGCATATATTCAACTGGCACCTGGTTTGGAATTTTCAAAACTTTCGAGATCATGCACAATCTGGTTTGGTATTTCAAACCTTAAATGTACCGGTATAAAACTGGCAAAGTTGACTTGGTTTTTCAAGTCATATATGGAAATAGTGTATATGGGCTTATACCGCTCTCTCGGGTTAAATTTACATATCCAGGTACAAAATACAGGTTCACGTGTGTTTGGATTACAAATTGGCACTATGTATTTTTCTCACATATTTTGAAAGTGTCGTCTCGATAGACTCTACAGACATTTACTTTCATTGCAATCGTCCCCATATGTGAGTATTTTGGAATATAGACCTTATTTAAATTCACAAATTTTTATTGGCGATTTAGTGATTGAACTTTTTGTACATGCACCCTTTAATGCTGGTTCAGTTGTCTGAACCTATTTCATTAGAAGGATCATTGTGCAAATTATTGTGCAATCACCATGATTCTGTTGATCCAGACTTGGTGATTCAAGTCTTTCAAATCAACTAATGTACCACTGCTGGATTGGTGATCAAGCCTTCTACGTCAGTGACAATTGAGACATTCTTTAATAGACTCATTTAATTGTTTTTCATCTATTAGGGAACATCCATTCATACTGAATTAGATAACACATATATCTGTTATCACTGTTAGGGTGAGATGAGTTAACTTGAATATGGTAAATTGGTAGCCATACTAAATTATTTCATCTCTTTGGTTTTAATATAACATGGGACACAATGACATGGGCTTCATAACTTGTTTAATGTGAATGGATCTGAATTTTATTCACTTTTGGTTTAATCTAAAATGAGGATTCCAGTCATTGTCGACTGACTTGGTCAGTCTTTAATTGACTCTATTTTTTCCTCCAATTTAAAGCGAACATCCATTCATCACATTTGGATGTATCATCATGCTGATCAGCAAATTGACTGATCTTTTCATTTGAACTGTCATACAATGGCAATTTGTCAGATTTCTTGTTTGTGAAACTATTAACAAAACTTTGAGCTTCTGATTTATACATTGGTAGATATTTGTCAATTTGGGGGACGTTACTGGTACCATGACCTAATGTTTCAGTAAAGTTTGGGATTTCCAATGACAGGCATCTACCTTCTGAATTTATAGTTTCAACATCTGACAGGTAGCCATGACTCATTTCATTTGTGTGGGCTTTATTTTGGATCATTCCACTTATTGTATTATTGTGGAATATTTCACATATTTGCTCCAGATCATTTCTGTTATTGTCTGGTTTGGTTATGTCTGGTTCTTTCAGACTTATTTTATCACATGTCATTGCGGTAATGCTGGTTGCTTCATTTTCATGAGCACCATTTTTACCACTTTTAGTTGGATATATGATTTCGATTTCCTCAATATTTTCATTGAGGATTGTTTCTGACACATCAGTTAAAATATCAAAAGATTCCCATGTTTCTGAACATTCTGAATATGAACAGAGTTTGTCAGATATTGCATTATCACTGTTATCTGACTTTTGATGGGAAACACATGACTCATCGAAGCTTTCTGAATTTACATGCTGTGGAGAATTTCTGGTTAGAGTCTCTCCGCTTATTGAGTATAAATCAGTTAAGCTACCTTTATTTGTATGTTGTGGAGAATACTTTATCAGTGGCTCTCCGCTTTTTGTGTCAATAATTGGGATTTCACCAAGGGTACCTTTAGAGTTATTATTTACTACCCAATCAATTGGAAATTGTCGGGGTTTATTTCCTAGAATTTGGGGTTTTGTTTCATCATCCAATTCTGTCCGAGTATTTTCAGACTTTTGCATCATGTGTTCCATTTCAATGATTTCATACATAATAGCTGTTGATGTCATGATTGGATTTTTCATGGAACAGGTCTTAAATATTTTGAGAGCATATTCAGACAAACATTGTTGAAGAGCGGCAATTCTTTCAATTTCACTTAGGTTTTCCTGATTGGCAAACTGACAGAATCTTATTTGATATGTTAGCCAATCTTCTTTGTCATTATAATATAATGTTTGTGGTATAGGATCACATGTTTGTTTACATTTTATACTGCTTGATTTGTAAACATATGGATTACCTACATGGATCACAGGTTTTTTCTGTGATTTTGGGATTATGAAGTCAATAGGTACTTTTTGAATGGAATGATGGTTAGCACTATATGTCATAGATATGTCATTCACCTTCATTTCAGATGATGTCTGCTGATTTGGAATAAATGGTTGATAATTATTTATGTTTTCAGCAGGTGTATCTGATGGAGATGAGGTTTGTATAACTGATACAGGCTGGATGATATTTTGAACTTTATTATCCAAAGTTTCATTCACAGCTGAATAATTAGGTTGAGACCAGGTAGGCGAAATCACCATTTGTGGCTCTTTTGGTAAAGCATTTGTTTGTGGAATGTTATTTTCAGTGTTAAGTTCCTGGTGACTGCTCTGAAGAACAGAAGTGTCACAGAATGCGAACACATTTTGATTATGAATTTCAGTAGATGACTTTGGCATCAACGAATTGTAATATGTGACATTAAGAATCTTATTACTTGACGCACTACATTGTGAGTATGTTTGTAATTTAAAAGTATGGTTATTGAAACTATGCACCTGTGTGGTATTTGCACCAATAGTTTCACATTGAACACATTGCTGAGCATAGAGCTGTTTAGTTTGGTTATTCAAACTTTTTGATTCCAATTGCTGAGCATAAGGATGTTTAGTTTGGTTATTCAAACTTTTTGATTCCAATTTATGGGTATAGAGATGTTTATATATAGTTTGGTTGTTCAAACTTTTTGATTCCAATTGTTGAGCATAGAGATTAGTTTGGTTATTCAAACTTTTTGATTCCAATTGCTGAGCATAAGGATTAGTTTGGTTATTCAAACTTTTTGATTCCAATTGCTGAGCATAAGGATTAGTTTGGTTATTCAAACTTTTTGATTCCAAATACTGATGTATTGGGTACTGTTTGGGTGCATTCATATTTGATAGACCATAAATAACATAACAGTTGCTGTTGCAACTCACTGGTAATATAGACATTGTAGACTATGTATTGTTTGCATGTGTTTGGACATGTGGTAAGGTGAATCAGCATTCACATTCTATTTACAGTCCTTATAGTTCATGCAGAACATTAGTCTGATTTAATTTGTCTTTTAATATCTTCCACACCTACTCCCTCTTTAATATGTCAAAAATTGTGGAATAGCTGTACTCAAAAATGTTACCGAACATAGGAATATGTTAATATTGGCATATAAATACATGTAACAAATGCCCTGAAGTAGTATTTACTTCCTATGAGCTTGATGTTACTTTTAAATGGGAGTTGTTGACATTCATTTGAGCAAAAAAATAAATGCAAAATTGAAGTTGAAACATTTGAACATTTTGGTATGCAATGAGGACAAACATGGCAAAATTTGATGTCAAAATCTGGAATGGCATACAAAAATGGATAATAGGCATTGCATATGAAAAATATATGGGAAAAATGGCAAGATCACTATCAGAGCAAAAATCATCAATAATTTCAATTATCTAAAAAATAGCAAAAATGGACATATTATCAGGCAAAAATAATTTATGCAAGGTAAACAGGATCAATTACATCAAAATTGGACAAAATATAGGATAATTAAACAATTGATAGCAAAATATATCAAAAGTTTTGCAAAAATCGACAAAAATGCAGCAAATTATAAAAAATGGACAATATTCTCAAAAATCGGCAACCAATTATATAGCAAGTCATCCAGGTGAATCAATAATAGCAATATTATTACAATGGGCAATATCAATGCAAAATTGGACAAAAATATGGATATTATCAAAAATATACGAAAAATCTATCAAAAATGGAATTTAATGCAAAATATGGAATTAATTTGACATGGAACATAAATTAATTGGCAATATTAACTATCAATACATTTAATAGCAAAAATGGACAAAAATTTATTTTGGACTAAAATGGCAAACAAAAATTATCAAAAAAATTACATTTATATGGTTGTCACTACTTTTAATCAACACCACAGCCAACAATTCAGCTTGACGCTGTTTTTAGCATCTTACGAAGTTGAATCGCGCGCCACGTGAGTGGACCAAAATGGCTACCCCGCCGTCCGTTTTGAAGCGAATACGCCATTTGTAGTAAAGTTGTGAATGGGATTTATCTACTACAATGAATATTATGGAACAACATTATTACTCACATATATTTAATATCAGGAACATGTTAACATCATTTAAAACATATCATCATCAGTGTGTATCAAGTTCAAGAGTTACTTTTCAGTTCAACTGTTCTTTGTCGTGGTTCGAGTGTTTCTGTCATCACCGTCGGGATTCTCCGTGATGTTCCCGGAATGGCCGAATCATACACGTTGATTGGCTGTCACACAGTTGTTTACTGGGGTCAAATGTGACGCACTTTGACCGCCTTCAGACGAGGTCAAACGGTGTTTATTTTATAGATCTTTTATCGCCCACGACGTAATATTACAATACCGAAATTCACTACACTACCATATGGGTCAACATCACCATAGCAGTAGAGGCCTAAGCAGAATGAGGTTCCCAGAGAGTGAATTTGTTACGCTAAGCCGCTATGTGGGATAGCGTTACTAAATTCACACTCTGGGTACCTCATTCTGCAAATGACAGACACAAGATTTGCAGGCTTGTTTGAAAATCATTTTATATTTCCACTTGGGATCATGTAAAATGAGGTCCCCAGAGGGTGATTTCCATATTAAGAAAATGGCAAATGTCAAATTAATGACCTCTAAAATTATCATCAGATCTCCTAAACACTTTTATGACGGGAGCTGCGCTGGTGCAGTATTAAAGATCCTGTCCCAATGCATTCGCTAATGTATGCGAGTCTCTAGAAATTCCAGAAAAAAATTCTCAAAAATATATTTATTGCAAAATTTTATAATTTTCCTTGCCAGTTAAACATTATGACTGTTCAATGATAGATATGCCTGCTTTGGTTCCTGGACAACTGCTTCATACATAACTTTTGCTCTGGAGATGGAAATCCCCATTCAAAATTGGTCACTTGACCTCCCCCTCAAGGGAGATAAACCTTGCATGGAGTGCGTAAACATGCATTGTACTGAACTTTTTTACTTTGACTTTTTCTCTATCATTCCGTCCTTCAGTACAACGTCGTATACTACTATAAATGGATACATACATGTATATATTTACATATACCGCCACCAGCTTTCTGTTGATACTTGTTAAGATCTCACATGGGCAATTATCATGGGAATAAGATGACTTTAATTGAACTCTGTAATGAAGGTGATACCGAAATAAACTTGTTAGAATCTCATCTAAATAATAGGTTGTTCATATCAGCGACCGATACAGAACGCTAGAACAATACATAATACATATGGCAAGCCGTTTTCACATTTTTGATTGATTTGAACTTAAGTCCAATTATTTGGACTTAAGTCCAAATAATTGGACTTAAGTCCAAATAATTGGACTTAAGTCCCAATAATTGGACTTAAGTCCAAATGAATTGGACTTAAGTCCAATTAGCGAATTGATTTGGACTTAAGTCCAATTCATTTGGACTTAAGTCCAATTAGTGAATTGATTTGGACTTAAGTCCAATTGATTTGGACTTAAGTCCAATTCATCTGGTTTGAAACGATAGTCCCCTTCTTTGTAATGGTATATTCCTGCAAGTTTTGATTGACAGTCAAACTCCGTACTAACCAGGGCATTCCTGACTCCAAGACTAACTCCGTACGTCCCCTTTGCCACGTGGCTTGTTTTCGGCATGCCGAGATTGAAAATGTTTCGAATCCGAATTGGCATCTTAATAAATGCTAACTGCATGCATGAATGAAGTAAAATTAATTCACGACTTGATTCAATTGTTATTTGACAGCATGTAGTGTAGGCTACACGCAGTTTCGTTTATTGCATTTACTAAGTGTCTTATTTGTATAATTTGCTCGGTTTTCAAACTCAATGTAATAAGGGTGTACTCGAAAGTCGAATTATGCCAAAACAATAGATTAGAGTGACTCCCCTTCTATTGCTATTGTAATGACTGCGTGAAGCACAGCCTCAGTTAACTTTGTCAATCTATTCTACAGAGACTTCTTTGCATCAATTAGCTTGGTCAGAAGGAAATTGCAAAAATAATTTACATTATATATTGCTCAGACTCAGTGTTAACATACGCTTTAGCCCACTATTTCTATAAATTTGGTCAAATATATAAACAAATTGGCAGCCATAATTCCATTAGTGCACGCAGCCTCGATCGAGTGTGGACCCTGTACACAAGTTGTAACTTTTTTATCAGGTTAAAATTATAAAGAGCAAGGGGTGGTATTTTATCTACCTGGTCGGACTCTGGTAACATTATTATCGGTATACGGACATTTCCCCACCCGGACAATTACCCACCGGACATTTACCCACCATACTAATAAAATGCAGACATCAAAGAATGCTTTGACTGATCAGTGAAGCCTGGTCAGTGAGGCCACCTCAAGCGATGTCAACTCAGTCGATGTAATGTTTTGACAGACAGACATCATCATATGTTAAAAATCGTTCCGAACTTCTTACAACACGGGCTATTGTTGATAGGATCTCGTCCACATCGAGCTGATTCATTATATATGTTGAAAAAGGTAACAATTAACAAGATCAACAAGAATTAGACCCACATGTAAACGGCCATTTTCCCACAACTCCGCCCTATGAGCAAAACCAGACCTGCTTAATATCTGATGGGGGTGTTTCTTATACAGATGAATTGGACTTAAGTCCAAATGAATTGTACTTAAGTCCAAACACCACATAATTGTGAATTCGGCGAGGAATTGGACTTAAGTCCAAATAGATGAAAATATCGGTATTTGGACTTAAGTGTAATTCATTTGGACTTAAGTACAATTCCTCGCCGAATTCACAATTATGTGGTATTTGGACTTAAGTCCAATTCGCTATTTGGACTTAAGTCCAATTATTTGGACTTAAGTCCAATTATTTGGACTTGAGTCCAAATAATTGGACTTAAGTCCAAATCAATCGAAAATGTGAAAACGGCTTGCCATAAATACATAGTAACACAATACTTCTTATAACTTGAATTATATCGTACAGGTTTTATGTGCACGAATCATGCATGGCTAGCCACAGTACTGCGGACTGTTTAAGGACTTTGCTAACCCAATTTTTCCCAAATTTAATGGAGTCCAAAATAAAGGTTTATGTTCACATTTATTAGTAATCACAGTAACCAAACCCATGGATGCAACATTTTAAGAGTATAATTCATGGTAGATTATGTTAGAAATTCAAAATGTGAAATTTGTAGAAGTTTTTAAAATCTATTTTTTCGAACCCAAATTCAACAAGCACAAAATATTATATCTAACAAAACGATATGGGTATGTGTACTGAACACTGCGAAGAATGATGAACAATAAAGATATACTCACATTTCTTCAGTTTTATTAAGAGTTTTGGCTTGGAAGCAGTTGTTTACAAATGGTAGATTTCATTGCTCAGCAAAGCTATTTGGGAACTGAATTTGATGGGTCAAGATAATGTTCACTCAAGCCTGCTGGGATAATGACCAGCCAGTGCTGAACCATGCATGAGAGTACATGTACTTTATCCTGACGCAGGCTGATTGGTGACCTAGTTTCTGGGCTATGGGGTACACCAGATTGGGGATTACACAGTTCTTTTGTCAAGAGATTCACAACACACCACTGTCCACATATATTAACATTTAACTGCCACCTCACTACAAGCGATGTCAGGTAACTTACTCAATTATTTGTAAACAATTGGTTCACACTGACCAATCGTTTCTGCGCTGTGGTGGGTGTATGTCCGCTGTGTTGGAGTCTACGGGCGCTGTGGCGGTAAAATCGCGATATTTTCCAGCTACCAAGACGAATAAATTCACAAATATCTACATGGACAGGTAATTATCATATTTATTACAATAAATTATCCACAGCCCTGTATGGTGATATTAGTGCCAACAGATGCACACCGAATCGCACACTCCCTTCGTTTCTATGTCTGAGAAAAACTCTGCACAAAATGCCTGGGTGTGGTTTCTGAACAATGCCTCCCACTGAAAACAGTCTGATTTTAACACAACGATAACACTTTAACACCCTACTGGTGAGCCTCATGTGTGCTACAATAATTCATGAACGTATCCATATTGGCCAACTGTCATAATAGCCACTAATAGTCGAGAAAACAGCGATCTAAGCGGACCACTAGTCACACAAAAATGCATAAAAGTGCAAACGCCGCTGTAAATGAGATGACAACAATGCTGTGGAGAACCCAGTTATACAATTAGATGACACCATATGGAATTCTTGTATTGTTTCAGTGCTGATTCAACTTTTCGCCAGCTTGTTTACATTGTGGTGCATAAGTGAGAGAGGGAGAGAGAGAGAGAGATATGTTTATTCCTCCAAATATGGAGACCATTATGGTACAATATATATATATACAAAAGTTACACGAAGACATATATACACATGCAATATAATTTAACTTGAGAAATTCATTGTGGGAATGATATACTGCAAGACAGGATGTTTAAGACACATATATATAGTGAAGTATCCGATATGATGTCTTCATCAAAACTTAGTCAGAACACAGGATGAAAATAAACCTCACACATCGCTTGAAAAGAAGATATTCATCACTAATCAGTTCAATTTGCATTGGGATACACCCGCCTAGGCAAAACGCAAGGAACGTATCGCTATTCATGCTGTCAAGAAAGGTAAAAGTTTCAATTCCAAATATGTCAATCAGTGAATACCAAAATGTGTTCCGTACCATCTGTGCAAACTCAGATGTACACTCGAGATATCTATGAAACAAGATATTTGATTATGTTTGGTTGCAGCGATTGCATTGAGCGTCATTGTCATACGTGGTTTTGGTCAAAATATTGGCCATCTTGATACAAATTGGAAAATACTCAGGTTCTTCTCGAGAGAGCTGCCAAAGTTTCCACAGTGACTGGTTGTCGGGTTTTACCTTGAAGAGAAAAGATAGAGAATCGTCTCTCTGACCACGCTGACTCACTTCGCGTGAGTAGTGAGCAGAGAGACAATCTCTGACAATTTTCTTCCAAGTGGACTGGGTAGGGAAGAAACCCGTTTCCGTAAAAGATGGAAGATAATGGTATAAGTTGAATTTATGGAGAGTATCAGATAAATATTTTTGAATTATCAGAACAGAGTAGACACAATCACAGCATGCAAAGTCCAAGTACCAAACAATTTATATAGAAGATGGTGGGTACCCATATATATTAATACGCAATCTCCTGAACAGTCACTTGCCACTTTACACAGGCTCGATATAGTCATGATACAGTAAATATAAGGACACTATATGGGAATATATAGGATGTGATTGGAATGGCACTGTTAAGCATACACATGCAGAATCGCTTAGAAATTGTCACGCCTCTCTCACTTATGCACCACAATGTAAACAAGCTGGCCAAAAGTTGAATCAGCACTGAAACAACACAAGAATTCCATATGGTGTCATCTAATTGTATAACTGGGTTCTATGCTATGCTTTAATTGTCAAAGCTGCAAATTAATGCAGAACATGGATATATACATATATACAATGGGGTCACTGACATCATCGTCATCATCATCATCGATGTCACCATCGTCATCATCGTCCTCGACATTGTCATCATCATCAGTTTCATCATCATCATCATCCTCATCATCCTCATCATCATTGTCCTTCATCATCACCATCGTCATCATTATCATCATCATTATCGTCATCATCATCGTCATCACCGTCGTCATCATCATCGTCATCGTCATCATTATCATCGTCGCTGATCATCTTCATATTGGCATCTTAGTTATTGTCGTCCTGGCAACGTTTATAACGTCATCATCAATATCGTCGTGATTTGTTTTCTCATTTTGTAGATTAGGTACATAAGACACTACACATGCATAATGACAGCATATGCACATATGATTAATCGAATCATGTTTTGTCATCTCTTGTTTTTTCGTGAATCTTCATACACGCCTTGACAAATATCGCTAAACTTTTCTGAATTGCTGGGTTTTGGCTACCAAGTAGAATATAAAATCGTGCTCTAGATGGCTCTTGCCGAAAGGTAGCCGGAATATATTTTATTCTTAAATCCAGGTATTTTGGACAAATCATCACAACGTGGTACTCATCTTCTATGTGGGTCATGCATTTTTGACAGGCTCGGGATTTTTCTTTATTTTTACACCACCTTCCAGACTCAGAACGCAGTTTGTGATTACATGTTCTTAGTCGTAATAGTTCTTGGGCTAAGTCACGCGGTAGGTTTTGCAAATATGATTCATATTTCATTGTCCGTTTAAAGTTCATGTATAATTTACCACGAGAGGAGTTGTACATGTCCCACCACCAGGTCTGAATAAAATGATCTTTGAGTGTGCTTTCGATGGCCATTATTTCTTCGGATGAAATTTTCTGACATGTCCATATGTAACTCATGCCGACGGAATCCAGTATGCCTTTAACTGATTGAATCCACGTTTTCACCTTGTTCGTCCTACCCAGCTCCCCCAAGTTGACGAAAAGTAAATAAAGTTCCCGCGCTAGAGGAGAACACTTGCCATTTAATATGCGGTTCCAATATTGAATAATTCTCATCTTACATCTGATACTGATTGGATATCTGCCAATTTCTCCATACACCATGAATGTGGGCGTGCTGATTTTCAGTTTAAGAATATGTTTATAAAATCTCAAAATTACTTTGTCTATTTCTGATGTGTTTTCTGTACCCCATATTTCACTTCCATATAGAAGAATTGGTTCTATAGTTTTCTCCACAGCATTGTTGTCATCTCCTTTACAGCGGCGTTTGCACTTTTATGCATTTTTGTGTGACTAGTGGTCTGCTTAGATCGCTGTTTTCTCGACTATTAGTGACTATTATGACAGTTGGCTAATATGGATACGTTCATGAATTATAGCTCACATGAGGCTCACCACTGTCACCAGCAGGGTGTTAACGTGTTATCTTTGTGTTAAAATCAGACTGTTTTCAGTGGGAGGCATTGTTCAGAAACCACACCCAGGCATTTTGTGCAGAGTTTTTCTCAGACATAGAAACTAAGGGAGTGGGCGATTCGGTGTGCATCTGTTGGCACTAATATCACCCTACAGGGCTGTGGAGCGTTTATTGTAATAAATATGATAATTACCTGTCCATGTAGATATTTGTGATTTTTCTCGTCTTGGTAGCTGGAAAATATCGCGATTTTACCGCCACAGCACCCGTACACCCCAACACAGCGGACATATATACACCCGCCACAGCGCAGAAACGATTGGTCAGTGTGTGGTTCTTAGTAATTTTATCAAAGAATGCTTGATAAATATGAATACTATTTTATTGTTCATCATTCTTCACAGTATTCAGTAGACATTGCCATATTTTTTTCTTTGATATGGACTTTGTGTTGATAGATTTTGGGTTCGAAAAACAGATTTTAAAAACCTCTATAAATTTCACGTTTAGTATTTCTAACATATTCCACCATGAATGATACTCTTAAAATGTTGCATTCATGTGTTTGGTTACTGTGATTACTAACAAAAGTGAACATAAACCTTTATTTTGACTCAATCAAATTTGGGGGAAATTGGGTTAGCAAAGTCCTTAGTAGTCTTTGTCTTTTTGTATGCAGACAGTATACCATACGTCTGGAAAATTTGTCAGCATCAGCATCATTACATCAAGAAAGCCCATCATTACATCAAGAAAGCCCATCGTTGCATTTGGGTCCAGAAGACTTCTTGTCAATGTTCTCCACGGACGGAAGTCAGTGAAATTATTCATCACATGACAGTTGATTTTAGTTGACAGAATGTCGTCCGCCAGACGTCTTGAACATGTTTTTGCTTAAATTATCTCCCCAAGAGATGAGCGAAACTCACGATAATAAAATATCCAACATCTCTCAGGGCTATGAGACGAATAGGGCAATTAGAACTAATTGCTTTGTGCGTAATGTGTACTGTCTGGGTAATAGCAATAACTCTATTTATCAAAAGAACCAGACATCATTTGAAACATTCGGGAAATTATGCTGAGTAAGCATGTACCAAGTCCAAGAAGCATTTATAAGGTTTGAAATCTTCGCCACACTCTGCCCACATATGTACTTAAATGCTCTTTATACACCATGAATCATTTATAAGGTTTGAAATATTCCCCAGATATGTACTGAAATGCTCTTCATACGCCATGAATCATTTATACGGCTTGAAATCTTCCCCAAATATGTACTTAAATGCTCTACATACACCATGAATCATATATAAGGTTTGAAATCTTTGCCAAATGTGTACTGAAATGCCCTTCATACACCAAGAATCATTTAAAAGGTTTGAAATCTTCCCCAAATATGTACTGAAATGCAGCAAGAAACTTATGGTTTAATGTGGTGTGAAACATTCTGTTGAAGAGCTCAGAACGGAACAGCAAATACAAACAAGAGCATTGCTTGGGCGTGGCAAAATACGCCATTTAGCCATTTGCATTCAATGCCAAATTGCAATCAAATTCTAAGTCGAAAAATGGCCGTAACTCATGTGAAAATAATTGAACGGAACCCATATTCGTTATTATCAGTGGTCTTCATCAATTGTTTTTTTTTTTGGTGCCCCAACTCCTAGCGCCCAAGCCCTTGGTCTGAAATAGGGCTAGATTAGTCCCTGCATAGAGGACACACACTAACCTCCAGCACAAAGTACACCTGTATTAGGAGCGCTTTCAGTACACCTGTATTAGGAGCGCTTTCAGTACACCTGTATTGGGAGCTCTTTCAATTGTTTACTCCGTGCAACAAGTCTAGCCAATTATTTTTGTGATATTTTAGATTAATTCAGCAGAACACTTGTCACAGAGTTAAAATTCGGTGAGCTCACAGACGAACTCCTAAAGACAGTGATATGTATAATTAGCAGGTATTGTCAACGAGATATTGATTAAAAAAGGGACGTAGAAACAGGGTTGTGTTGTTCCACCCACCCCACCCCCCCCCACACATTTTCAGTAGTTGTGACATTTTATGCCTGAATCTGCAGCAGTTGAATATCTCAGACGAAATTAGGTTGAACTTGTTCCGATTTAAACCAACAAATAAATTGTAGATTGCTGAGACGTATTTGGCATCTAATTCCATTTCAATTATTGGACACTTCACCATAATTTAAACAAGAGCATCGCTAGGGCGTGGCAAAATACGCCCTTTAGCCATTTTGAATTGTACTACCGCAAAATAAAATAATACTTTGAGCTTACATTTGAAGAAAATCTGACATACCCCTAATTTCAATGCCATATGCGGTCAAATTCTAAGTCGAAAAATGGCCGTAACTCATGTAAAAATAATTAGACAGAACCTATATTCGAACTTGGCCTGTATCTTTAGCTGGGAAATACATATACCAAATTTGGTTCAGATCAAATAATAAAAACTGGAGTTATCGGTCGGAAACCGAAATGTTATGAAATTGGTCAAATTCTAAGTCGAAAAAGGGCCGTAACTCATGTAAAAATAACTGGACGGAACCCATTTTCGAACTTGGCCTGTATCTTTAGCTGGGAAATACACATACCAAACTTGGTTCAGATCAAATAATCCAAACTGGAGTTATCGGTCGGAAACCAAAAATGTTAACAGGCGGTGAAATTCTAAGTCGAAAAAGGGCCGTAACTCATGCAAAAATAATTGGACGGAACCCATATTCGAACTTGGGCTGTATCTTTAGCTGGGAAATACACATACCAACATTGGTTCAGATCAAATAATCCAAACTGGAGTTATCGGTCGGAAACCAAAAATGTTAACAGGCGGTCAAATTCTAAGTCGAAAAAGGGGCATAACTCTGGTGAAAATTTGCGGACGGAACCAGAATTCGAACTTGACCTGTCTTTTCTGCTAGTAAACTCACATACCAAATTTAATTTAATTTGGTTCACTCTAACTAAAGTTATCATCCGGAAACCTCGGACGGACGGACGCACGGACGCACAGGCTGATTATAATAGTCCTCCGAACCCGTTGGGTCGGCGGACAAAAATGGCCGTAACTCATGTAAAAATAATTAGACAGAACCTATATTCTAACTTGGCCTGTAGTTTAAGTTGGGAAATACACATACCAACTTTGGTTCAGATCAAATAATCCCAAACTGGAGTTATCGATCGGAAACCAAAAATGTTAACGGACGGACGTACGGACGGATGGACGGACATACGGATAGACAGACAGAGGGGCGGGTGACTGGAAGTAAACTGAACGAGATACAAACC
This sequence comes from Siphonodentalium dalli, assembly GCA_032622095.1. Classification (NCBI taxonomy): domain Eukaryota; kingdom Metazoa; phylum Mollusca; class Scaphopoda; order Gadilida; family Siphonodentaliidae; genus Siphonodentalium; species Siphonodentalium dalli. Next base: position 40,361,335 of record CP136068.1, read on the forward strand.
TGTGTCGAATGTATAATCCACAATAATCACCCTCGCTTAACTAACTTCCAAATATGTATGAGAAAACACAGAACAATACAAGCCTTGAAATAGGCTGTCTGTCATTTGCAGAATGAGGTCCCCAGAGGGTGAATTTAGTGGTGCTACCCCGCATAGTGGGCTAGCATCACCAAATTCACCCTCTGTGGACCTCATTCTGCTTACAACTCTTCGATTTGGAAAACAATTTCTTGCATGAGATGTAATGTAATTACTTCACCTCAGTATTTCCAACTCAACTGTACGCATGGATGGAGTTGTCTCGACAATAATGCCCAATGATGTGAATATGAGGGAATTTCTGTGATTTTTCAAAATCTGTCCGCCATTGTGGGCGCCATTTTGGATTTGGGGGACTTTTATTTGGATACGGTACAAGGAAAGTTCTTCGCCTAAGTGTTCCCAACATACAATAGTAAGCAGGTGTGGAGTTGTCATGACAAGAATGCTCACTGATGTTAAAATCAGCGATTTTCGGCGATGTTTTATTTCTGTTGGCCATTTTGGCCGCCATCTTGGATATGGGTAAATATTCCTCAACCCAGGTATAAGAGGAATCCTAGCTCGAGTATCTCCTGCACATATATATGCATGGGTGTTGTTATAATAGCAATAACATTCATTGATTCGAAACATAACATGGCTTTATTAACGTAGATTCGGCTTTGACCTATTATACCGGCATTTGGGAAAACGTGATATCGGACAAAAATATCCCTCAATGAATGCATATTATGGTCCCCATGTGTTCGCCAATGACTCCTCTATATGATAAATGTATAACATGACGCAAAGATGCCAACATTTTCCCACAGAGACAAACGAAAGGTGGTAACATGTCAGAAAAATAGCATATTTTCACATTTCGGCGGCCATCTTGGCCGCCATATTGGATTCTGGTGTCGGATTTTTGGCTAATTTGTAAGGGTTGTATATTAGCATAACGAATCGAGCAGAAAACAGGACCGCATGTGCTATCATCTTTACTATAATGGCGATCAAAGAGACCTGGTGCATTTAAAAAAAATGGCCGCCATGATGGACGCCATCTTGTCTGGAGTCTCTGCGGCCACTTTTTTTTCTTGTTAACAAGTGAAAAAAATTAGAGGAGACCTTAAGGAAGAAAATTAGTGGGGTTAAGTTAAGTCCTGGGAGGGGGGGGGGGTGCAGAGGTCGACCAATATCTCCTGGACTAGAAGCAACGCGAAATATTCATCGAAAACAACAATCATAAACTACAGCGATCGCAAGTTATTTGAAGAACGCCGTGACGTCATCGCACGCGCTGATATTAAACGTGTCTATTACCGATAATTATGAAACTGCTTTTATGGCCAAATTATGTGATAAATATAATTCCAAATCCACTCATTTGTCGCCACATTATGTTGTCCAAGGTAAATCACTAGTGGTCCGCGTTATTTTAAATGTATGGGCGAAAATCGTCTTGTGACCACGAATGAAGTCATTTACATAACCAACACCCTTATTTTTTACCCTGTGCCAATGCATTCTCTTATATATGCGAGTCGACCATAGGTCGCCTCGCATATATAAGAGAATGCATTGGCCTAACAATTTTTTACAATTTTAATAATTTTTTCTTGTATTCTTTAACAATTTTATAATTTCACCCATACAGAGCCCCTGACAAACATGAGCAGACGACACTCTTCTATATGCTTCTATATATGTGTGGGGCTCCCTGCAGGGTAATGGATGTTTTTTTATTTTATGTCCTAAAAATTGTAAGAAACATTTATTTAAAAAAAATGATAAAAATTGTTAGGCCAATGCATTCTCTTATATATGCGAGGCGACCTATGGTCGACTCGCATATATAAGAGAATGCATTGGCACAGGGTAAACAAAATCGTCTTGTGACCACGAGTGAAGTCATTTACACAACCGACGTACACCCTAGGATCTTCGTTAAAAATCAGTTTAACTGCATGAGTTTGGGAGAATCTGATGAACTGCTCAAGATAAAGTGCTGAACGGGATTTTGAACCGTTGAACCAGGCTGGAAGACGAGGCCAAAGCAGAATGAGGTCCCCAGAGGGTGTATTTGGTGATGCTAGCCCGCAGTGCATAGTCGCATCACTAAATTAACACTATGGACAGTCTGGGGACCTCATTCTGCAAATGTCAAACTATTTCAAGGGAGTATCCAAAACGCGGAATCAGCTGCTGATCAGCAAGTTATACCACCTAAAATACTGATCAGCAAGTTATACCACCTAAAATACTGATCAGCAAGTTATACCACCTAAAATACTGATCAGCAGAATTCCCTATTTCAGTTTAACTCAAGTATAACCACGATGGTCGGTCGTGGGATGTGCAAGTGACACGTAATATGTGTGTTATATAACCCACTACAAGAAGGGGACACCTTTTGACCGCCCGCCATGCCCGTTCAGCAGTTAAAAATTCCGCTCAACAGTACGGCGGCGGCAGTTCAGCAGTTTAACTCAATTATAACGAATTTAAACGTAAACTCTACTATTCTGGAAAGTATCTATAAACCAAATCCCAATCCAGTAACTCGAATAAAGACATCTGTCCAAACATACCGTACATCAATAAAGTAAAACGTAATGCGGGCAAGAGAAATCTGCGATGCGGGCAAAATCGTGCCTGCTTTGGGGTTTACTCCGACACCGTGGAGTATGTCAAAGGTACGACCTGTAGCCCGTGCCAAAGGATTTAGTCATGCAAAGAGTAAAATCCAAGATGGCTGCCGGCGGCCATGTTTTTTGGCCGAATGACCCCAAAATTACTCGTTCTCATTTACATCTCAATATTAACATCCATGACAACTTTCATGATCAGACGAGCAGTACGACATGTAGCCCGTGCTATAATGGGTTAAATTTTGAAATCGAAGATGACCGCTCGCGGCCATGTTTTTTGCCGAATGACCCAAAATGACTCGTTCCCATCTACATGTCAACGTCAACAGCTACGACAAATTTCATAATGATCCGACCAAAGATACTATACCTGTATAGCCCGTGTTGTTGACGCCTCACACACGCACGCACACACACGGATACCAAGTCATGGCAATAGCTCAAACTTTACAAAGTAAAGTTGAGCTAAAAATAGAAGCTTATTCCCACAATTCATCGAGCATTTCGTCACTTTATGGAGCTTTATTCGTCGAACTGTTGACATTTGGCTGAAGATGAGTTCATCAAGCACCTCGTGGATCCAGACTTGTGTCCGAAGAAACAATTAATAATAAAATCTGCCTCAAAATAAACCTATCTGCAGTCTTCACTCGTGCCCGCAACACGGTTTACTCAAAATTGCCCGCAGCGGGTATTATATAATGACCAGATGCATGGAGGCCATGGAGTCCAACACGGTTGTCTAGACATGCATGTGACGTCTGTTCTCGAAATAAGTCATTATGCGATATATCGTGGTATATAAATTACGCAGTTATGCCAGTCTGTGTGGAATTACATGTAGAATACGGAAGTGAATAGAGTGACACGGACAGAAAAATAATCGCGGACATGAAATGGCCGCAACTCCAAGCCATGCCACGACGAAAGCAACATATTGGATAACCACATAGGCGTAAAATTACGTATTTGTAATACGCAAGTCTGTTGTTAAATATCTTTAAAGGTACACATATCATTAAAACAGATCCATCTGAAGGATTTGTCGGTTACAAGTCAAAGCCAATGATATATGAAACCATTGTTATATATGTAAACAAAACTATTACAGTGATTTGTCAACATACAATAACTATAATCGTGTATTGAGTTAAAATAGTTTAGTCTGAATATGATTTTCGGAATATTTTTGTGATACTCTGAACTTTACCAATGTTTACCGTCAAGTTTTTATTAAACTTTCGTATCTTATTAACTATAATTGGACCTTTCTCGGTAATTTCACTGTGACAGTAATGTTTAAATGACAACGGTTTTGATATGCGAAATAACGTTATTGGAAAGTGTTTAACCCTTTGAGTGCCAGGTCGATTTTTGTATCAACCCATATACCCTGTGCCAATGCATTCTCTTATATATGCGAGTCGACCATAGGTCGCCTCGCATATATAAGAGAATGCATTGGCCTAACATTTTGTTTTTGTTTTTTTTTGTTTACATTTTGTTTACATTTTAATAATTTATTCTTATATTCTTTAACAGACTTATTTTGTAGGTTTAGGGCCGATGAGATCGACCCCTGGCACTCAAAGGGTTAATAAGGAGAATAAGAACAAAGTTGATCTATATATGTTTACATGTACTTGTTGATGACAGTTTTTTGCAGACTTTTGCCAATTCACATGACATGAACCCACTACGAAGGTCTTGACTCCCTAATCAATAACTATAATTGCATGGATACACATACACTCAAAATCCTGACATCAATCTATGAAATTATCTTGTCCCGATCTCTCTGCTAACTCGCCAGTCCATAAATAGACGATATACAATTCGTCCCCAGTTTATAGCGAAATTACACACATAAAACTAGTCTAGTAAACTATTTATTACTTGATCCAACACTTCCGAGTCCATAAACATACTTCAATCAACAAATTGGACGTGATAGTAATAGCGGCTTCTATACGGCATCTGTGACGTTTCACGTAACTATGCTTGTTTTCCCACATACAGACATAGTCCCAGAATTAGACTATTTGACGTATTTAATGGCTTAAATGTAATGAAATATACTTGTTCAAACTCAATACATAGTCAGAAACATCGACTTAGTGCAGAGTGACATTTTTTATAAACTTTTTTGCAGGCATGAAACTTGGTGTACCGTACTCGTACTTTGATAAAAATATCGAAGACAATATCTCTTAGATTGCGACGAGTAATTATTATCGCATTTAATTATGAATATATCGCCTGTATTCTATATTTGTTGTGTTTTGTGGTTTTGTGCAGGAAAAATGTTAACAATTATAACCAATGATGAAGCTCTGTTAGTAATTTGTCATCAGTTTTTTTAAAGAGACTGAGTTCTGCCTTGCAATGAACTGTTATGTAGACGACGTGTCGGTATATCTCACAGTATATCTCAAAATGTGCATCAAGATAGCACAGGGAATGTTTGTCAGTTCATTGACTAACAGTGTTTATCAAGATAGCACAGGGAAGGTTTGTCAGTTCATTGACTAACATTGTTCATCAAGATAGCACAGGGAAGGTTTGTCAGTTCATTGACTCACAGTTGACTAACAGTGTTCATCAAGATAGTACAGGGAAGGTTTGTCAGTTCATTGACTAACATTGTTCATCAAGATAGCACAGGGAAGGTTTGTCAGTTCATTGACTAACATTGTTCATCAAGATAGCACAGGGAAGGTTTGTCAGTTCATTGACTAACAGTGTTCATCAAGATAGCACAGGGAAGGATTGTCAGTTCATTGACTAACAGTGTTCATCAAGATAGCACAGGGAAGGATTGTCAGTTCATTATATACCACAGGGAAGGATTGTCAGTTCATTGACTCACAGTTGACTAACAGTGTTCATCAAGATAACACAGGGCAGGTTTGTCAGTTCATTGACTAACAGTGTTCACCAAGATAGCACAGGGAAGGATTGTCAGTTCATTGACTAACAGTGTTCATCAAGATAGCACAGGGAAGGATTGTCAGTTCATTGACTCACAGTTGACTAACAGTGTTTATCAAGATAGCACATGGAAGGTTCGTCAGTTCATTGACTAACAGTGTTCATCAAGATAGCACACGGAAGGGTCGACAGTTCATGCTCATGCAGTTTTTAAAGAATTTTGATCAAAGAAACATGGTCAATAATATAAGAAACATAAATTCTTCCACACTTCCTAATCCAATGCATGGTATATTGCACACAAGGGACGAAACGACTAGCAGCTCGGTTATGTTCGATACAAACGACAGCATCACCCATGTCCTGCAGTTGTCAAAGGCTTACACGAGTATCCGGTAAGTTTGTTGAACTGTCCGAGAATATTGAGTTCTCTGGCGTACATGTTTTTCCATTTAGTTTCAGTGTCGTGATCGTATCCAATAAGATGGCACAACCCGTGGGTAGCGAGAATCTGAAATTGAAAATAAATTAGTTATATTTCGAAGTTCTTGACGAAACCTAAACGAATTTATTAGGAAGCTATTGTTAAAATCGGGTGGAGATATATAGGTGGCCCAAGACCTGAACAAAATTTTTCAACTTGTAATTTTGAAATGAGCCCATTGGAAACAATATGGTTTATATTGTGGTGCATCGTCGTTTCAAACGATAAGCATTGCCGCGCCGTCGTCAGTGTTATGAGTGAACCGGACAAAGAAAGAGGGTATATTTCCCAGAAAATCTCTACAGTGCATGTAGAAATCAAATACTACCAGAAATGTTTCAAATGAAATAACATACTTGCACAGATACACGAATCTGGATACCGTCCCGCCACGCGATTCTCCCCTGTCGGAATCAGAACCAGCTTAACCATCTATGGATGGCTTATATATTAGCCAAAATCGCCGTATCAAAATGAGCCACCGGGGAACCCTATAGATACAATAAATTTGCGAAGGTACGGCAATGTTCATCAATGGTATATGGACATGGGTGGCCGGTGGGAGAAGCAACGGATGGGAAGGGAAGGAGGGGCGATGGGGTTGGAGCCCATGTATGCCCCCCTGCTGCGCCGCCTCTGTATATGGATTATATTTTGCACATATAAACATGCAGCCACATGGCTTCATTGTCGTGTTATGGATATTTACACCCATTTTAAAGTGATGTGAAACACTCCGGTAGGGTGATCAAATTGAAATGGAGACTAATCTTGCTCAAAGTAGCAATTGTTACAAATATGATATCCAAATTGACAACAAGCACCGTCTTTCTTATATATTAATTAAATACAGCGATTCTCGATGGCGAAATCGTTTTCGTTAGTTTATCGGCGATAGTTGCATCCCGCATCGAGATATAAATATTTACAATTGTGCGTAGTTCAGACGATGTTTTCTATGGAGTGGTACGGTAGATTTGTTTGAAATTTTCGGCGAATTTACTAGAATGCTACATTCCTCCAGTTGGTATATAGCGCCTGCATACTAACTTATTAGTTTCACGCACCCGAATAAGTACATAATATGTCTTTAAATACAAACTGGCAGAATATATTCCATCCTCTCGTTCTGATCACAGCACTGCTCTTCTATGTAGGTCATCCCGAGAAACATGTCGCCCAGGTTCAGTTCGTCAGGGTCGTCTGTGTTTGGCAACTGACCATCAATTATATCCTTAAACAAAAAGGAGATTCAGTAGATTATACATGGAATAACAAGAATAAGGTCAAAACGAAAAACTTCTCTCTTTCCGATAACATTGGGAAAATTTTCCTGGCAGGCAGTAGTATCCCCCGGAAAGGTGCACACCGCAGCACATACATGTAGTATCCCGTAAAGGTGACTTTCCGATGCACACCACAGCACATACATGTAGTATATCACCGTAAAGGTGGTTTTCCGGTGAACAACGCAGAACCGGTACTGGAACATTATTATATGTCATATATATGCTCTATATATAGTACTAGAAGGTGACCCGACTTCGTCCGGGCTTTGACCTTGAATTGACCATTTTGAAGGTCAAGGTCAGGTGGGGTCAAACACCAACACCCCAAAAATGGTGGAAATCGTCCCAGCGGATACCGGGAAACCGGCCCAGCGGATACCGAGATACCCTATGCATCAAATTTCGTCCGTAAAAATCCGCCAGTTTAACCCGATTTGATTTCCACTCAAGTATATAAATGCGCCTCATATACACACGCTCATTAATTATCAAGTTTCAACGTAAAGATAAATTACCATCGGTGCCCGAGATATCGCCAAGACGTCTGAAACAGTCAAATGCATCGGCCGGTTAAGCGTTAACGTGATCTAACGTTATGACCTCTAACGACGTCATAGAAGTTACGCATTGTTTTTATCCTGATGGAAGATAGTACCACTTCTTCTTGATAATTGAGGCAGATAACTAAAACGGATACATACGCATTATATATCGTTGGAAAGAGGAAACACGAAAGATTCTCACAGTGTCATTATTATGACTGGCATTTTATTATTCGCGCTGTTTCGAATCGATTTGTAAGCACCGAACCCAAATGAAAGTCCCGTAACACAGCGTAAAAACAGATTTGACCCCGGCACGTGAAAAGTTGACATCGGATCTGAAAATCAATAGGCATATGTCACCCCCCGGCCAAAAATACCCCCACATACCAAGTTTCATAAAAATCGGGTCGGCCGTTTTCGAGTTCATCGATTACACACAAACAAACAAACAAACAGATCTTCCAAAATATATAATAGACTAGAAGGTGACCCGACTTCGTCCGGGCTTTGACCTTGAATTGTCCATTTTGAAGGTCAAGTGGGGTCACGATTTGACCAGTCCAAAACACTGCCCGACAAAAGTACCCGACAAACGTGCCCGTCGAAATCCATCCGGTTTTACCCGATTTGACCTTGAATTGATCATTTTGAAGGTCAAGGTCAGGTCGGGGTCACGTTTTGACCCGTCCAAAACACTCAGTGGACAAAAGTAACCCTATGTATAAAATTTCGTCGAAATCCCATCAAAATTGGCGATTTGACCTTGAATTGACCCGATTTCAAGGTCAGGGTCACATCGCACGGGCAAATGAATATGCTTATGAGACTCCCCATACGAAAGTACCCACACATACCAAGTTTCATCGAAATCCCATGATATTCGGGCGTTTGACCTTGAAATGACCCGATTTCAAGATCAAGGTCACGTCGCACGGGCAAATTAATAGGTTTATGCCACTCCCCTGCCGAAGGTACCCCCACATACCAAGTTTCATCGAAACCCCGTGATATTCGGGAGTTTGACCTTGAAATTACCCGATTTCAAGGTCAAGGTCACGTCGCACGGGCAAATTAATAGGCCCATGTCACTCCTCGGCCGAAAATACCCCCACATACCAAGTTTCATCAAATTCGGCTCGGCCGTTTTCGAGTCCATCGATTACAGACAGACACACACACAGACACACACACAGATCTTCCAAAAATATATAATAGACTAGAAGGTGACCCGACTTCGTCCGGTCTTTGACCTTGAATTGTCCATTTTGAAGGTCAAGGTCAAGTGGGGTAACGATTTGACCAGTCCAAAACACTGACAAAAGTACACGACAAACGTGCCCGTCGAAATCCATCCGGTTTTACCCAATTTGACCTTGAATTGATCATTTTGAATGTCAAGGTCAGGTCGGGGTCACAACTCGACCCGTCCAAAACACTCAGTGGACAAAGGTAACCCCACGTATCAAATTTCGTCGAAATCCCTCAAAATTGGCGATATGACCTTGAATTGACCCGATTTCAAGGTCAAGGTCACGTCGCACGGGCAACTGAATATGCTTATGAGACTCCCCATACGAAAGTACCCCAACATACCAAGTTTCATCGAAATCCCGTGATATTCGGGCGTTTGACCTTGAAATGACCCGATTTCAAGGTCAAGGTCACATCGCACGGGCAAATTAATAGGTTTATGCCACTCCCCGGCCTTAGGTACCCCCACATACCAAGTTTCATCGAAATCCCGTGATATTACCCGATTTCAAGGTCAAGGTCACGTCGCACGGACAAATTAATATGCCTATGTTCGTCCCCGGCCGAAAATACCCCCACATACCAAGTTTCATCGAAATCGGGTGGGCCGTTTTCGAGTTCATCACGAACACACAGACAGACACACAGATCTTCCAAAATATATAATAGACTAGAAGGTGACCCGACTTCGTCCGGGCTTTGACATTGAATTGATCATTTTGAAGGTCAAGGTCAGGTGGGGTCACGATTTGACCCGTCCAAAACACTCCCTGGAAACAATTACCACTAAGTATCAAATTTCGTCAAAATCCGTCTGGCAGTTTACCAACACCAACACCCCAAAACTGGTGGAAATTGGCCCAGCGGATACCGGGAAATCGGCCCAGCGGATACCGAGATACCCTATGTATCAAATTTCGTCCGTAAAAATCCGCCAGTTTTACCCGATTTGATTTCCACTAAAGTATATAAACGCGCCTCATATACACACGCTCGTTAATTATCAAGCTTCAACGTAAAGATAAATTAGCATTGTGTAGTAAATTTTAACTAAATATTTTCTCGCCGTCAAAGTTGTAAATGATTTATTTTGGGATAGATACACGATTCTTAATAGCCTGCAAATTGACAATATATATTGTAAATGTTATAATTTTGGGGAAAATACACGATGCGTAATTGCCTGCAAATTGCTTACGTTCGTCAACGTATGAATATAGAGTTATCCTCCCTGCATCGCAGTGCTAAATTCCGGCGTGTTAGCACTGCGGATCCCGAGATATGAGTTTTGAAGGTCAAGGTGACGTCGCACGGACAAATTAATATGCCTATGTCACTCCCCGGCTGAAAATACCCCCACATACCAAGTTTCATCAAAATCGGGTCGCCGGTTTTCGAGTTCATCGGTTACACACAAACAAACAAACAAACAAACAAACAGATCTTTCCAAAATATATAATAGATATACATTGCCAATTGGAACAAGACTGAAATTATTTTTCTTATTCTGCATTGGTGTGTGGTCAACGTTATATATGATCATATATGCGGATAATATGCCAGGTAGGCTATATATCGGTATAGGCCCTATAGAACGCCAGACGTTTTGGAGAGTGTCACCGCCTTTACACCCTGAATCGTGAATACCAGTAAACAGTAGTGGGAGAATCATTCTACCAGTTCAGAAAAATGCAATAGGCTTACATACTAAGTAATTTTTGACTTATTTCATACACGAAATTCATAGTGCTCACACATTTGCTGAAGTAGTACCCATACCGGTAACTTCAACCTATCAAGATGTAGACTGAATTACATCAAAATATGTCATTCCGGCTGGAATATAAACTAAATTTGCGTAATGTTGTTTTATAAAAGTTTAGTACCAGCCGCTTTGTTGAATCCTGATTACCGGTTAAAATGGGAATATGAATCCGAACACCAGTTAACAGAGGGATATGAATCCCGCATACCGCATGAAAATGGCCTGAAAAAATTAAGGGTGAGGAACACCCTCGTTTTTGAAGACACTTCGGGAACAAACGTCTTCACTCTGAAGGAAAATTATAATTAGAAATAACAACAGACCATAAACTGTTTGAATAGTGTCTTCACCAATTATATATTAGGATAACCCAGCACATATCCCGTTCAGTCACTATCTTATGTTTGGATGTATTATTATCGTTATCAACACCGTGCAACAAGTCAAAGTCAATAAAGGCGAGAGAACTCTACTTGACAGCTAAGATTGCAGACAGCAAACAGGTAAGCAAATGGCGGATATATTTTCACATAAACAAAACAGAAATCTTGCTTTAAACAGGATGTGAATTTGACAAGTTTTCACTTAATTATTCTTTTTTTCAACGCACCTCGTGGAAAGCGAATGATAGGATGTCCGTTGGAGAGTCTATGTTCCTGTATCGTTTATTCAAATCCTGTATCGTTTCGTTACCAACACACAATACCGCCACATCGTATCTGGAGACACCCATAATTCGTCTGATCACATTCACATGTTTTGTAAACAACTCCGCGTCGAATTTCACTATGTGCTGCAAGTTTCGCAGGGCCAGAGTCATTCTTAATTCCTGAATAAATCCGCATGTTTGGTGGACGTTTTCGCGGTATATCTTCGGAGTGGGAAATAACCACGTGCTGGTGAATCATACAAAAGTGGCACAGGAAATTAACCATCGTCGGTCGGATTTTTATTTTCACACGATCTGATTCGACTAAAATTTGATTGCATCCAGACTTCGATTATCACAACAACAACAACAACAACAACAACGACAACGACGACGACGACGACGACGACGACGACGACGACGACGACAACAACAACAACAACATTTTCGGAGAAATGACGACCACGAGTCCGTTTGTGAGACCATCGTGATTGTCTCTCGCTGTAAGGGGGTGGGGGGGGGGGGGTGGGGGGTCTTCGTGCCGTGATTATGCTTTTATCATGTCATAGCTTTGCGCTTTTTGTGCATGTATTTTCGCAAGATTCTCGTGTTTCACGACGAATGATTTGATTGCCACTAATAAATACAAATTAAGATCATACAGTAATGATTAAAGTAATTGACCACTTAACCACAGCAGAATTATGGATAATTTTTCAGGATTTAGTCGGAAATATGGCTTGTTGCCATTCATCAGAAAGCTCTCGCCGAGAGATTTCCGATGAATGGCAACAAGCCATATTTCCGACTGAATCCTGAAAAATTACCCATAATTATGCTGTGGTTAAGTGGTCAATTACTTTGGTCATTACTGTATGGCGATCACAATTTATCTCTCACATCTGAGGAGCTGAGTATGGAGTATTTGTGAGTTTTGTTGAAAATCCAAAACCGTAATCGTAACAATTTTAACGGATAGGGAAAAATGACAACGAATAAAAAGAACACAAATTCTAATGTATAGTTGTACCCTATTCGCCATAATTATCTGTCATCGTGCAGTATGCGAAAACTGTCTATTGAAAGAAATATCAGAGTCATGCGTCTACGAAACACGAACTGCATACGTCGATCGGCACTAAAAATCACATATATTCAGAGTCAGGGAAAAGACCACACATACACATGCTGGTGAATTATACAAAAAATGGCACTATATTTTATATTTTATAATTACAAACATGGGTATATAATATATGATCTTGAGCGCGTTACCATTTCTGACATTGGTTTTCTTGTAAATATTACGATAGCCCAGCATATCCTGTTCAGTCACTATCTTATGTTTGCATGTGCTATTTAATATCGTTATATATCATGCAACAAGTCAAAGTCAATAAAGGCGAGATAACTCTACGTGACAGTTGCTTAGTGATCATCGTCGGTCGGATTCTTAATTTCATGCGATATTAATTTTGTCGATCGAATTTTGACAACATGCAAACGCAGATCTTAGCCCCCCTCCCCCAAAACAATAGAGAGCATATCTACACAGGGACGTTACTAGAAGATCTCCGTTGGGATGGGGGTGTCCGTCTGTCTGACGTTTTTTGGTCTACACGAGGTGACTGCGTCTGGACAGAAGTGAACGCTGGTTGGCGGTAAACTGTTGTAAACAAAAGCCGCTCACCTCAGACTTATACGGTACGTATACTGTCGTGTTTTCCTTCAACTGTGTAAAAATCCCAGACCGATTGCCAACCTGCCTGGATGAGCGGTGTTCCGCTACATTTTTGTGCTAATTTGGTTTCAGTGTCGTTTCTCATACATGAAGATTGAACCTCCCTATTGAACCGCCTTAATATCCCATTGAAAGTTACGTGTATCGTTTGTTACTCATTGCCTTCTTGCAATGTTGCCAGCAGTATTGTGAAGTAACAGAACAATGACAACTTGAAATAGATATATTGCTATGTGTGATGTACTTGCTCAGCATAATTTGTATGTTTTATAGGCAATGCCATCAACAAACTCTCATTCCTCATGCAGATCAAGTAATGGTTTGTTCAGACCGTCTCAGACTGATTTTGTACTTTAAACTGACCATCGTGGTTATGGGAATGATTCTAGAAAAGAAAGTCATATAGATGAGAGGATATATACTTGTTTACTAAAAATGTGCTATTTAGTTTTTTGAAATAAATATACAAGTACCATATTTAAATACTATAGTACACATATTTTCCTTTAGGAATTATGTTTCCTTCTACACCATATTGCCCAAATGAGCCATACCAACTACTGCATGACTGAGACACAATGCAAGGACCTGGCCCTGCATATTAGTGTAATACATTACTCTATAATGCATCTCAGATCCCGACTGGGACATTTGACCGTTTTAATAAACATTTGTTAGCACAAGTAGCAATATATTGGTTGTGGTAATGTCGAAATCAGCATTTGTGGCTTATGAAAATAAAGTTAGAAAAGTGGAATCTGATTTTACCGGCCGTAAAATATGCAGTTTACAGGGTCTACTCGAAACTTTACCAGGAGTTCAATAAAAATAAAGTTTACGAGGAGTTCACTAAAAATAAGAAAAAAAATACCAGTCATTCAATGCCTGTTTGGCCGATTTTACTAGACGTTCAATTCTGTTGGAGCACCACGATTTGAAATCACAGGAAACATGGTCCAAACACCACACGTAAATTTTAGCACGAAAATAGGCGGTTCAACCTTAATTTACGAGATAACTCGTACACCAATTTAGTACGATAATGTAGCGGAACACATCGCTCATCTAAGCAGGTTGGCATCCGAGATGGGATTTTTACACATTTGAAGGAAAACATGACAATATACGTACCGTGGTAAGTCTGATGTGAGCGGCTTTTGTTTACAACAGTTTACCTTACACCAGCGTTCACTTCCGTCCACACACAGTGAGGTTACAATTAGAATTTCTAAGCCGGACAGACGGACACCCTGATAAACTTTTTTTCTGAGTTGGAATGTTCCTATTCCGATACCTCAAACTGTTTTCAACTGGTTAGAAATATTCAACATAACACTCCCGTAATAGTTGGAAAATGTCCAACTGATGCCATTTCGGTCTAAACTTGAAAGCAGTGAAACATTACACAATAGCGCTTTGCCAATCCTCTCCACTCAAGCTTTCGGTGTTGAGTGGGCCACCGTGAATCACTCTCCCAAAAACATCACCACGGTGTTGAGTGTTTTCCTTATACCACACGCTTTCTGTACTGTAGAATATTGGTCAAAAATTGCATAATTTACATTATATATCGATTGGAAACTCAAACGCTCGGAACAATTTCAACCTGTTAATTCAACTATAGAATTTCCAACTGTTGAAAATGTTGACCAAACTTGCCACTACCATGTAGCCACGTCTCTGTATATGCACGAAAACCTTACATCACCATTGTGAAGATTAATGAACAATTACATATTCCGGCTTCTATTGAAAAACACATCTCTTTTTTTCAAAATATTCACTTTATTAACCCGTTCTATACTAAAGCACCATTGATGAGTAGTTATTCCATAGGAAATGTTCAGATAATAAGTTTAACTCTTTCTATACTAAAGCATGATTGCTGAGTAGTTATCCCATGGGAAATGTTCAGATAATAAGTTTAACTCTTTCTATACTAAAGCATCATTGATGAGTAGTTATCCCATAGGAAATGTTCAGATAATAAGTTTAACTCTTTCTATACTAAAGCATCATTGATGAGTAGTTATCCCACAGGAAATGTTCAGATAATAAGTTCATAAAACGACCCTATATATATAGCTAGTTTGTTGAAATTATTATTTAAGCATTTCCCTCAATAAATAGTGTTCCTTCTGCACTTTTAATTATCTGTCGTCTGCTTGTATCACCTTAACATCCCTCCAAATGAATAATAGAAGATTCAGGTGTACACTTTCTAACTTACGGGAGAATCCATTTAGTATAGAAAGGGTACATTGAGGACATAGCACAATCGTTAATTTTACACAATATAAATGATTGTACATGTATAAACGAAAAAAAATAAATATCCGACATGCATGTAATATACTTTCTTTTTTCTAGCCGAGTTTGAATTATTGAAGATCTGAATTTGCTGCAAGTCAGACCTATTCGTCATGTCTGGAGACGATAACTGGGAGTTATATTACTGGTCTGGGATTGGAGGTCGAGGGATGTTTGTGCGGCTGATGTTTGAGGAAGCGGGTGTTAATTACGTGCCCAAGGGAGAGAGTCGAGAAGAAATAATGAAGCTCATCATACAAGGCGAGCTGGAAGGATTCCACCACTTCGCGCCCCCTGTCATCAAGAAAGGTACATGTGCATTGAACACTTATATAGGGTTTCGCACGCTTATCATGTGCGTCTGAAGAAACCAAGGACATCTTAAAGACATATTATGCACTTGTTCGGGTTCGTGAAACTGACCAGTTAGTATCCAGGTGATATGCCAACAGGGACGTGGCTAGAGGGCATCCGTTGGGGGTATCCACCTTGTGTAATTCCAACTGCACCCTTCCCTTTGAATCAGAATCAGACCAAACACAAGTTTTGCATAATTCCATTTGCACCCTCCTTGCACCTAAGTGCTCATGCCTAATATCCTAGATATACGGCTACGGGCAAGAGAGCAGGACACACCGGGCCGACCATGGTTGTTCGGCCCGGTGTGAGAAAATTTTGAAAATCGCAAATCCTAGCATCTGGATTGGCCTCAACTGAAGCTTTCCTTGAGTTGGAAATTTCAACCCTCATACTCCCCCATCAGGTTAGAAAATTCTCCAACTGATGACCATTTCACTCCACAAGTTTGACCAAATGTAGTAAAATATTGTTTCGTTAAACTTATTAGCAGTTTTGTATTGGCCACGGGGGGAGTGACAATGACAGACCGGGCCGACCATGGTTCGACCCGGTGTGGGAACATTTTTAAATCTGAACAAGAAAATCGCAAAATCCTAGCATCTAGACTAGTTTCAAGCCTTCCTAGAGTTGGAGATTTCAAACCTTACACCCCCAATTAGGATGGAAAATTTCCAACTGATGACAATTCCAATGAAAATGTTGACCAAATATATGACAACTAGCAGGTTAGCCCACCACCGGCGGCGTTCGTCAGGAACATGACATTTTTTAAATTATTAATTTAAAAAAAAATGTTTTAATGATTGATTCGTCAATTGAACTGAATGGTCAGAATACAGAACTGAAAACGTGAGGAGACACGATGAGCCCGACGTTGTCCGGGCTATTCAAAAACCGATAAAATTAGTATCCGGGGCAAGATACATTTACATACCAAATTTCAAGTCGATAGCTCCACCCGTTTCCGATATCTCGTCTGCGCATGCGCTGCACGGGCGTCGCACGGGCTCGCCAATACGACAGCGACGACCACCTGGTCAAACTACACTCACATACCAAGTTTCGTCCCGATCGGTCGAGGTGTTGGTATCTGATGCAAAAGACGAAATTGTGAGTGTTGGTCAACCCATCGTGAACCCCATTCTCGCAAAGAGCGGACAGTCAATTAATCCCGTCGTGAACGCCATCACCAACGCGACGTAATTTTGTTTGGTATCATGTGTTGCGTTCTAAAAATAGGAAAGCACTTGTTCCCGTATACGTTTGCGTAAATACGAAATTGTGAGTGTTGGTTTGTAACCGGGATTTCTGAGAAGCATTATGCCTATAACTACCCCCCCTAAGCCCTGACATAAGTGTCATACATACTATAACAATGATGTTGTAAGAGTACTATGGCATCCAATAAATCTCCCCGCATAGGAAACCACTCAATGTTCCCGTATATCTCTCTGCAGATGCTAATAACGTTGAATGGTAAGCAGACGCTCTTTATAGCGATACGTCAAAAACAAACGCTCATTAAATAATCACTTGATTAACCCACGCCGTGCCTTTGCGGTGATTTGGGAGTGGATAAAGGGTGCTCAGAGCTTTTCCAAAACGCGACAACTACGGTTTTCGTGGGTTTTTACCCTTAGATGGGAAGTTTATAGATATTGTTTTCTTAAATTAACTTGCCACGTGAGAGGGACCAGGACACAAGCTTTCCAAGTGTTTAAAATTTCCAACCTGTCACCCCCCTAAGGTTGGAAAATTTCCAACTGATACCATTTCAGTCCAAAATTTTGACAAAAAATATGCAAACATTGGTCCAAAAACAATTAATTCCCTCCAATAAATTGAATAAAAATCAAACTACAAGAACAATTTCAACCTATTGTTGGTGTGAAATTTCCAACTAATGTTTTGGCAGATATGAAATTTCCAACTGTTGAAAATTTTGACCAAAGTTGGGGGGGGGGTGAGACAACCCCCCCCCCTGTCACCACTTCTCTGTATGGCAACTGAAGGAACATAGCATTCTACTAACATCCGAAAATCGGAAGCAAATCGACCGTACCACTCCATAGAAAACATCGTCTTAACTACCATCAATTAAATATTTATTACTCGATTCGGGACACATCTAACGGCGAAAAACTAACGAAAACGATTTCGCCATCGAGAGTCACTGCATTTAATTAATATATAAGAATGACGGTGTGCGTTGTCAATTTGGATATAATATTTGTAAAAATTACTACTTTGAACAATATTAGTCTCCATTTATATTTAAGCACCCTACCGGAGTGTTTCACGTCACTTTAAGGGGGCCAAATTTCCCCAAAAGGGGACATTCGTATGTCGAAAAGACAAACGTTTACGACTAAAACACCAATTTAAGGAACTTTTAACCCTTTCATGACGGGAGCTGCTCGATTGCAGCAATAAAGACCCTGTGTCAGTGCTTTCTCTTATATATATACGAGTCTCCCATAAGGAGCCTCACATATACAAGAGAATGCACTGGCTTATATCGCTATTGATAAAATAAGTTATAAGGTAGTTCACTTTTTCGAATACCTCCTCGCGTCTAACGGCAACGGCTCCCCGTGATCTCTGCGCAATGTTCCGTGCCCCCTGGAGTTTCGCATTAGAAGAATAGCCGCCTCGTTAGAGCCACATCTAAAAATAGAATCTTTGGGTCTAAAATTGGTTGTACTAAAATATTCCCAAAATATCAAAACCCAAATTTTTTTTCAAAAATTCAAAAATTTATTTTTTCCAAAAAATTTCAAAACCCTAAAATTAATTTTTTCCACAAAAAAATTCAAAACCCCCAAATTTCAAAAAAAGAAAAAATTTCAAAACCCTCAAAATTATTTCTCTAAAAAAAAGTTTAAATAAAAAATTTATAACGAGTTTTTCGGTTTCTGATAATCTCGATATTAAAAAATATCGAATGTTAAATTATTTGCGCGTAATATCTTTCGTTATTTTTTTGTTCAACCAATGTTTCAATGTATTTATTAATCGATGTTTAGAAATATCTTTATACCAATTATATGTGTATGGACAGTCGCTGTAATGTTGGACATTGTGACCAACGGTATGAATGCATACATTCCAGTGTTTAACGGACGCAGTTCATATAATTGTCATACCTGAAAATAGACACCATTACTTTTACATAAATAATAAAGAGCGTTTATTCTTTACTTATCTCTATATGAAGTTATTGAGTATATGACAGGCGTGTATTTTCGTGAATTATTGGAAGTATTGAAATGTACTATGTTGAATCACTAACGGTCGAAAATGGTAAGGCGAAATTACAACCCCCCAGAATGAACTGTCATATTGAATGAATGATGATTTAATCTCAGCCATTTTTACATGGAACATGAGCGATGTACACGCAATCACACACGCCACATTGGTGTTAACAATGTGTCTTTCACACCTTTGCTTTACCAAATGAATTCTATTATTTCCCCGGTCACAGCTATATGGTATTCAGAAAACATATCGATTTGAGCAGAAATAGTTGTTTAACGGGTTAGTATCAATTAAGGTTGATAAACTGTGTCATTCACACGATAATTAGTTATCCAAAACATGCATACGTCCAGGACACTCAATTATAGAAATTGCTTTGATGACATTGTTATAACAACATTACGTAATAACCCCTTATCACTCCATTCACACTTACGACCATTTTGTATGCCGAAAACTCCAGGTAGCACCGATGATGTAACATTATATCACTGCTATTGTACCAATGATAGGTTCAGACATGTTCTATGTTTAGAAAAATAGATAATCTGCAGGTGTTCACTTGACAAGAGATTTTGTACACTCAATCACAGACCAACGTGATAATACCAGCCCACACCCAACCCCCAACATCCACCAAACACCTTCACATCACTTACCAAAACCAATGATGTTATAAGAACTGTAGGTTTTTATAATATTATAGCTTGCAGTGACATCCTGGTAATTCATTTACAACAGCCATAACAAATGTTTACTTATGATGTATATAAGAACTGTATAGCTCCTAATAAATAGGACACAGTGAACACAAAAAAAAAATGGGTCCAATTAACCATAGCTCCATACCATTTGAACCTTGTTCTAGTATTTGCATCACCGGACCAACTGGTTCTGGTAAGACGAGATGGGTCTACAGATTCCTGCAAAATCTTAATGGAATGTATTCTAGAGATCCACCTAAGAAAATAATGTACTGTTACGGTATTTATCAAAATTTCTATGATGAAATTGAATCATCAATCGAAAATTTGGTCATGCATCAAGGATTACCTACCCAAACAGAAATCGAAGAATTTGCTGACGGTAAACATAATATGTTAATATTAGACGACTTGATGCATCGCATTATTGACCAAAAAGAGATTGAAACACTATTTACGCAGCAAACTCATCATCGCTGTCTTTCGGTAATGTTTATTTCACAAAATTTATACGCACAAGGCAAGGCTGCGAGAACTATAGCCTTAAACACAGGATATCTAATTTTATTCAAAAATTTGAGGGATGGATCACAAATTTCCACATTGGGTAGACAATTGTATCCCGGTAAATCTAAAGTACTCATTGAGGCATACAAGGATTGTATGAAGAAACCATTTGCGTATCTTATAATAGATATGTCCCCTCACACTGAGGATAAATACAGGCTACGAACAGACGTGTTTCCCAACCAAGACCCTATAATTTACGTACCTACTACGTAATAAGAAGGGGACAGTATCGGAGCTGAGTCGCGACGATAAAATGAGTCGATTATTACGTAATGAGTTGAATTTTGTCAGACTATTGACATCAACCCAATCAAGATCTCAACGAAACGCATTATTGACATCGATAACTAATAATCAGTTGAAAGTTCTGGTTGAAATTACGATCAATTTACTACATGATAGTTTAACAGTTACAGTTCAACAAAAAGCTAAATTACGGCGATATAAATCATTTTATATATTCTTGGGTGATAAATCTGTGAGTTTGTTGAGGAAAAGAAAAAGTGTGAATAATCACTCAACCGCCATTACTTTGATGTTGAACATCGTTGAACCTAAATTGAAACAGTTTTTGTGATGGAGTCTGTGAAGAAAACTGTTTTGATCCCGTATGAAAGATATATGAGGTACACTGAAAAAAGTGAACACAAAAAAGTTTCATCGGAGTCTAACATTGAACACAGCGACATCTCGGCAAACAATAGTAGCCATTCCGATGAAATGGATAAAGAAATGGACCCGATGAATAATCAGATTGTTAATACAGTTCAAACGACTGAACCTCAGGATGCAATCCAAAAATCAGAAGTTAACACATCGAAAAAGACACGTACCAAGCAAAGAAAAAAGAAAATAAGAGGGGTTAAGCGTGAAATATCTAGACCTCCTGGTATAATCGCCGGTAAGCTGACCAAGATAAAGAAGAAACGTTGGCTATCACTGTGAACAATATGGCCGATTGGAAAGATTATTTGAGTTCAATTTATTTTAATCCGGGTCACCCCGCATCGTACTCAGGAGCTACAAAGTTGCATCAGACTGTAAAATCTGAAAATAAGTACAACATTTCCAAGCGCGAGATTGTGACGTGGCTACAAAATCATGAAAGTTATTCCCTGACAAAAAGTGTTAGACGAAAATTCCCGAGGTCTCGTGTTATTGTAAACGCTTCTGACAGTCAATGGGATGGAGACCTCATGGATATGAATGATGTTTCCAAAGACAACGACAATTACACCTACGTGTTAGTAATGATTGACATTTTTTCTAGGAAGTTATGGTGTGAAGCTATAAAGAGGAAAACTGCAATTAATGCGATCAATGCTATGAAACATATATTTGAAGGTGGAAGAACCCCGCGCGTCCTCCGAACGGATCGCGGTTCGGAGTTCACAAACAAACGGGTCAAAAGTTACCTTAAGGGTCTTCATATATCTCAAATTTTTACGCAAAACGAAATGAAAGCCAATTATTCGGAACGGGTCATAAAAACTATAAAGCAGAAGATTTCGCGTTATATGATAAAGCATAATAATGCTAGATATATCGACATTCTACAAGATATTGTGAAAAGTTATAACCATACAATACATCGTTCGTTAGGCACCACCCCTGACTCCATAACTGTTGAGAATGAAGATGAGTCTCGTCTCGATCAGTGGTTAATAAGACAGAAGGGAGGTGTTAAAAGTAAATTGAAGAAAAAGTTCAAATACAATGTAAATGATATCGTTAGAATATCACACACCAAAGCAGTTTTTGACCGAGAATATTCTCAGAAATGGACTGGAGAGTTGTTCAAAGTGACTAAGAGGTTTTACAGGCAGAACATACCCTTGTATACATTGACAGATTTCTTGGATGAAAACATTGAGGGTGCTTTCTACGAGTCAGAACTTCAAGGGGTGCGCGTTGATGACGAAACAGTTTACAGAATAGATAAAATTGTCAAAAAGAGGAAACGAAAGGGTCAAACTGAAGTCCTGGTGCACTGGCATTCATGGCCTGACAAATTTAATTCATGGATTTTAGAGTCTGATGTCGACAGATATCAAAATTAATAAGAGCAAGCTATCCGAGGGGGAAACCATTACAATCATGAATAATAGAACAGATACCTTGACGAATATGTTTCAAACAGAACGCGGTCGTCTACATATGAATCTCCTTAAATGGATAGGAATTACGATTATGGTAATAACTCTGTCACTACCGGTTATAATAGTTCCAAAGAAGATACCACGTCAGACGGGGGACTATGAATTACGTCATACGAATGAGTCACGCCCCCATGATTACGAACAACACCCCTGTGGGTTCGTGAAAAAGTGGACAATACGATCAAACATTACTGTTACATTATGTAATAATCAAGGGCGCATTTATACACGCATTAGGCGAGTTGTGAATAACACTCCCGCGATTATAAGTATTCCGTATAACCAGTGGTCTGCCTTCAAGTATATATTCAGTGATGTTGATAAAACTATAAGAGAAGAGATGAACATTGATTCTCATTTGAAACAAAATAGAAACTAGTCATATGGATAATTATTATCTGTACCTGACTAGCGACGATTCCATAGATAAATATCCAGATAATCGTCCTCTCGACTTCACAATAGAGTTACCTGGTGTATTAATATTGGAGGGGGCGTGGTTATGTTGTTTGAAAGACATAAACATAACTGACCATATAGACACGGATTTATTATATATTTGTTCGGACATATGTGGAGAATCAATAGCCTGCGACACATCATACCCCATCCTCCGGGTTATAAAGAGAGACACACGTGATACGGGTCATTGGCGGAGTTTTGAGGACTCATTCTACATAAACGTAAGACAGGATAAACTTCAGCGTCTCAGGATTTTTATAAGAGGCGATAAACTTTCTAAAATAAATGCAGAAAAAAGAGTGACCTGTACACTACATCTGAAGAAACATGTCGATCACGTATATTCCCGCAGATATTGAAAAGTGGAGAAAACATTTCAGGGACATGATTAATGGGAAGTTAACGCCAGATAATGAGGGTCGCTACTTTATTGACAAAACTCAAAATAGCGATAGTGAAGAAGAAGACGTTCTAAAACCACATATTAACGTAGTGACACCCATAGCGCAAGCGATTGAAATGGCCAAAGCAGAAGTTGCAGAAAATAAGTTGACACAAGCACGTAAGACGTCAAAAAAAAACAATAAGAGGGAGTTACCTAACGATTTGGCTCATAACCCTAAGAAAGTGAAAACCACCACCTGGTTCGATAAACCATGAATGAATACAGAGAGTACCATACCTCTAAATTGGCATTATTTGAATCGCCCACGGTTGACAGCGGAATACAAGCGACAGAATGGATAAACTACAGACCCGTGAATCAGCTGACAGACACTGCAGCTTTAGAGTTCAATATTCCCGCCATGGCCACAACCTACATGGACCTCAAACGGACATTGCTACTTCTCAAACTCAAAATAACCAAGCAAGATGGTTCGGCTCTAACCGTTAATGACGATGTGGGTCTGATAAATGCACCCCTACATTCAATATTTTCGCAGGTCGATTTGAATATACAGCAAGTTCCCGTGGGTCAAGTCGGTCCGAATTATCCATACAAAGCATATTTCGATGTACTCTTAGAAACTGAACGTAAGGAACAGCTACATGGACAAGCGTTCGAAAAGGACACGGCAGGTGGTATGGACCTGGCAGATTCGAAAAGCGGGAACTCTGGTCTGTATTACAGGTCCAAAACAACCCGTACTAGTCAAATAATGGATATTATGGGATCAATTCAGCTTGACTTCTTCCAACAGGACAAATTACTACTAAATGGTCTCCCGCTCACGTTAAAATTCTGGCAGACGAGAGATGTTTTTAGACTGATGTATGCGGGAACCACTGAGACATACAAGTTGAAAATACAGGAAGCTAATTTGAGACTAGCCACTGTGAAAGTTAACCCCGGTGTATTACTCAGTCATACTGAGTCACTCAAGAAAAAGAACGCGTGTTATCCTTTTTCAAAATCTATCATAAAGACGTATACAGTGTCAAAAGGTGCATTCAGTTTGGGAGAAGATAATCTATTTCAAGGAAACGTACCCAGTAGCTGTATTATTGGCTTAGTATCATCAAAGGCTGAAAGCGGTTCACGCGATAAGAACCCGTTCAACTTTGCGACTTTTGGATGCAACTTCGTCGGATTTTACGTCAACGGGCAGTCTATGCCCGCCCAAGCACTCCAACCGAACTTTACCAGTAAGGAATATGTAGAAGCTTACAATACGATAATAAAAGATGCGAAACGAAAAGCCGTTCATATTACTTATGAGGATTATGCGAAAGGTTATTGCATATATCGGATAAACCCGCAAGGAATTAATCACGACAGGGTCATACCACACAAAGGTCACACACGCCTCGAGATTAAATTCTCATCGGCTTTGAAAGACAATTGTACTGTAATCGTTTACGCAAAATTTCCTGCCGTTCTCAAAGTTGACGAGAGTCGTAAAGTTTGCATTGAATAATGAATACACGCGGACTCATGAGGGCGATAAATAGTTTCACAAACCATAATGAGATAGATGTTTGTCCCATAGACAAATTACCTCTTTATATCCAATATCCCCGGATGTATATAGTTAACACAGACGAGAGTAGCCAACCTGGACGCCACTGGATATTGATGACATTCCAGGAACATAACGTATCAGAGTTCTTCGACCCTATGGAGAGAGTCCGGTGAGGTGGTATTAGGTCTGTTGTCAAAACAAACAAAAAAATCTATTGTTTTTGTTTGTTTCGTCAAAAGCCTAAAAAACAAAGGTATGTGAGCCATCCCCCCGAATGAAAAAAATAGATAATCGATACATATATATATTTATTCTGAAAGTAATTCAAGTTCACATATGGTAGGATATACAATATTTAACATCTGCTTTTCACTTTTAATGCCCGTAATCACAATTTTTCCATTATGAAAGCATGTAAAATGTATTTTCTCACGTCTGAACATTGCCGCAGGGAACAGCTCTAATTCGTAAGAACATTCCATAAGTTTCACTAAAATGTTTAAGTCAAGTTTTCCATTTAACTGACAAAATGCAGACATTGTCAAAATTTTTATGGAATTTAATCTCACTCGCCAACCACATTTTTGAATATGTCGAGCGTACCGACGCAATCGAACTCGTGTCTGTTTGACACTATCAGAAAGCCCGTTAACAACGATTTTACCCGTGTTAAACACGAGGCAACATCCACCGAATTTAGAATGATTCCATACAACTCCGCTAAACTTTTTGGAATTGTATTCAATGTTCGAACAGCCGAGTGTCAAATCCCTTAGATTAATAGAACAGTTCAAATCTGCAGAACATACGACATTAGTTATTCGTAGCATCATAGGAGTAATGTTTAGATCAATGTCTGCATCCGGTTAATCAAACACGTTCTATCGCCGTTGGGGCAGCATTCCATACATCTTAAAGATCCTTCCTGGTTTTGGTGATCGTCGGTCAAATAGCACTGCACAGTCTGATCAATTTCAGGAATATTAGCACACAGGACGAATATAGCTCCAACTAGTTCTTCAAATTGGTCGAATGTCAGAGATATTCCGTATTTGGTTGCACACAAATCATCTGAATGTTCAGGCAGCCAATACCTGCGAATGTCAACACGCGGGATTCCGCTCTTTATCGTAATGAAGAAATTCCCTCCGATATGACGTCTCATGAATACATCGTCTTCACCGGTACGATAACTGACCACTTCTTGATGTATATCTGCTAAGTAAGATTTCAACTCTTTGAATCTCCTTAGATTTAATGTTATTCCAGATTTTGTCGGAAATTTGCCCGCAGAACTTTCACCGCACTCTCGTATGTGTATATAAAGATTTCCCTGGAATCGGCCGTCAAATAGGAAAATGTCATTTCCTAACGGGGCCAAGCATTGTGGATGGAACGCCCTCTCGTTGGTTTCAGTCCGTTGGTTTCCTTCAACATCGGGTTGATCAGTCATTGTTTTTTTATTTTGAACCTGGAAAATAAGAAAACAAAACATTACTTATCAGTTACACATCGAGAATACAAAAGTCCGAAAGGAGTCCGCTCATGCGTTTGGTGGATGTTGGGTGTGGGGGAGGCCCGCCCCCGCCCGCCCCGCCCGCCCTGGGGATGGGGGGGGAGCCCCGCCCCCGCCCCGCCCTGGGGAGGGGAGGCCCGCCCGCCCGCCCGCCCGCCCCCGCCCGCCCTGGGGAGGGGAGCCCCGCCCCGCCCTGTCGCCCTGGGGGGAGGGGGAGGCCCGCCCCGCCCGCATACTCAATAAGAATAAGAAAATTGAGTCATTCAGTCAGTTCATTATGGAGAGAATACTACCCGCAGAAATACTGGAGAAAATATACAATCAGCTAATTGAAATGTCAACTATAAATCCAGAAATAAAAAAACAACTACTACACAATTGGTTTATAAGAGAAATTAAAATAATACTGAAGAATATAGATGAAGGATATTTTCCTGTACAACGATTGAAATCTTTGATTGCTAGGTCTGAATTTGAAACTGATTTCTTACAGGATATATTGAATCAAATGTATTCAAATCGCTGGGTATTTAGAGGCGTTCCTAAAAACAAAATACATGACATTCGTGAACTTATTGGAGATAACTTTGTGAGATTTGCAGAATACCGAGACTGGGTTTTCAATCAGAGAAGTTTTGAAGAAGTGACAATAATTCATGGATATATCATTCTCCGTGAACCGTGTACACTGTTCACGATTGAACAAATACTTAACAGCGGCGTGATTTTGGATTACATTTCTACAAGTAAATCGAAATATATTTCAGAATTAGAGAATGAATTAATCTGGTCATTCGGAATAATCTGGAATTATGGTGACTCTTCGTTGAGAAAATAAAAAAAAAAAAACATAGTTGTTTTTGGTTTAAGTATAAACCAAAATGAGATTGTACTGGAGGTAAAAATGTAATGATAGAAAAAAAAAACAACTAATTCATAACTAACCTGTATAGAATATTTCACACGCACAGCATAGGACTACCGAATTTGTAATTGTGAACTGGATCGGGTAGCATTTTATAGATCGAAAAAATGGACACCTTGGATAAATTGACCAATGACGGCCATACGTTTATAGTAATACGTGTTCATACACGCTCGATGTTATCTAACATCGAACGTGTTTGAACAAGTCTTAGTATAATCCGATAACTACCATCGATCGAATGTTTACACTCTCATTACAACCTTGATCAAATATAGACGATTAAATTATATATATATATTACGTACCTCGTTCAATATCCATATGGCAGTGTATCCATGTTATCCAATCGTCTGCGTTTGGTATAAACAACTCGGTACTGTTTGTCCTCAGATCTGTTATATATCTTTCTTTTTCCTTTCGATCTGCATATTTTCCTTGGATTGGTTGTGGTGATGGGCACTGTGCTTCCAGATTCTAACAGCTCTTTAATCGTCTGGAAATTGATGAACTGTGAATTTTCAAAGTTCAAAGAGAACCCCCGAACTTTACACGTCTCTTTAGCTTTATTTGTTCGATAAGCGTAATTCTTGGGGCCTCCAGAAACAAATTCTTCGATGTATTCATCCGGATCTAGCTCGCTGGTGAGTTGGCCCAAATAGTCGCCCAGTGGGGGATTAATTTGATCCTCAGTGCTGCTAAATACACAACTATCCGTGTCGTAATATAATACTCTTCTGTCCAAGGAATGAATAACTTTATATAGCATTAATCGAGCGTGACACGTCGTGAATGTGGCCAAATATATGTTATTCGCTGCTCCACAAGGCACACAGTCTTTTCGATAGGTCCACTCCATTTGAAGAATGTCATCAGTTATGACATGAAAATTTTCCATTTGTTTCATTGGATTTGAAATGAGCTGGAATAGATTGTCTTGTTCCGATTCATGGAAATACTCGGTCTGTTTGAAATTCTGGTTTTGGCCTAGCTTCCCCCAAAATGAGTTGAGCATGAGCTTACTGATTTGCCTCAGTCCTGGATTCTTTTCGATGCTTTCTCTGTCCAGTAATATACCTTCGTTGTCTTTATACGCTGTGATGTATTTATCCATGTCTTCGTTAGATTTTATCCAATCCGGAGGACCGCTAGCCTGCTGCTTGAACTTTAAGAAGGTGTTTATATATTCCGTGAATAATCCATTTTGTTGGCTATAGTCTGACGTTTCGGTCCAATGGTATATTTCATATATTTTGAGAATCTTGTATCCCACTTTGACAGCTGTCTCCAGTTCAGGAATACACCAAACACCGGTAATAGCTCTCTGTTGGCACGTACACGTGCAAGGTCGTTGATTTTCATTATCAGCACAAGTCCTGCACAGTGGAAACTTCAGTTTACCTTCGGATCGATACGGTAATACGGGGTGATAGAGTCCATTAGGTGGTAAAATCTTGACTTGCGCTATTCCGAAGTAATCCTTAAGCTCGGTAATGTCATCGCCCAAAATGATTTTAGGGTGTCCAATCGGGTAGCGAGCGTATTTGAGCACACTTGGATACAGCGACGTGAAATCAAAATAGTGTATTTTCTCACCAACGGCAGTTTTGTAGTGTAATTTAGTTGCATTCGTTCTGCCGCCGAAGAAACTGTCTCTAGGCTCTAGCCGGTCAACAATGTCTAAGCTAGCGATGAAGTCACGAAGCTCCGGATTAGTCTTTCGAGCAGCGACGAACTCGTGTTCCCAAATGCACACATATTTCATGCCTCGACTTTCTATAAACTTCTTCTTTTTCTGTGTGAGTCCGTATAATTCATTAGGTGTCTGGTTGGTTATCGGATTCTTGACTACGTCTCTATCGTGACTCAGACAAAGTTCACATCCATGGAATTGACATCCGTGAAATTCGAATGCCGTGTTTAATTCTTCGCAATAGCCATCCAATCTGTACTTTGCATCATCGAGTTTCTTTTCACGGCCGTTCAATGCGTGAGTTATGTGAACTTTGTCTTTGAACATCATCCATTCCAGCCATTGAATAGAACTTTTGCTGTATTGATCTTTATACGATGTCTTGGGGATTCGAGCTATCTGGGATTTGAGAAATTCTTTCTCACGAATTTGGACGCCGCGTTCATCTTGAAGTTTTGTGTCTTGAACCCATTCACCTTTGTATAAAATAGACAAAGTTCCATCTTTACATTTAGCAGGAAGCCACGTTTTCCCTTCGGTACTTAGACGCACTCTCCATTCCTCGTCGACGAATTTCGTTCTGAATATACCCATACATACCGATGCGATTGTAACGTATTGGAATGGATCAACCGCACCAACCAGTTTGAACTTCATATCGCCAGAAAACTCGTCAATTACGGGTTGTATATTTCCAGTCGCATTCATGATGTGGGTTCTGAATTTTATGCAAGCTTGTCTCAAAATATTGACATCACTACGACAATAATCCGATAATTCTTTCTTGAAGATGAAAACTGCATTTGTTTGAGCAGCGTGCCATTTCGTGAAGTCTTTTCGTTCAGTCACACTCATATAATCAGCGCCGTAATATTTGGCATCCGGATAGGGTCCTTCATAATTCTGGTTGGCTGATTTATTGAAAAAGTGCGGGAACCATCCTTTTTTCTCGCCATCCAGACCGAAAGTTTTCGGTAACAGTGCCAACTTCATTGGTAGAAAGCTGAGACTGTCCAGTACTTTGATATGAAGATCTTTTTCCACGTATAGGTACATCAATTTGGATCCATTATATATAACTTTGGGTCTCAATGATTGATCAATGAGATATTCCATGAGAAAATATCCATCGTAACCCTTGAAGTTGTGAGCCAGTGCTATGAATCCCTTGTGTTGTTCCGAGAATAACCATTTTCCAAACTTTTCACCGGTATCAGGACCGCTAAATATAACCTCTCGGAGTCCGCATGTATCCGAACATAAATTTCGGTCACTCTTCTTCTTCTTCTTCTTCGCATCACTGTCGATACACGCATCACATAGAGGTCCGCAATTTCTACAGTTCGGTTTCACTTCCAACGATTCATGCATGCATTCGTAGCAAGCTGTTTGGGCGACGAGGAAGTTCGGTGTATGCTGGACTTTTCCGCACCCTGTTTTTAAACAGTTCTGAAAAGTAATAATTGAACGTTTTAACCTCTAGCTTTATCGATAATAAAAAACAAAATAAAACGTCTACACTTTGTTTAGATAATTATTTAAAAAAATAAAAATAAAAAAAAAGGTTTTGGTATAGGTTCAACGTTAATAAAGAGCGTTGACGTATTACTATTGTTCGTTGGTTGATCCTAAAAAATTACTCGTTCCAATCTACGTGTCAATATTAAAAATGTATATCATGATCCGACCATCGACATATAGCCTGTATAATTGTCGATTCAAGCACGCAGCTATCAAGTTCAATAAAGTTAAAACAATTATATATTACGTTAGTTTACTATATAACAATTACAAATCTCTTTTCACAAAAAAATATGCTACACATTTTCAATGTGTCAAGAATTAAAAAAGTTAATTACTCGGTTTAACATCTGTGACTCAGTTGAATTTTAATATTGAGACCCGTTAACTTTGGTCGAATTCAAGTATGTAATTGTTATATGGTAATATAACACGCGAGGTAACAGCTAAAAGAGCGTTCAGCGATAATCTAATTTAAAAAAAATGAAAGAGCGTCTCTACTTATGCGCGCCTTTAATAAAGAGCGTTACGTTATCGTGATTTCGACTGTAATGTGTTACATATATATATATTACAATTAGGTTAAGACTCACCTGACACTTAGCACATTTCTTGCATATATGATCCTCTTTACAGTCCTGGCAATCCTTTGTATGTAAAGGTGCATATCCTTCAGAACATTCCAATATATCATGTTGAATGGTTTCGAAGTCGAAGAAACAGAATTTAGCTCTTTCATCATCAGTAACGGGAGGTATGGCCCTTACATAGCATTCGTGTGGTCCCATTGTGTATTTGTCACACGATCTACAAAATGTTTCTCCGCACACGTGTTGATTCGGACGTCTTTTCCGTCTCTCCATGACTTTTGTACAGTCCAAGCATTTCCACCATTTTTGACAAGGAGCTGTCGTTTCTCCCGAAGCTTGATTAATAGGTTTTGCTTTATGACGCACGAAACATTGATGAGACATACACGTCATATTACAATCTGAACAATGTTCTTTGTTTTCACTTTGTCCACATTTATCACTTTTACACACGAAACAGGTGTGTTCACAATAATGCTTTCCTTTGTGTGAATAATGTTTTAAACAATGCACACAGAAATATTGTGCGCTAAAGAATCCCGTTATGGATTGTATAGCGTGGAAATGTTCATTAGCAGTGAGATATAAATATATCACGGGTCGTTCTATACCGTCTGTAGGCGCGCTGGTAATGAATTTATTACCCAGTCTAGCACTGATGACTAGTATTGTCAAATTCAGAGTTTCCTCGAATGCTTTTAGATCTGCTAAACTGGCCGGTCTGTCTGTGGATACACCTGCGATGTCACTAATTGCTTTGGCTAATTTTCCTTGTTCAGTACGTTTTTTGTTCGTCATATGTTTGTAATAATTGCTCGGTACTTTTCTGTATTCCATGATGAGTTGTAAATTATTTCTGGTTCCTCTATTCTGTGTTATTTCTAGCCATTCATCAGGACTGCAAATATTTAATTTACACCAACATGCGGCGATAGCCCGAGCCATACACATATTGTCGGTATTTTCAATCGTAACGATCGATGTTTTATTTCTTAGATTGTCACTTTCATCATGTAAAGCCGTTATCTTCCTCCGTGCTCCGCCTTTAGGTAACTCGATGGTGCCTATATCTATACGGAAACTTTGATTAACAGTCAGTGTTTGATTGCTGTTCAAAACGAGTTCAATTCTGTCAATCACAGTGTTAGCATTTAACGTTTGCAACGTTTGTAACGGAACTACTATAGGGTTGTCCAAACTCTCATGGTGAATGATAACTCTGCCAAGATCATTGTCAGCCAACTTTCCACGAGCTCTTTGAATAGTGTCATCGAACATTGAATGTAGATTCCTGTATATGTCGATTAACTTTTTCTCTTTGTAAATTTCATCTAATTTGATCTCATATGTTCTCTGTGTTGCCAAATTGTTTCCGAAGATTCGTTCACTCCTTTTGCGAATGCTATATCCAGTTATTTGATTATCAGAACTGTCGGCTGTTTGATTGTCTGATTTTACGGCTCCTTCTTCATCTTGATGAGGTGTATGTTCGTCTTCTCGGTTTTGTAATCCTGATGGTCCAGCTGTACCGGGTTGTGAGTTGTTAACATCATTTTTAGGTGCATCATCTTCTCCGTATCCGATTTGGTTCGGCCATGGATCATCTCCTGAACAAAGCGTAGATGCTTCAATTATATCTTCATCCAGTTGATAAGCTACGATAGCCTTGTCGTATTCTTCGATGTCTTGCAGAATACATTCTATTTCATAAATTTCATCCACTGTCAGAGGTGTCATTATTTCTTCAGCCATTTTCGAGAAGTGATTACAACGGTGTCTATTCACTATATGGAATACAGCTTAGTAATCTATATTTTTATACCATAAAATCCCCGAACATATGTAAGCACGGATGACGTAACATTACATAAGATTACATATGAACGTAATGTATGAATAGACCGATAATTGTTTTTTTACGGACGAGGCAACATTAGTTGTTTAACTGGTTATTATTACGTAACCCTGTGTTCCCCCCCCCCCCCCCCGCTGAGAACACCTGCACATTTAACAATTGTTATTATCTATTTCTAAACATAGAACATGTCTGAACCTATCATTGGTACAATAGCAGTGATATAATGTTACATCATCGGTGCTACCTGGAGTTTTCGGCATACAAAATGGTCGTAAGTGTGAATGGAGTGATAAGGGGTTATTACGTAATGTTGTTATAACAATGTCATCAAAGCAATTTCTATAATTGAGTGTCCTGGACGTATGCATGTTTTGGATAACTAATTATCGTGTGAATGACACAGTTTATCAACCTTAATTGATACTAACCCGTTAAACAACTATTTCTGCTCAAATCGATATGTTTTCTGAATACCATATAGCTGTGACCGGGGAAATAATAGAATTCATTTGGTAAAGCAAAGGTGTGAAAGACACATTGTTAACACCAATGTGGCGTGTGTGATTGCGTGTACATCGCTCATGTTCCATGTAAAAATGGCTGAGATTAAATCATCATTCATTCAATATGACAGTTCATTCTGGGGGGTTGTAATTTCGCCTTACCATTTTCGACCGTTAGTGATTCAACATAGTACATTTCAATACTTCCAATAATTCACGAAAATACACGCCTGTCATATACTCAATAACTTCATATAGAGATAAGTAAAGAATAAACGCTCTTTATTATTTATGTAAAAGTAATGGTGTCTATTTTCAGGTATGACAATTATATGAACTGCGTCCGTTAAACACTGGAATGTATGCATTCATACCGTTGGTCACAATGTCCAACATTACAGCGACTGTCCATACACATATAATTGGTATAAAGATATTTCTAAACATCGATTAATAAATACATTGAAACATTGGTTGAACAAAAAAATAACGAAAGATATTACGCGCAAATAATTTAACATTCGATATTTTTTAATATCGAGATTATCAGAAACCGAAAAACTCGTTATAAATTTTTTATTTAAACTTTTTTTTTAGAGAAATAATTTTGAGGGTTTTGAAATTTTTTCTTTTTTTGAAATTTGGGGGTTTTGAATTTTTTTGTGGAAAAAATTAATTTTAGGGTTTTGAAATTTTTTGGAAAAAATAAATTTTGGAATTTTTGAAATTTTTTTTGGGTTTTGATATTTTGGAAGTTTTGGGAATATTTTAGTACAACCAATTTTAGACCCAAAGATTCTATTTTTAGATGTGGCTCTAACGAGGCGGCTATTCTTCTCGCATTAGTCGGAAATGTAAACCAGGAAAGTTTCCCATCTATTACACACAAGTTATCAAAAAACTAAAAAGTGGAGTGATAACTCAATGCATAGTGGTATTTACTTTTTTAAATAAATGTTCTGAATTTGAGCCGATATTTAAAAAAAACATTGAGTGCCATATACAGTATGTATGTATATGTATACATACTATGCGGAATGATAATTAAGACACGATCGTGCATGCACGTACTGTTCCATAACTGGTTTAGCTGATATTTTCAGGAAACTTCACCTTGTCGCAGACTCCCATAATTTGTGAGTACCTCGGAAAGCAGTATGGTTTATATCCCGAATCTGAAGAGGACCAATGGAGAGCGCGGCAAATCAACTGCAACATTCACGATTTTATTGCTGAAGGTATGTATAACATGTTATGCACTTTATTAGATTATGCCATGAATCTTTACTCTGTCTACGCCCGACATAGAGAGCATATTCCACCAGTTAAAATCATGTTTGAGGTTCTTACTGCATGTAACCTTATAACACCGAAAACACAACGCATATTATAGTTCTCAGATAATACCTGTTATTACGTGCGCTCGCGCAACAGTATGGCGATCAGACAGATTCGTAGGTTGGTGTCACTCTACTCCGTTTCACTCCATGACGTCACCAAAAACGACGTAAAACCTCGTGGCGTTCTGACATTTTTACTGTGCCGCGTTTTTGCTATGTTTATTTTATGTGTTGTTTTCGATTATTTGTTTGTCGCCGATATCGCTATTTGTCGGGATTCCATGTTTCTATATTTAAAACTGGCATGCTCGTAGTGAGTCTCGATTTCGATTTTTTCCCCCAGGTCAAAATACGTCAGAGTTATGACAAAAATAGATCGACCTACATTTTCTCCATCAGAACTCTACATCAAAGAGTCTATAGACTCCTTCGGGACCTCTAGCCTCCTTCATTTGGGTATTTTTACTTATAATTGGGAAGTTTTATCATTTTTGGTTCGTGCGAAGACCCCTTTTTATCGTGCGGGAAAAGAGAGACATTCAAAACGCGATTTCGTAATTCGACACAATAGGCTGAATAGCCTAACCTTCAGCCGAGTTCCGGGTCAAATACGACGAATGACGTAACACAAAACAAAACGCATCTGTTGACACAAACACCGTTTGAAGAGTTTATTATTACATAAAATGATCGTTATTGATTAATTATTGATTAATTATTGATATTTATTGTTGCATATTGGCTGCTATCAATATTTACACAAATGGTATTAATTATTTCTTATAATTGCTCCTTTGGTCAACTTTGACTTTCGGAAAATGAAAATGAAAATATGCCGCTGAAAAAAATGTAATCGATATTAAAGTCTCATCCTTTCGGCAACATGGAATTGGTTTTAATTACTTAAATGATTAATATAGTAATTTGCCTTTTATCTGTGATGAAATGAGAAATGGTAATTGTCTTTTTTTGCTAACATTAAATTAAATTAAATAAATTAAGTAAAATACAGTGAAATTATTTTTTTAATTATTTTTTATTACATTTTTGCGCACGTTGGCATCTCTCTGAGTGCATTCTAGTTTAACGTTTAGCAATTCGTTCATATTTGGCAAAGCCTAACAATCATACTAAGTTATTAAACCGTTATTGTCAACAGGAACATGAATACATAAAACAAATTTGTTTGTATTTCCATTCCGTCGTCGATGATGACGATGACGATGACGATGATAGTGATAACGGTGATGACGATGACGATGGCGACGACGACGACGATGATGATGATGATGATGATGATGATGACAAAGATAACTAGAATGCACTCAGAGAGATGCCAAATATTGAGAGCAGCCAATATGCAACAATAAATATCAATAATTGATCAATAACGATCATTTTATGTAATAATAAACTCTTCAAACGGTGTTTGTGTCAACAAATGTGTTTTGTTTTGTGTTACGACATTCGTCGTATTTGAACCGGAACTCGGCTGAAGGTTAGGCTATTCAGCCTATTGCGTCGAATTACGAAATCGCGTTTTGAATGTCTCTCTTTTCCCGCACGATAAAAAGAGGTCTTCGCACGAACCAAACATGATAAAACTTCCCAATTATAAGTAAAAATACCCAAATGAAGGAGTCTATGTAGGTCCCGAAAGAGTCTATAGACTCTTTGATGTAGAGTTCTGATGGAGAAAATGTAGGTCGATCTATTTTTGTCATAACTCTGACGTATTTTGACCTGGGAGAAAAAATCGAAATAAAGGCTCACTACGAGCATGCCAGTTTTAAATATAGAAACAGGGAATCCCGACAAATGGCGATATCGGCGACAAACAAATAATCGAAAACAACACATAAAATAAACATAGCAAAAACGCGGCACAGTAAAAATGTCAGAACGCCACGAGGTTTTACGTCGTTTTTGGTGACGTCATGGAGTGAAACGGATTAGGGTGACACCAACCTACGAATCTGTCTGATCGCCATACTGTTGCGCGAGCGCACGTAATGACTATATACATGCTGATGTTGAAACACTCACGACGATGACGTCGCTAATGATAATGATGATGACGACGTCGATTACGATGACGACGATGATGATGGCAATGAGGTTGATGATGATTACGACGAAGACGACGACGACGATGGCGATGATGATGATTAACACGACGAATGGCACTTACGGACCAATCACAACGGCCATACTAACATTTAATGTGTACATATAGCTCTGTGTATACGTTTTTCACTCTGTATTGCATACAAATTATGATTGAGTGAAATAAAACAATTCAATTGACATTAAACAATACTCACCCAGTGAAGAGATTCTGCACGTTGAAATCATGCGACATGGTGAAGTTTCCTGAAAATATCAGCTTAACCAGTTATGAAATAGTACTGTACTTATTTGGTACAGTTTATGTTGCAGTTTATAAATAAAATTACTGCAACAGCCAATCAGTGTTGTCGTGAACGTTAACTCGAAAATTAAGACAACATTGATTTTGATCAAATACGGTCGTATATTTCCTCATTAAAGATACATAATCTGAATTAACGTTCCTAAATTAATATTTATTTGGCTTCGGGGGTAAAAACTATCTGAGTCGAGTAGAAGAAGCTCAGAGTTGTCAGATATCGATCGATTTTTTTTAATCTGTTAATTTTCAACCTGGAATATTTGGCGGTTTAGCAAATATTCGATGAGCCGACCAACATACTCTCGATACCAAATTGCGTTGGACAAAATGTTTATATATAACACGTTGGGAAAATTTGATACTGGAGTTGACAGTGGTTAGCATTATGTTTTGGTAATTAATAGATTCTGATAACTAAAGCGTCTTTTGAAGAAATATTGTTGGTGTTGGAGTCTGATGATACGGTGACCATCGAATCGGATTTTGTACCTTTAAATAATTTGCAACAGCAATGACTGGACTGAAGTTGTTATATATTATTTTTCTTCCTATAAAAACAAAGGCAAGCACTTGTAACACTGCATAAATGTTCTGGCAAACACTGTATAGTGAGTAAATTTTGACACCGTGATAAGCGAATATGTCTTTGAAAGTTTTGAAATAATCACAGGACGAAGTCGAGATCCTATATCATAGTGCCGGTAATGCATAAAGAGGGAACATGTACATGTATAGTCGATAGATAGATAGATAGATAGTTATCGAATTTCATTTTTTTTCCAGATAAGGTGTCTAGTAGTAGGTAGGTACTGTAGGTGTAATTAATAATATTCTTCGAGAGTCAAATCATATATAGGAATGGCTGTGACTTTGGCAAGTGTTTTCAGAGGATATGGAGTCGGTATATCAATAGTTCGTGCATGTATTTATCGATCTATCGTATCCGTCCCTCCATGTTACGTAGCCATAATTTGGAGGTTCGAATGAGCCATATCCATTTAACTTAAGACATTGTTTTTATTCCCCGTAGGACGACTAGCTTTCCATGGAAAGGATCCCGTAGCCTCATATTATATCCAAAAAGAGTACACACAGCCGTACATCGACAGATTCATAAAGGAAAGACTTCCTCGTCACATGAAATATCTGGAATCCACATTG
The DNA here is from genome assembly GCA_032622095.1 of Siphonodentalium dalli. Lineage (NCBI taxonomy): Eukaryota > Metazoa > Mollusca > Scaphopoda > Gadilida > Siphonodentaliidae > Siphonodentalium > Siphonodentalium dalli. Next base: position 40,399,994 of record CP136068.1, read on the forward strand.
GCTTACAACAAGGGTGGAGACGGGTCAGTATATATTATATATTTATCATATGACTCAATCATTATTTACTTTGGAAAGTATGTCATAAATCAATTTCATATATTTACATACACCTGATATCTTTTCCGATTTCCCCATAGCGTTACGGTAGACACGCCCCCTTATTCAATGCGTTCATAAACCTATGAACGTAACGTGACGTCACTTCCAATGTCGTTCATAGGTTTATGAACACATTGGTCCCGGAAATCACCGGGGATTGTCGGACATTACCGACTGCTTGAGTATATAGTACGTCCGGATTTGGCAAGAAATTTGTTTCGGTCTATAATCAGTGTTGTTGCTCTGTGTTACTGAGCGTTGATGTTCAAAAATCCCGCTAATTAATAACGTTTTATCATATTCATTACCGCTACAAATATCCCCCGAACCTCACAAATATATCATTATGGTAGAACGGCCTGTTGTCGATTTCTTATTCACAGCCGAAACTTAATTGTTAGTTTCAGTTATCATTCTTGAAATCAACACGTCTACATGCATTAGTTACTAGCTAAACAATACAGTTTGTCATATGTGTATACTAAACTGTGAAATTGCGTTTTTTTTCCGTTCTTCAAGAACGGATTCTCAAAATGTTTGGTTTTCCAAAAAACGAGGATTCGCACTTTCTGAACTGAACTCTAATGCGTTCATTTAAATAGATGAATAAATAGTGGGAAAGACAGACAATCCTAGTTCATAATGAATTTAAGTATATAAATATAAATAATTAACGGCGGATTCAACATGGTCATGGGTTTTGACCGCGATAAAAAATCAGCAAACTCCGCATGAACCCCTTCGGGGTTCATGCAGTTTGCTGATTTTTTCTCGCGGTCAAAATCCCATGACCACATTGAAACCGCCGTTTATTTCTTATATGAACTTCTAGTTCATATCACCTTCCGATAATTTGATTGGTTTGTTGACAAAAAGTGTGTTCTGATTGGCTGAATGGCAGCCGGGCCGAGCTGTATCTCTAACTAAATGCAGGTCAAATTCGTGCGCGTCAATCAACCCGATGTCGAAATTCTCGCAATTATAATCTTGAAATATATATAGTTTTGAACATTGTTATACGATAAATAAAATATGTAATTCGTATTTATCCAATGAACATACGATATAATGTCACAAACTGAGAACAGAATAGCGCCCTATATCTTCGCGTGCATATTATTTCTGCTAGTTCACCAGGTGTAATTGGGCTTCCGGTGCAATGAAGTGACGTCACATTAACATTTTGCTGCCGATGTCATATAGCTATTTAGTTATTTGTGTGCGTTTTGGACATCATAATCAATTTATAGGTGTCATATGATAAATATAATATGTAATTCGTGTTTCTCGCCGGAGGCTCGAGAAAACTGAAAATTCTTAGACTCGTTTCATAAATAACATATGAGAGAAACACTCATTTCATATCCTATATGTAACAGGGCTAGATCCAAACTCTATGCAGAGCCCTCTCCGTTTCACATCGATAGATCACGACCGGAAGATGGTACATTGCAGACCGATACATAAATTTTTTACGTATCGTCGGAGTCATATTTAGTCACCTAAAAATATTATCTTATTTTGACCACCGACAGCGTTTGCGATAATGGTAATTCTTGATAAAATCAATATTAACCGAGGCAGATATAGACACTTTTAATCCTAAAACATAAGAACTATGATCATGTCCGAAACCATTATTAAATGTCCTTATGGCAGTGGTATCTCAGCGGAGCGATGGGAGATAACTGTAAACAACTGTAAATTATGGCATGTTTGATAGAACGTGGGGTGTGGTGTGGTGTTGTGGTGAAATCACTCCGTACATTCAACTCAACCTCTGGTTGGTCAATAATGTCTGGTGGGATCATTTTGTTTATAAAAGGTTACGGCTACTGGGAATTCCCAGGTTTTCGAGCAGAATGCCTTACATAAACAAAGACACGTGTAATGTGCGATAAATTATATAAGTAGTTTTTCTGTGAAAATGAAGAATCAATTAACGAATCAATTTTAGAGCATGGTATACTCTATTGTCCACAGGCTCCACATAGTCACATACCGCCTGTAATTCTCGATCACGCAAATGATTCCTTGTCGCATGTCTATCACGACATTTTGCACGGACCCAGATCCACCCTTTGAAACTGAGATTTCCCCGAGTTGGGAATTTCACTCCGGACTGTTGAAAAGAGGAAAAGTTGGGAACTTTGGACATTAGACACCCCTCGAAAGAACGGTCCAGGGGAAGGTCCAGGGGAAGGCCACGTCCTTCTATTGGGGAGGGTTAGCCTCCCCATGGGGGACATTAATTTATCTTAATGTATATCTAGTTTCTCGATTTAAATGTTCTCTCTTTGTATAAAAGTCTACACTGCAATGGTTCATTATTCATTTGGAGGGATGTTTTGGTGATAAAGTCAGACGACAGGTAGACAAAGGAGAAAACAAGTACTTATGGATTTCTATTAATTGGTGCATGGGAAATGTTCAGATAATAAGTTCGTTCGTTGAACTTGTTATATATGAACATTTCACAAGGGTACTAATCGTCAATGAGTATTATAGAAAAAGAAAAAAAGGGTTTATAGAACAACGCAAACTTCTGAGAATAATGTTTGTTTACTTCATAAAATATGTTCAATTTCTCGTTACTTCCTGCATGTAGCTCGAAGCAAACTCGACTTCCACGAACATAATAAATGTATTTCGATTGTAACTTCCATTGCAGGTTCGTTGTTGGCGGCCATGTTTTGCATCGAACAAGGCTGAAATTCGATAGCTCCCATCTAAGAGGTGACCGTAATCATGTCTGTAATTTTCGGTAAACATTTCTTCGATATATGCGGGCTGCAGGGTGTGCGGGTGTATTCAAATTTAAAATCCAAAATGGCTGCTGGCCGCCATGTTTTTAACGAATTTCGGGGGAAAAAAATCGATGGCTCCCATTTAGGGGTCACTCCGAAGATCCATATGAAGTTTTGTGATGGGGTCTGTATTTAAAATATTTCTTTTCTTTGTAAAATAATGTTCAATTTCTCGCTTATTTCCTTCATGTAGCAAACTCACCTTCCAGGAACATATATACATTTATTTCGTTTATTATACGTCCATTGCAGGTTCGTTGTTGGGGACAAGATAACTTTTGTTGACTTGGGTTTGCTTCACGTTCTCCGGGCCACTGAGTCTCAGTTCCAGGAAGCGTGGGACAGCATGGACTACATACCAAAGCTCAAGGCATTCAAAGCAAGAATGGAAACAAGACGTAAACTTAAAGCATTCTTCAGCTCTGACAGAAACATTCCGTTCGAAGGAAATAGTATGATGTGATATCGATTTTTCTTGATGTCGGAGAAGAATATACAGGTTAAGTCATTGTGTATTCGTGCGTGTAACATGTGGGTCTATAAGGCATGGTGTATCTATATTTAATAGATTATAACAGTTCTTATGTTAATTTGAGATAAACCCACCAGTGAAAAACACAGATATGTGTTTCCCGTATGTTCTATTTCCTATGCATAATCATGTAGATGAAGGGAATTCGTCAAGATTCGACATAAAACCTGGTATGCAGTTCAAACAATACCACAATTATCATTAATTTTTAGGCCAATTAACAATTTTGATGAACTTAGTTTGACGACAACTCTCTGTAGAGAATGCTACCAGGAGAAATTATTTTTTAAAGATAGAATCCATTGTGTGTAACCTTGGAAACCCACCACCTTTGGTCGAATGTAATATTTTACATTTATAAAAATACTAGTATATACATGTATATAGTTTATACTTGTTCTATTTTGTTATTTTCTAGAAAATGCTATCATGTGACTTATTTCCACTAAAACAAGATAAAATTTGTCGTATTTTGGATAAATTCTAGCACATTGTAAACTATAGTTAATCTATAGTTTTAAAATATAAAAGACTACCACTGACAAAAGAGTGTGGGGGTTTCATGGTTACCCATGATAGTTAAAGTGCTAATTAAGATAACAAACAAGGGAAAATCTCAAACATTGGACATGCAAGGACTATTTGTAGGATGATCTAATATGCATCTCATATAAGTTGTCTGTGACATTTGACCATTTTAATAAACATTTGTTAGCACAAGTAGCAATATTGGCTGTGGAAATGTAAAAATGTACATTTGTGGCATGTGGAAATCAAGTTAGAAACATGCAATATGATGCTAACCGACCGTAAAGGTATTTTACAGGGTGTAATAAATTTTTTACCGGGAGTTCAATACAAATAAAAAAAATACCGTGCGTTTAACGCTTTTTTGTCAGATTTTACTGGGCGTTCAATTCTGTTGGAGCACCACGCCTTGAAATCGGCTCGTATGTCGAGAAAACACAGGAAACAGGGGACAAACGCTAAGCGTGACTTTCAATGGGATATTATGGCATCCAAAACATGTCTTTGTTATAAAATAAGACATCGTATAGTTTCAAAAATGTGATTTTGATCGCAAACGTGACGTGTTTTTAGCACGAAATAGGAAGTTTAACCTTAATTTATGAGAGAACTAGACACGACACTGAAACGAAATTAGTACGAATATGTAGCGGAACATACCCCTCATCGAGGCAGATTGGCACCCGGGCTGGGATTTTTACACAATTGGAGGGAAAGACGAAAATATACGAAACGTAGTCAGTCTGAGGCGAGCGACTTTTATTTATGACTGATTACCGAAAACCAGCGTTCACTTCTGTCCACACACAGTGGAATCTATATTTTCGTATTTTAGATGATTTAGAGGAAATACTATAATAAATGTTTCAATGACGAAAAGGCTTTCGGCTCAATTCATGGGGTTCTTTTCCATTGGGGTATAATTTATACATTTTTTATTATTCAAGAAATGGATGTTGATTATCTCTGCGTTACGCCGAATATGGATGCAAATTGGTCTGATATTTTTTGTGGGATGCGAAACCGTTCCCCCACAAAAAGAACAGGCAGGTAACTTATAGGGAGTGTTTGGGGGGGGGGGGGGCTTACCCCGGGATTCTCGAATGAGCCGAAAGGCCCATTCCCTAACCCATCATGTTATAGCCTTTATTTAAAAATACAAGTGGGGGAAAAAAAGGAAGAAGCATTTTTTTTATGACAGATTTCTTCTTCTTTCCGTCTCTGGAATCCAGATGAGGGGGTGTTTAGCCCACTGGAACACTGTAGGTTGATGATAGGCAGGTAACTTGCATCCTTACTCCGTGAATTTATACTCAACTTACAGATTACTTGATTAATTAGCGCCAGTTTGAACGGTATAGTCTCGTATCGCGTTACAAGTTGCGTCCATACAATATGAAAACAAGATGGGGCCATCGCGCGACGTCACATGACGCGATTTCATCCAACCATTGCCCCGCATGCATTCTAGTATCACAGCGCCAAATTCACTGGTATTTACCCAGCTAGAAAAATCATAGGTCATGTGTTTACTTTTTAAAATAAATCCCCAAGTGTACAACATGGCTATTCCACAACCAAATTTGATCTGGAAACGCCCAGAACTACAACAGCTAGTTACATAAATTTCCCGCTCAAAACAATCCATTGCCCCATTAATTCACCAGTTTAAATTATTTGGATATGATGTACAAATCAAATAAACGCGATGTCACTCTTTAATAACGTGTCGCATGCATCGGGTGAAGGTCATTCTTCAGTTACCTTCACCTTTAGCATTTCACGGTGTACTCGCTCCCCGATTCTGGAACATATTTACCTCACTGATTCCTCCAGGCCTATCTCATCGACGCCGGTGTTCGTTTCTATTTTGTATATACAATGGTGTATGTATACCCAACCATCCGTCGTTGACTAGAGACTACCATCTGTGTCCGTCATTTAACCATGATGAGCATGAGCTGATATGAGACAAGCTCATTCTACACAAGTACCATATGTGTCCGTCAGTTAACCCCGACCTGACGAGAGCCACATGTTCACTGATTGTGAAATGTATCAACGACTACACCAGTCTTGTTGCATGGCACTCATTAAGTTTGGTATTCACAATAGAAAAGGAGAACAAGGGATGTTATTCTGTGTGAACCATCATAAGTACATGTTGTAAAAAATAGTTAATATTTTCAACAGGAGATTGTCTCATAGCAACCGCTATGATCCGCCGACTATGGTTGGTTGTGGCGTCATCCACTTCATGTCCACATGAGACGACATTCATGTAGCTAAAGCTATTGTTCTCTTCCATCCCGAATATAATATTCTGATGAGAGCCATGTACACGCTTTTGGTGCTATACGTGATGCCGCGGATCCAACATACATCGCTGAATCCCACGACTCGCTCCTCGCATGCGGCTGGCACATCCGTTCTCATCGGCGTCCAATGTGAGAAATCTGCTTCCATTCATAAATATATTCTCGCAAGGGTTCGGCAGCGACGCCGGCAATGTTATGCCGTCGAATTTCATTTCATAGGTTGCATCTCTCCCACTAAAAGCTGAAATTGTTGTACGTGGCGGCGTAGAACGTAGAAGAAGATGGCAGTCGGTGAGTTAAATTGAATATTTGGACGAGAGCATACAAATCGTAAGCGTGACCTGTAAGCGATGTGATTTTGTGGATGAGTTCCATTCCTCTCCAGCTATACATGCTCAGTAAGTTACTGATTGTGTGGTCGGCGTGGTCAGAGAAGCTGGCGCTTGATAGGAGACCGTAGTTTGGTTCCGTGAGGCTACACACTTAGAAATAATAAGCCATATAGGTACTAAGGTAGTGCCAATATGTCTGATAGTACCAGACCAACAGGTATTGAGAAGAATTTGGTTCTAAAAATTGATATAGTACCACACCATGTTGGTACTATCCACTCTCGGAACCTGAATGTTAGCCACGTGATGGCATCACGTGATAATTCATTTGGCACTAGCGCGATCTCGGTACCCAAGTGTTACCCACGTGATGGCATCACGTGATAATTCATTTGGTACTAGCCGATCTCGATAAAATGGCGGCGTCCAGCCACTTCAAGTTGATACGATTGAGACAAACATCAGACTTAGACATTTTATATTTTATGTTGGAATCGGACTGGGCTTACATGTTGTAGTATATGCCAGTTTAGGTACGTTGTTCGCTCGCTGGGTGGATTTAAGATTAGGGAAGTAACTTCTCTGAAATTCATCAACATATTTGTGTGTGTGTGAAATTGGACCTAACTGGCTTCTCAATAACCTGGAATATTGTCAGCACTGTGTGGCAGTGTAGTTTCCAGTAATTATTTGGGGACACCTGTTTATACATGTATGCCAAAGTCATATCCGAAGGCCGCAGCCCTAAGTTGGGGAGGGTATGGGGTGGCCTCCTCCTTGAACTACGTGTACATACTGCCATAAAATGACAATTTATTGCTTTATTTGATGATTTAGTGTTAGTTGTGTTTGTTTTCTAGTAATAATGGTCAAAAAACAAATTATCTGAGGAATTTTTCTTCTTTCAAACTGTTTTTTGGGCGCCTGGAGTTTGGGCGCCCATACCTGTTACAGGTACCAAAACTGGCCTGGAAATTACCCTGCTGTGTGGATTATGGTTGTACATGGACGGGACAAGATGATATATAACCTCCGAAAAAATAACGGGCGTTTACATTATTGAAAGCTGCAATTTTCGGTGAACTGAGCTAGACCAAATTGAAAAGTCATTGAGTGCAGTGTGGTTTAATACATGCACAACACAACAGTATTGTGAATTACAAAAGACAGATACTTAAGTTTCACAACATTATAAACCGCCCAATTAACTCACAAGAGTCAACCACTGGTGACTATGATTACGAGACATCCAATTCTGTAGAAATTAGTCAGAGTTATGACGTCACAGATCAGTCGATCATGACTCCTGAGTCAGTAACAAGTTTGATGGCTACAACGTACAAGTTCCTGTGCAAAGGACAACGGATCATATTCTTCAATTTTCATCGAAACGTGATTTGAGAACCATGTCGCCATGAAATGTCGCCCAGTTACGGATTCTGCTATTCTTTTGATCGAAACGCCTGTGATGCTGTGATATTGTTCTGATATATCTATGGAATGGTGGATAATCTCGGAGATATGGATCCAATTCTGGGACACACGTTATAACTGAATCAATCGCAAGCTTTTAGTAACGTACTACAGCTATGCTCTAATTAATCACCCCCTTTAACAAGGTTGTAGGGCGTTAATGACAGTCAGACACCGGTTATACCATACCGCCGTTCAACCATGGTCAAGTGGTTGATATGTGGCAACCGCAGATAATCTTTATACAGTCTTATTAATAATATTTTGGGACCACTGTACGCCGCACTAATTTTTTACATGGACACCTTGTAAACACCCAGTCCAGCTTTTCATCAGCGCCATGCACCATATTAACTATACACAAAACAATATTTCAATTAATAATTTGTTTACGGTTTAATTAACATTCAAAGTTGGTCACTGACCGACATTCGCAACTACTCGTATTAAATATCGGTGGCCAATGTCGTTAAGGGGAGGGGTCAATTAGAGCTTAGCTGTATACATACATGAACATGTAGAGCATTCCAATGTCCAGATGCTTCACGTTCTTATCAAAACATGTCTGGCTACATGTGTGGTTATCATTCTGAGCGATTCGGCCATTTCTGCTTTGCTAGGAAATAACCTCATCCATAACTGGAAACCATATTTGCGAAATTCTACATTATATGGCTCTGGTGATCAGACAATGCCACTGACTTGTTGACGCATAGATGCGAATGGAGAATAATTTATTAACTATGGCTTTACCAAACTTTATCATATATTAGATACATTAAACTCTCTTTGTGTTACATGTATCTTAGTATTTGTTCATTTACTGATACAGCGCATTGTAAGTGTACGATAAGCAAAACACTGAACACCGTGGCAATTTTTTTGGGAGAGTGATAATAATTCTGGTAACCCATTCAACACCTTGTAGCGAGTACTAGTGAGCGCTATAGCGGTATTTTTCAAACAACAGTTTTAATTAACCAAAGTTAATGGTCTCCCCATTTTTGAGTATTTTGCTTATCGCACACTATTTACAAAGGTTTGGGAGTTATCGCAAAGATTTGCTCCCTTGGCTGTGAATGACCGATCGGTCTATTTTAGCATGTCCGGGCAATTATAGATTGATAGGTTGGTCACTCAGACCTGTTTAATATGTCTGATTTATAATGTTCACAGAAGCCCATTATCGGCAAAAAGCCTTTGCGACAAATCTCAAACATCTTTGCGATAAATCGCAAAAATATAATCGCCCAGTACGTAGTCTGAGAGTTATCATAAAGATGTTTGAGATTTATCGTAAAGGTTTGTGTGTTATCGCAAAGGTGTTCGTGATTTATCGCAAAGGTTTGCTCCCTCATCACTCATGCATCTGGCTGTGAATGACTGATCGGTCTATTTTAGTCCGACCGGGCATAGATTGATAGGTTGTTCACTCAGACCTGTTTAAGATGTTTGATTTATAATATTTGTAGAGTAATCACCCCTACCCCTTCTTATTGAAGGGACGTGATAGTACATACTAAACATATCCATCTTACCTATGGGGGAGACAGAATATAATCAAACTATAGTGACCCCAACCAAATTGCCAAGGTCATACTCGGAGAGGCCGCGACCTATGAGTTATGCAAGTCTAACCACAAAGGAAGGAAGTATTAGGTAATAATTCCAGTTCACCCATGGGTCAGTACAGACACAGAGATGCACCAATGACTGCTACCAGTCATTAGCGATATATAAACCAGACATTAATCTACTCTTCAATCAGTTTCGGCTCTTCAGACTAATTGGCAGATGTCAACATCCACCCGCTAAATTAATAAGCGGCGTTCCTGTCTTTCCATCCATCCAAGATTTGATTCATGACATTGCTGTTGACTATACATTGATATTAGATGTGAATAAATGATATACAAGAACTGACTTCATTCTTCCACATAGATGAAATGGTACCGTTAAGCAGTTCTGCGTCTCACTACTACACAGCTTGAAGTCTCGGCCACTAAACGATCAAAACCAAAGAAAAATACAGAAGATCACAGCCAAACCAAAGAAAAAAAAACTTTATAAAATTGCTACAGAAGATTGCTGCCAAAACAAAGAAAAATACAGAAGATAGCAGCCAACCCAAAAAGTAAAAACTTTATAAAATTGCTACAGAAGATTGCTGCCAAAACAAAGAAAAATACAGAAGATAGCAGCCAAACCAAAGAGAAAAAACTTTATAAAATTGCTACAGAACATTGCTGCCAAAACAAAGAAAATACAGAAGATAGCAGCAAAAATAAAGACAAATTTATAAATTGCTTACGAAGATCACAGCCAGAAGAAGATAACATAGACGAAAAAGAGAAGAAAAGACGAAAGAATCAAAGACAAGAACAAAACAAACAATTTGAACTCGGCAGTTGTGATAGTCAGTTATTCATAGGATTTGGTGAGTTAAACTTTTCATTTTTGCCAGATGTGCATTTTCACACCTTGTTAGAGGCTTGATAAATTAACACCCACTTGCACCCAATTATTTTTCGCGTGGTATGGCCTTTGTCCCCAAACAATTCACAAACCAAACAGCCGCAGAGACAACTACATTTTTGGCATCAACCGATCAACCGATACCACCCTTCCCCCACCAACCGCATTCGGTTGTTTCATTTTTGGAATATTGCTTCTATGCTCTACCCCACAAAGTTGACGTCTCGCCTCAATTGATAAAATACGCGAACCCGGTCCGAATCGACATCTCACGACATACCATCCGGTTACAACTACAGTGTACTGTACAAAATAAATATTCGGGTCAATCTCTAGATGCATGGTCATATTGGCATAGCTTCTCGGCTTATTTTAGTGACTTCCCAAAACTCATAATTAATTCTGTTGTTGCTGCAATTCCGCTTAAATTTCCTCGCAAATCGCCAGAATCGTGCCGATCAGCACTTATAAAGTTAGTAGCCCGACACGGCGTTTACAAAACTACGCGTGAGCTTGGACATCCATATCAAAGGAAATCGTCCCACACGAAACCAACAACAAGTGACTAAGCAAATTAATTAAACTTCATGGAATCACCGCCACCCGAATCAGTGGAATATTCAAACCAAGATAGTTTATTTAGTCGCAGTTTCACCATGGAACGAGAACGACACCTCCACGCGGCCAGTAATGCAAACATGCACGACATTAATATACCAAATCCCTCCTTTCAAATGCCGAGTGCACAAGACACACAGAATACCCTCATATCTCAATTAACGCGAGAAATAGGTCAATTTAACATGACAATGCGTGAGACTTCTGCCGCCACCCATTCACAGGCCACAGTATCTGCCATTATAGGTATGAACGCAATGGTTACATCATTTGATGGCAAACCATCAGAATTTTCAAATTGGATGCACGAAATTGAGAAATATTCTTCGACACTTGGGGCAGAGGATGAAACAATAATTAAAATAGCCGCCCAGACAAGTCGTTCATCTGTTTCCGAATTCGTGCAACGATACATCAATGACAATACGGTTAACGGCACACTAACGGTCACATGGCCTGATTTGAAAGCGCAGTTGCGATCCCGTTTCAGCGCGATAAGTGACGCACCACAGGCTCTGGCCATGTTGCGATCATTAAAACAAACACACCAGGAAACACTACCTATGTTTGCAGAGAGAATTAGATCACTCGCAAACATTGCCTTTATTGATGAAATAAATACACAGGCGGTACAAACACAATTGGTAACATTTTTTGCGGATGGCATACGCGATGACCATATCAAATACACTTTAATTAAAGATGACCCAACGTCGCTCGACCGTGCCACAGAGATCGCAATGAAACAAATGAACATTAAACAGAGGTTCAAACTTCGCTATGGTGATAGAACATCGAGGTCAAATGAACAACACCAAATACACGACTCCTTCCCACAACCCATGGAGGTTGACCATTTTAGGCGACGTCCCATACTATGGAAACCGCGCAATAATATATCTGATAGCTCTGCAACTAACAAACCAGTGCACCGTGCAAATCATCACTCAAACCCACCATTCCGAATGCCACCAAGATTTCAAAACACTAACTTTAATAGACAAAACAATGACATCCGCCAGGATCGGGTAAACAATATAGACTACAACTCAAACTTCCCAAATCAAAGGAAACGCCAGTTCTGCACACTATGTAAGATGAACAACCACGATATACGAAATTGCCGAAGACGGATCGCCAATAACAAACAATATTTAAACATGTAAGAATGTCTTTGAAGAAGCCGCAAGGACATTCTAAAAATCATAATCGTCATCATCATAATACATCACATCAAAGCGCGAGATATCAAACTAAAACCGTCTTCAATACACCCTCAAAATTTTTGACCATAAATAGATTTGCACCTAATTACCCAAAGAAAAATAGTTATGCAACTAAACCAGCGACTGGTACCCTAAACACCAGAGCAGCACGTGTTACTATAAAAGAACAGAGACATCGTTCAGACCAGACCAATAAATTGAAACCTAATACATCTTATCATGCTGATACGAGCATGAACAAACACGTGCATTCTCCAATTATAAATAGAAATTCCGCTGGTCACGTTAGAACAGATATGAATAAACGATTACATAAGATCGTTCCCAAACAAAAGGACATTAATAGTGAAGTAAACACTAAAACTCGAAACCAACGACAAGCTAATCGAATTGCAACGGTTTACCAAAATAATAATAATAATGAGCCGAGTAAAAACTGTCAAAGTATAAATAACCAGTCTGAACAGATGCAATTGCATATATTACCTAAACTCAAATACCATGCAGAGATTGCACAAGGACTGCAACAGCAAACGCCTTGTTCAACAATTATTAAAATTGGTAACCAACGCATTAGGGCATTACTTGACTCTGGGGCAAGTACAAGTTGCTTAAAATATGACGTATATCGCTCCCTTCCAAATAAGCCCCCGTTAATAAAAGAAAAAATAATTCTGACCTCAGCAACAGGCCAAAATATGCAAGTATACGGCAGTATACATTTGCCCTTCAAAATTGGATCAATGTCATTAGTACATAAATTCTTTATATTACCCAACCTAGCAAGATCAGCGAGTTTTGGTCGCGATTTTTTAACAGACAAACATGTAAGACTCTATTTCGATTTGAATGCATTTAGAGTAGGCAACAAAACATTTCCCATGTTACAGGATTTACATATAGCATCATTGCTACGTTCGCGGCAAGATATCAAATTACCACCCCATTCATGTGCATTGGTGAACACAAAAATAATTGGTACACCAGACATGTATGAGACACCATATCTTGGAGTAAGTCACGCCGATATCGGCATATTTAAGGATGAACCTAATGTGTCCATTATGGACGGGATAGTTTCTGCATCAAAACGAGATATACTGGTCATGATCATGAATAATTCAGACTCGTATATGTCTATATTTAAAGGTAATATAGTTGCGAAAACACATGGCCTAAGTTCAGACCAGATCTGTCAAACAAAGGCTAAGGTACCCACCAGAAATAAAATGAATGATTCTCAAGAAGTATTTAGTATAGAAAATCAAACACAAATATATAAGGCTGGCCAGAAACCTTTCAAATTGGACGATATATGTGCCCCCGACCACCACAAAATTGAACTACTTGAACTGGTCTCCCAATATCAAGATGTGTTTACAAACGATCCAAATAAGGTAGGATTTTGCGATAAAATAGTCATGCGTGTTGATACCAAACCAGATGCAGAACCTATCTTTTGTCGTGCGTATCCTACTCCATTACATAGACGCGAACACATGGAAAAAGCACTTCAAAAATTATTAGATGCTGGTATTATAAAGAAAACTACAAACGCGAGCTGGTCATTCCCGGCCTTATTGATTCGTAAGGGAATCGTAGATCCTAATGGAAATCAAAATTATAGACTATGTATAGACCTGAGAAAGCTAAATAAAATCACCGTCCCATTACGATGGTACCTCCCCTCTTTAATAAGAAATAAGAAAAGAATCAAGCGACTTCTTAATAATGGGACTAAATTGTCGGAGCTTAAATGCAAATTGGGATTCATTAACTCAATTTTTGGTTGAAACACAAGAAAAAGAAAATGTCTTTGATATAATTGCACTAAGCGAAGTTTTTAAAATAAATAATGCAACAGAATTCTCCCTATCCGGATATCAGAATATCGAATACAAAACAAGACCAGAGACCGATGACGGTAGAGGTGGAGTCGGGCTCTTTATTTGGGAAAATCTTTCATATTGTGCAAGACCTGATCTATCGGTGTTTATTCCACATGTGATAGAAACGATTTTTGTTGAACTTAATCCAGGAAAACCAAATCGATGCATAATTGGCAGCATATATAGACCAAACACTGCTCCGAGGGCAGATATTGACAAATTTATGAAAGAGATTGATGGCATTATGGGTAAACTAAATCAAACAAACTGTAAAGCATATCTTACAGGTGACTTCAATATAGATCTTTTGAATTTCGACAATCATGAAAAAACGCGCACTTTCCTCGATAACTTTTTCACTCTCGGGTTCACTCCTAGCATTACGAAACCAACCAGGATAACTGAACACTCTGCTACTTTAATTGATAATATCTTCACTAACAACCTGTCTGAAAGAACATCAGGCATTATCATTACAGACGTCTCGGATCATTTGGCGACATTTCATATCGAACGTTCAAATTTTAAAAGATCTCGCAATGGAGCATCTGTCTTGGAACAATTTAGAATTTTTAGTGAAAGGAACATAAACAAATTCAAGGATACATTGTCAATATCAAGTTAAGAAGATGTGTTAAACTGTGAATCAGCAAATGAAGCTTATGACCATTTTCTATAAATATATATGTCTGCATACCATACTGCTTTCCCACTAAAATACCACAAACCACCAAAGAAATATTTAAAGCACCAACCGTGGATGACAAAGGGACTTTTAAAATCTTCATTAGAGAAAAATAAATTATATATTCGTAAATTAAAATCTCCGACAAACGCTAATATGCATGCATACAAAGAGTACTATCACGTATATAAGAGAACAATACGCAACAGAAAAAAACAATATTATTGCGAGAAAATTAACAACGCAAAGAATGACATGAAAGCGACGTGGACAATCTTAAAACAAGCCATGAATAAAAATTGTGACCCTCATAGTCCTCCAATTGCATTTATCGATGGTGAAATTAAGATAACACATAAAAAGCAAATAGCGGAACGATTCAACGAATACTTCTCAAAAATTGGTAACTTGACTGGTAAAAATGTTGACGAAGTCAACACACATTACACTGATTATTTGATCAATAGAGAATCGGATGAGTTAGAAATAATTGAAACAACAGAACAGGAAATAATAATCACATGCTACTCATTTAAAGTTAAAGCAAGTAAAGATGTACATGGTCTATCAAATCGATTGATGAAATCATCTATTTATGAAACAGCCAAAGCTCTTAAACACATATTCAATCAATCTTTCAAAGAAGGAGTTTTTCCGAAGAAAATGAAAATATCGAGAGTAATACCGATTTTCAAAGGTGGACAAAAAGAAAACTTTTCGAACTATCGACCCATCAGCATATTACCATGTTTTTCAAAAATACTTGCAAAAGCGAATTATAGATTTCTTTGATGAACATGCCCGTTTCTATAAACATCAATATGGATTTAGGAAGGGGCACTCCACCATCCATCCAGTAATGCATCTTTTAAATCATGTTGTTGAACAGAACGATAAAAAAACCAAAGACTCAACATTAGCAATATTTATTGACCTTTCAAAAGCATTCGACATAATAAGTCATGAAATCCTACTAAATAAGATGGAACATTATGGTATTAGGGGGACTGCTAATCATTGGTTTAGAGACTACCTATCAGAGAGGCGACAATATACAGATTATGGTGGAAACATATCCAGTCTATCCAAAGTTTCATGTGGTGTCCCTCAAGGATCCGTCCTCGGACCAACAATGTTTTTAATTTATGTCAATGATATGTCAGTATCCACATCTTTAAAGTTATTATCATTCGCAGATGATACAACCCTATATACATCAGGCTGTGACAGAAGTTTTGTTGAAAATCGGGTAAACTTCGAACTAAAAAACATTCACAACTGGTGTTGTTGTAATAAGCTCTCCATAAATAAAAATAAATGTAATTATATGCTAATTCATCCAGAAAATAATGATCAAAAATGGAAAGAGTTGAAATTATATATAAACACAGCTGAACTAGACAGAGTAGGGAATATATATGAAGAAACATCCTTGAAATTTTTGGGCATTAATATCGACGAAAATCTCACGTTTAAACGGCATATTTCAACTGTATGCTCTAAGATGGCTCGAGCTATTTATTGTATCAACAAAGTTAAAAAGTTCTTTCCGGGTGACGCACTGCGCACTCTATATTACGCACTTATCGACAGTCATATGGTATACGGCATTCAGGTATGGGGTCATGTGGCGACCACAAACAAGATATTTTTATTGCAAAAAAGGGCGATTAGAACAATAACCAATGCTAGATACAATAGTCACACAGAACCCATTTTCAAAAAAATGAATATTCTGAAATTCAGTGACATTTATAGATATCAAACGTCAGTATTCATGCATGACTGGGCTTATAATAGACTGCCAGGAACCTTCAAAAACTCATTCGGAATTAAACTAGGAACCAACAGTAGACAGGCAGCCGCAGGAAACATTAGACCAAAAGCAACACCAAGAACAACATTTTCAGAAAATCTCCCAGAACATTCTTTTTCGAATATTTGGAACTCAGTTAATAAAAAACAAAAAACTAATAGGAATCGAGAAAACTATAAAAAACTAATGAGTGTAGAATTGATCAACCATTATTCCAATAAAATTGAATGCAAAAAACAAATTCTGCCCTGATTGCACACACAAATGATAAAACATATTTCGAATATATATAGTCTATAGGCCACTTACCTTACTTAATGTATTGTATTGTGAAATAATATATTATCCTATCCTATCCTATCTGAACTATACAAAGTGGGTTGGCCAATAATACAGAAATTTAACGCCATGTACCCGTATATATCACGCACATGGCCCCCTCACAGCAAGGCAATATTTCATCTCCAGGAAGTTATCACCTGGCGGCCAACACGCTTTATTATCGCCTCAATCAACAATTCGGGAGACGCGAATAACTTCGGCCTCTTCAAATTTCAGGCGAATCGCATGCATTAATTTAAATGCTAAATCAAAGCAAGAAACATGAAGCATTTCCACTCATACAAGTTTAGATGCCAAGTTCATAATTTGCCAGACAGTTTTGCCTCATTACCACTCAGATAATAGCATGTGTCACGACGGACACATATACTAATTAAATTATTTACGCCCCATCTTCGGAATAATTATCACAGACACCGAATAAGCAATTACGTCATAATGAATCGTGTTAATCACCCCAACGGTAAACCCATAATTTGATATCATACACTTAATCACGCGTAGTTACCACCCTGTGTTCAATCCAATGCAATAGCGACGATTCATGCGCAAAATCATCGCTAATCTGGCCGGGTAAAATGCGGATCATAATATGGATCCTGTACAGAAGTGCAATCAAATGTCTGATCAACCTTGATTCCACATAGATCCTTGATCCACACATACGCGTAACTACTCTTCATATTAACATATCATTATTCAGTATATTCCCCGATATAGCTTACCGGTTCAAGTTATCCAAATAATCACAATTATATACCGCTTGTAAAATATCTTAATCTCAAGTGTCAAAATCGCCCCACGCTACATCGACAAATACAATTGTCACATGGCGGGGTATGACAATAACATAGGCTGAAATGATGGCCTAAATTAAGGGACAAGCGCATATATCTCAGTATATAACTTTAATTGTGATGTAGCAATGCCAAGCATCAATGATGACCGAATCAATCGATATTTTAACCGTACGCGCGCGATGGTATAACTTCAAACCCAAGTACCCAGTTGATATCGTACTCCAGTATAAATCATACGACATTATGTGAAAACAGATTTATTTCTATCTCAACCACAAATAAATATCACATGAATGCAAATGGCAGCCCATGTTTGAAGCAATCGCACGAATCCCAATATTTTTATACACAAATCACGACTACCAACAGAGCCTACACCCTCCCTCAATTTGTACACCAATTGAGTCCCACCCGAATCATTTCAATGATGAAACAGTTCTCCCGATTTTTGTATTATCATACAATTTTAATCATTATTATCCAACCCCATTTCCAAGTCATTACAACCGAATGCCTCCAAAAATACAAGCTTTGCAAACGCACATCTTATCGCAATAATGAAACAGTTTGTCCACAAGCCAGACACCTACAAAATGCTCGACGTCACGACGTCACAAGGAAAAGACCTTACCAAGATGATGAAACGACTAAAGTCACATCACCCAAACCTCGTGACACAGGAGCCGGAAGTGGACATTAGCGCCCGCCAAAATTAATCAATCGAGCACATCCATGAACTTTTGAACGAAGTATCGTTCACCCACTTATTGTTCAACATAATTATGATTGCATTACATGTATTCTAATGTCATTTATATTGATACCCTTTATATTATCACACTCATGTTACCTCATCATGCCAACTCTCTTCATAATGCAAATGGCTTCACCATGTACATTTATACAATTTTTTATGACGACAACACGTTGTAACTTATATGCACAGGCAACCCTTGAATCAACTCTACTCATTTTCCAAGCATACCGAAGTACCAAACCCCTAGATTTTAACACTAGTAGACAAAATCTGAAAATAAGGGGGACCCTATGTAGAGTAATCACCCCTACCCCTTCTTATTCAAGGGACGTGATAGTACATACTAAACATATCCATCTTACCTATGGGGGAGACAGAATATAATCGAACTATAGTGACCCCAACCAAATTGCCAAGGTCATACTCGGAGAGGCCGCGACCTACGAGTTATGCAAGTCTAACCACAAAGGAAGGAAGTATTAGGTAATAATCCAGTTCACCCATGGGTCAGTACAGACAAAGAGATGCACTAATGACTGCTACCAGTCATTAGCGATATATAAACCAGACATTAATCTACTCTTCAATCAGTTTCGGCTCTTCAGACTAATTTGCAGATGTCAACATCCACCCGCTAAATTAATAAGCAGCGTTCCTGTCTTTCCATCCATCCAAGATTTGATTCATGACATTGCTGTTGACTATACATTGATATTAGATGTGAATAAATGATATACAAGAACTGACTTCATTCTTCCACATATTCACAGATGCCCATTAGTGCAAAAAAAACCTTTGCGACAAATCTCAAACATCTTTGCGATAAATAAAAAAAATTATTCACACAGTACGTAGTCTGAGATTTATCGTAAAGATGTTTGAGATTTATCGTAATGGTTTGCGGGTTATCACGAAAGTGATTGTGATTTTTCGCAAAGTTTTGCTCCTCTCAACATTCTTGCATCTGGCCGTGAATGACTGATCGGTCTATTTTAGCACCAAAAAAGTTTGCCACAAATCTCAAACATGTTTGCGATAATTCGCAAAATTTAATCACCCACTACGCAGTCTGAGAGTCCTCGTAAAGATGTTTGAGATTTTTCTTAAAGGTTTGCGAGTTATCGCAAAGGTGTTTGTAATTTTTCGCAAAGTTGTTTTGTAATTTATCGCGAAGGTTTGCTCGCCTTATCCCACATGCATGCTTGCTGCCAAAGAACGATCGGTCTATTTTAGCCCAACCATGCTATTATAGATCGATTGGTGGTTTACACAGACCTGTTGAAGATGTCGATTATATTTATATGGTTCAAGTCCATTAATACCAATGGATGAAAATATATCTGCGATAAATCACAAACCATTGTGATTAATCGCAAACCTTTTGTAATCAATCGAAAAACCTTTACACTAAATCGCATATACGGGTACTTATTCCAAAGTTGTTTGCGATTCGCAAAGGTTTGCGATTTATCGCAAGGTAGTTTTTTTAATTTATCGGGCTATTCTAGATCGATCGGTGTTTCATCCAGACCAGTTCCAAGATGTTTGATTTATGTTTACTTAATATTATTGCACACAAATTAAGAAATTATTTTTGGACATTCAGACCAATTTTACTCCACATGCAGGGAACAGGGAATCCTGAAATCGAGATCTTAAACTTTGATTTAAGTTCAAAATCACGATCAAGGTTATATACTAATAAAAGTAATGCATGTATAATTCGGATTATATCATTATCACTATGCAATGGAGTGGTTTTGTACTTTATTCAATGTTTAAACGCCATAGCTTCATTTGGAATCTAAATTGCCGGGTCACCCTATTTACCGAGAACAACCGAGAACAACCGAGAACGAGAACAACCGAGAACAAGGTTTAAAATGCCTTATATACATTAAATATAGTGTTTTATTTGAAATATCTACAGTAGACATCAATATTTTCATTAAAATGTTTACTTTTATGCATTTAACCGACATATTGTTAACAAATTGTAAGCGCCACCGAGCGACGATCTCGTTTAACACACAGCGTATCGGCTTAATTAATTAAGCTTGTTTTCGGTTTGTAGTGTCTTCTCGGTTTGATAATTAAGCTTGTTCTCGGTTTGTAGTGTCTTCTCGGTTTGATAATTAAGCTTGTTCTCGGTTTGTAGTGTCTTCTCGGTTTGACACGAATTTAAACTTCCATCAGCTTTTATCCGGGCTTTGGACTGGCAGACAACGTGCCCCTATGTTTTGTTTAAAGTGCTTGTGCTGTTTCACTTATTACAGCACTCGAGCTCCACCATTTGAGACTCGGCACATTTACCCCATCTAAGGGGAGTGTGTGACATTGCCCTTTGGGACTTTTTTTTGGTCTGGTGATAGCAAAACAGTCGAAGGAGCTGATACGAAATGTAGAATTTGTTTTAGACGTCTATCTCTTCGTTCCGGTGGCAAGTTTACCCAAATTTGATGTCTTACTTTGAATTTTTCCGCTAACTGAAAGTCACCAGTTGAGTGCAGCGCACTTCTAATATCCCTGAGTTGATCATTTACAATTTCATAACGTCTGTCTGTTAAGTCTGAGAGTTTTAATATTTTCCAATCGGTTGATAATTTTATAATATTATTCATTGATTCACAATTGTTATTAGTCCAAAATTTAGGAATGTTTTTATTTTGCTTTCGAGCGTCAAATATTTTAGTTCGTAATCTCGGCATGGATGAATTTGTCAAATATCGTCTGTTTTGCGTAAGTATGTCAGCTTCTGTCTCATCGTATGTCTGACATTGTCAATTGTCGTCAGAAGTCCAGTCTTTGTATTGAAAACCTTATTGATTACTTTTTGCACAGTCTCGTCATTGTCGGTCTTTTTATTTTATGGAGAAGATTGTCCTTAAGATGGCGTGTGCATAGTGTATGCGTGCTATTTGGAAAACAAGATGTTATGGCATTCACAAGTTACAATTCATCAGTTCTCGGTATACGTAAAATAACTACATATATGTCATTTAAATGGTCAAATATGGTACAATATCTACTTAAGAGTGATATATACACTATACTTGGACATTATTATGACTTATTTATAATGTTCTCGGTTGTTCTCGGTTGTTCTCGGTTGTTCTCGGTAAATAGGAGGTCCGAAATTGCCACATTGTTAAATTTGCCGTCGGCCATGTTTCGTAATTTCGAGTGCTTGTTATCTGGGCAGGTTCTCCGCTTAGTACCTATATGTTTGGTTCTGTGGAGTACCAAATTGCTAGGTACTATGCATAGTACCTAAATACTTCAGAGTACCTGTCTTTATATTCGGTACTTCATATAATATAATGGGTGTGTATTTCTTGGCACTTCATGTCGTGTGCGTCATGACTTCGGTGACATAAAGGCAGAGTGGGTATTATATGCACAATGCCCGGATAGAACCTAAATAATTAGTAGGTAATCCAGAGTACCAATCATATTGGTACTCTAGAGTACCTAAACGTTTGGTACTCCAGAGTACCACTTTTGGTACTCCAGAGTACCTAAACTTTTGGTACTCCAGAGTACCTAAACTTTTGGTACTCCAGAGTACCACTTTTGGTACTCCAGAGTACCACTTTTGGTACTCCAGAGTACCTAAACTTTTGGTACTCCAGAGTACCACTTTTGGTACTCCAGAGTACCAAACAGTTGGTACTCCCCCTGGGACAAAGCTTAGTACGTACGTAGGCACTCTGAAGTACCTATTTTTTAAAGAGTGTATATACACCCGTACGTCCTTGCCAGCAACCGACGTATCCCCAACGAGATAAATGTAGTTGCCGCTGCTCAAATCGCTGCAATCTGAAATGAAGCAATAATATTTAGCGATGTACGCACTCTAGATAAAATTCGGTTAAGTATATATACATGTATAGTCGAAATTTGGTTAGTATAAAGTTTGTTAATAACTTTAGTTACTTTCCTCTCGTAAACCCGTGAAAGAATATTGAGTTGAACGTACACAATCACTTGATCTTTACTGAATTTTAGCAACAACATATGGCGTCTCTGAGAAGCGCGTGCATGGCAGTTTACAACAATTTGTTTTACTCAAATCGCTACAATCTGAAATGGAACAACGACAATATTCTTGATAACATTGCCCCCATGCGAATAATTTTTCGGGGGACTGTAGAAATAAGTGTCCGTCCGCCAGAAATCGTAGTTTTAATCTAATATTCAACGGAATTATGTTAACTTTGTTAAGTGGGAAATCGCTAACCCTACTACAAACGGTAACCATGTCACAGGGGCGTTTCGTTGAAAACGAGTAAAAATGTAAATTAAAAAAAAACATATTTTCAAAACGAGTGCGCCAATTTAACAAACACATCGCTATTGATAAAATAAGTTATAAGTTAGTTCACTTTTTCGAATACCTCCTCGCTTCTAACGGCCATAATTCCCAAACGGCTAAAAATCGACAGTAACTGCGCAACGCCAATCGATCGGATAAGGCTACAATTTACAAATTGGTTCACAATTCCAGGATAAACTTGTTGACAACTGATAAAACAGATGATTAACACAAACAATCATGAACAGCAATGACTCGATGATCACGATTTAATACAAGAGAAAATAAACCGTCGATTTCAAACTCATAATTTATCGATAAAAATCACCTAATGCGCATACATAACAAAGGGTGATCATGCTCATATGTTGTACGATAATTCTGGGGTTCGTCAGTGTTCTATATGTTTAGTTTTTTTCGGACAATAAAGCACTTTCATGCGAAAATTGAGATTATTCTGGAATCAACTAAAAGAATATATTGATCATTGATGCAGGTCGTTAAAGCAAGTCCCATGCAGTTTATAGAGTTCCAATCTACGTATATGCTACACGAATAGAGCGGACATACGCTTCAAAAGTTTCTTGCTTACATTGTTTTACGGAATGTTTGGTGGTCAGATAGTTTGTATTTAAACTCACCTCTTGGTGGATTCTCGTATGCATCCCCAGTAAAACCTCCCCCACACATGCAGCTCCAGTAAAACCTGCCCCACACATGCAGCTCCAGTAAAACCTGCCCCACACATGCAGCTCCAGTAAAACCTGCCCCACACATGCATCCCCAGTAAAACCTGCCCCACACATGCAGCTCCAGTAAAACCTGCCCCACACATGCAGCTCCAGTAAAACCTGCCCCACACATGCAGCTCCAGTAAAACCTGCCCCACACATGCAGCTCCAGTAAAATCTGCCCCACACATGCAGCTCCAGTAAAACCTGCCCCACACATGCAGCTCCAGTAAAACCTGCCCCACACATGCATCCCCAGTAAAACCTGCCCCACACATGCATCCCCAGTAAAACCTGCCCCACACATGCAGCTCCAGTAAAACCTGCCCCACACATGCAGCTCCAGTAAAACCTGCCCCACACATGCAGCTCCAGTAAAACCTGCCCCACACATGCAGCTCCAGTAAAACCTGCCCCACACATGCAGCTCCATTAAAACCTGCCCCACAAATGCAGCTCCATTAAAACCTGCCCCACACATGCAGCCCCAGTAAAACCTGCCCCACACATGCAGCTCCAGTAAAACCTGCCCCACACATGCAGCTCCAGTAAAACCTGCCCCACACATGCATCCCCAGTAAAACCTGCCCCACACATGCAGCCCCAGTAAAACCTGCCCCACACATGCATTCCCAGTAAAACCTGCCCCACACATGCAGCCCCAGTAAAACCTGCCCCACACATGCAGCTCCAGTAAAACCTGCCCCACACATGCAGCTCCAGTAAAATCTGCCCCACACATGCAGCTCCAGTAAAACATGCCCGACACATGCAGCTCCAGTAAAACCTGCCCCACACATGCAGCGCCAGTAAAACCTGCCCCACACATGCAGCTCCAGTAAAACCTGCCCCACACATGCAGCTCCAGTAAAACCTGCCCCACACATGCATCCCCAGTAAAACCTGCCCCACACATGCAGCTCCGGTAAAACCTGCCCCACACATGCAGCTCCAGTAAAACCTCCCCACACATGCAGCTCCAGTAAAACCTGCCCACACATGCAGCTCCAGTAAACCCCCCCCCCACACATGCAGCTCCAGTAAAACCTGCCCCACACATGCATCCCCAGTAAAACCTGCCCCACACATGCATCCCCAGTAAAACCTGCCCCACACATGCAGCTCCAGTAAAACCTGCCCCACACATGTATCCCCAGTAAAACCTGCCCCACACATGCAGCTCCAGTAAAACCTGCCCCACACATGCAGCTCCAGTAAAACCTGCCCCACACATGCAGCTCCAGTAAAACATGCCCCACACATGCAGCTCCAGTAAAACCTGCCCCACACATGCATCCCCAGTAAAACCTGCCCCACACATGCAGCTCCAGTAAAACCTGCCCCACACATGCAGCTCCAGTAAAACCTCCCCCACACATGCAGCTCCAGTAAAACCTGCCCCACACATGCAGCTCCAGTAAAACCTGCCACACACATGCAGCTCCAGTAAAACCTGCCCCACACATGCATCCCCAGTAAAACCTGCCCCACATATGCAGCTCCAGTAAAACGTGCCCGACACATGCATCCCCAGTTAAACCTGCCCCACACATGCATCCCCAGTAAAACCTCCCCCACACATGCAGCTCCAGTAAAACCTGCCCCACACATGCAGCTCCAGTAAAACCTGCCCCACATATGCAGCTCCAATAAAACCTGCCCCACACATGCATCCCCAGTAAAACCTGCCCCACACATGCATCCCCAGTAAAACCTCCCCCACACATGCAGCTCCAGTAAAACCTCCCCCACACATGCAGCTCCAGTAAAACCTGCCCCACACATGCAGCTGCAGTAAAACCTGCCCCACACATGCAGCTCCAGTAAAACCTGCCCCACACATGCAGCTCCAGTAAAACCTGCCCCACACATGCATCCCCAGTAAAACCTGCCCCACACATGCAGCTCCGGTAAAACCTGCCCCACACATGCAGCTCCAGTAAAACCTGCCCCACACATACAGCTCCAGTAAAACCTGCCCCACACATGCAGCTCCAGTAAACCCCCCCAACACATGCAGCTCCAGTAAAACCTGCCCCACACATGCATCCCCAGTAAAACCTGCCCCACACATGCATCCCCAGTAAAACCTGCCCCACACATGCAGATCCAGTAAAACCTGCCCACACATGCAGCTCCAGTAAAACCTGCCCCACACATGCAGCTCCAGTAAAACCCCCCACACATGCAGCTCCAGTAAAACCTGCCCCACACATGCATCCCCAGTAAAACCTGCCCCACACATGCATCCCCAGTAAAACCTGCCCCACACATGCAGCTCCAGTAAAACCTGCCCCACACATGCATCCCCAGTAAAACCTGCCCCACACATGCAGCTCCAGTAAAACCTGCCCCACACATGCAGCTCCAGTAAAACCTGCCCCACACATGCAATGTGTCTGGTTGCATGGCTGACCATACATACAGGGACACTCCTGGAATAAAACGAGCGAGCTGAAATGTGATGTGGCATTATTACGCATATTGCTGCACAGGGTTAGCTATATACAACTGATGATTGTTATATCGGAGCCTTTTGGCATCTTTATAACTCACTGGAATGACCAGGTCGTCCCCGTGTGGGAACACCCCGCTGTGACAGAACTTCATAGTGCCAATGAGAATGGACATATCACTCTGGAATAAATCACGTTAGTCCAAAGGGGGGGGGGGGTGGGGGTCGGAAAAAATGTTCAGGCACGTATGCTGATTTTTTACTTTCGACCCTTGTTGTGACTCGCCCACCCCCGCGTCCAATTTTCGGCAGCTTTTTTCGACCATTTTTGGACCCCACCCCCTTTTAACACTAAAACAGTAATTTGCGGGGGACAATTCACTGTAAACAGCTGTATATGAATATATGTGCATACTATTTGTCATGGATCTTAACATTGACATGTAAATAGGAACGAGTCATTTTGAGGTGATTCGGCCAAAAAAAAACATGGCTGCCAGCGGCCATCTTGGATTTCAAAATTTGCAACTAAATACATCACGATAACTGCCTGCAGTCAGCTTAGCAGTTATAATTACATTATTTCTCTTATTCTAATGTGTTTTAAGCCAAAATCATTGCAAAAACAATAAAAAAAAACTTGCAGGAAAAAAGGTTTTGAGTTGTGGAAACCAACCCACCCCGGTATACGTGCCCGGAAAAAATTCCCCCCCCTCCCCTGATATCGACCAAAATTTGGCAACTGTACTGAGCACGGCGGGAGAACGATTCGACAGAATCTTGCGGACGGCAGAAATACTGGAATGCAATGAACTGAACGCTCGTCATCGAGAAATTATCGTACAATTGTAGGAAAATGTATCATATTAAAGGTTACATTATATGCAACCTGTCCCAGAAATTTGGTACTCTATAGTCAGCGGGCGTCTCGAGTTGACGCCCGCCTCGACAAATTTGTATACGACGGTGCTATGTTTATGACTCCAACCATAAACTAATTTATATTAAATTTGATTTTTATGATAGCCTGTTAACCGGAATGTTCTCAGCAGAAATCTTCGACTTAAATTAAAATGTCCAAATTCTACTTTTGGAATAAATAAAAACTGATATTGGGCGAGGGGGTACGTTAAAAAACTATTTAAACAATTCTATCAAACCGATCCAAGATCCTTCTTCCACTTAAACCTTTATGTCATGAGAACGAGGAATAAGTTAGTCTGCAATACATTATGACCTTTGTCATTATAATATTTAGCTTTTACTTTTATCAGACATCCTTCCCTTTCTCATGTCATCCATACATTTACATATTAGTCGGATTCCTTATGTCATTTTGCATTTTTGGTTTGTTAAAAGCGATATGAAAACGGATTATGTATGCCTAGCAGGTGTGTTTTCGGGATTGACTTGTTTCCATTCTTGAATTTGGGCGGGTCGGCCTAAATCGGGGTCAACATCATTTAGAGAGCGTTTCGTGTTTACATAAAACGGTATATGGTGCCATCTAGCGTATGGTGATCGGTTTGAAACTTCTCCAAACTACTAGATATGACTATTACATGTATTTTTGAAAATTTTGATGTGATCGGTTCATTCTTGTTGGCAACAGTTGTGATCAAAATTTAACACTGAGCCCTATGGAGATTCTAGTACTTTTGGATAGATGGAGCCATTTCGCGTATGATGATATGCGCGTACTGATATTCCTAAAAAATTCTAAGTATGAAACACAGACGTAGTTTTAACAGAAATGGATGTGATCAGATGATTCTTGCTGGCTACAGTTGCGATCAAAATTTAACACTTAACCCTATGGAGAATTTCGTGTTATGCTCAAACGTTGATTGTAATATCACTTATTGGCAATCGTGCGCAAATATATGAAGTTTAACACTCGTGTTTGACCCACTGTAACTATCCGTGATTTAATAGTTGCAACATATGATATAGTTATGCCTCAAGATACAGTAATTGGCAAAAGTAAGTGTCGAATGGTTTTGTAGTTTCGATAATATGCAGCCTGTTCAATCAAATGAAAATATTCACAACAAGACTGTTCACGATGTGATTACATATTATATCATTGTTTTATTTGATACTTGTCTGTATTGTTGTCCACTAACTAGTTTTAAAACCACATCGTTGATCATAACGGGATGTAGTGTCACAAATACACAGGTATAGATGGTAGTTGTTCGCTGTCATTAACTCAATCGTTGTCATAGGAGTCTATCCCACATGCACTGAGAGAATCTGTGTTTTCGCAGGATTTGTGCTACTGATAACGGACATTTCGGTGCAGCTGAGATCTTTACTATAGCGGTATAGGCTTTGCTTTCACGCTTCCCACGCCAGTTACATTTGACCAACTTCAGTGCAGCGACTGAAACCCAACATTCACCATCAATATTCTGACCACAGTTAATCTCCACGCTTCGTGTATAGCTGTGAAAATCAAGTAAATTCGAATTTCCACTAGAGTAGAGCTTAATGAGTAAATAGGTATCAACCATAGATGCATGTTCCTGCATTCTGAGTAGGTGCTTAGTAACCGCTACTAATGAGCTATCGGGTCCGGTGGCAAAGTCTCCCGATCTTATAATGATCAGTGGCCTAAGCAGAACATGGCTGCATATACAGTTTAGACATGCATGTGCTCAAATTTGAACAAAGCCAGCACCATGTGATTAGACACTGACTAAATTAAGGCAATACCAACAAATGATTAGTACACAATTGTGGTATTTGATTAGCAACCGTTGCTAACCTTAAATAAGACATCTGGTTCACTTTGACGACCAGGTATATCTCAAATTTCACATTTGGGTATTAACTGTTGCTGCATAGACGCCTCTTGTAGGGGTAAAGGTACATTATAGAAGTACATTGGAAGTATGGGTACATATTCTACTGTCCTATTGTCTTCCGACATCAAAGGAGATCAAAGGAAAGTACCCCGCCCCCGCACAGTATGACGTAACGACGTTGTATGTAAACAAAGAAGATCAAGGTACCACCGCCCCCGCACCGTATGACGTAGCGACGCGTGGGTGTTTGAGTATACGCGTGTGTGTATTTGTATACGTCACGGTTGTGGGGGTCCTTCAGTATATGGATGTGTACTTCGTGGGTGTGGCTATTTGAGAATGGTCGTATACGCTTTCGGGCCCTTGAGAACTGTACAACGGGCAATCGTATACTTCCGTCATCGAAGTACGTCGTGTATACTGTTCGTCAGGTACGAAGTATATTTGACAATGATGGTGTAATGAGTCATTACAATCTAACGCAATCCCTTACTTCCGGCGCAACGCCTGAGTCATTGGAATCTGATGCAATACTTCCGGATGAACCCTACCGGCTGACACCACGCTCATTGGCCCCGCAGTTCTGGAACCTTCTCCGATATCTCCAATATTCTGGACCCTATTAAAAATCCCTTCATAATTGTAAAGGCATAGTACATGATCCCTTTACGTTTCATACCTGTGTCGTATGTGGTTCCTTTAATTTGATACCTGTAATCGAATTCTCAGGAATAAATCAGACTGTATACCAGGGGTAAAACACATGTCAATATCCAATAAATTAAATCACAGCGATATGTTTCCGTACACAACACAACAGACAGACAGATTCTCGAAGCTTCGTAATTAAACACACGTTTAAGTCATTAACTGCCACGATACAGATCAACATGTCTGTTATTGAAAAATGCATGTTCCTAATGGCTTCTGTGCAAGGGGTTTGTGAATAGAGTGGGGGGGATGAGTGTATGAGACCATCACTTCATAGATTTTCCTGGCAATCCAACTTAAAGCATTTATGAAGTATGTAGGGACACCGATCATTATACATTTTCACAAACAGATACACACTAATCGGTTCAGACTGGCGGTACACTATTCTCTTGAATTCCACATCTGTTAATAATATTTATTAAAATATATCTCTTCTGGTGCTCTATATGCTTTCTTTAATCGTTCTGCCTTACAAA
The DNA here is from genome assembly GCA_032622095.1 of Siphonodentalium dalli. Taxonomy (NCBI): domain Eukaryota; kingdom Metazoa; phylum Mollusca; class Scaphopoda; order Gadilida; family Siphonodentaliidae; genus Siphonodentalium; species Siphonodentalium dalli. The sequence continues at coordinate 40,430,195 of CP136068.1, forward strand.
TCTTTACATATTACGTATCATTACGTATCAACTCAACTCAATTATGGAATACTTCTCACAACTACCCCCTCTCCCAGCATCTCATCCCCTTTATCTCTCTCTTCTCACTCTCTCTCTCTCTCTCTCTCTCTCTCTCTCTCTCTCTCGTCATCTCTATGTCTCTCTCTCTCTGGTGTATCCCTGTAAACAAATTCTCAGAAATCATTTAGCGCATCGACCATATATATATTTCAAAATATCTAATAATACATATGCAGATTACCTCTAGGAAACAAGAATTTTCTAGAATGTGAAAAAACAATAACAGAGGGTATCTCCTATAATATAATATTCTCAAAGTCGTCACGTGACCTGACAGTTGGGCAGTAAACTCATTAGAATCGACAACGCACTGTCTATTTATCAAAAGCACTTGTATCACATGCTCTGCCAATGCATTTGGAATGTTCGCCATATAAGCTTCAGTTTGAATCGCTCAAGTCCATGGTCCCATAACATGTTCTCATTTGAAGACATTTGAAGAGCGTCTGGTTTAATCTCATGGTAAAGTATTGCACAATCATTCACAGAATAGATTAATGGAATCATTCTGCAATTTTCGAAGCTTCACATTCTCCAGCCATTGCTCTGCTGTTTGAATCCACATTATTAAAAAGATTAACATCTCTCGCCCGATGCGCTATAACCTTCATCACAAACACATGTCATTAAGTGTGCTGACAGAGGCAACAAAGCTAAGGTCTCGTCTTTCTCGCAATATATTAAACCCTCGAGTTATCTACCTTCTTGAATATTCCCCTTTAGTAAAGTAAATGATCTGTATACAGGTAATATTACTTTCATGGTCGTATGTAACCAAACGAGGCCCCTCTCATACTCTAGCAAACATAAAAGAGTAGCGGAAGAAAGAGAGAGGGGCAGAGAGAGAGAGAGCCAGGCGTAGAGGTGTGTTGTTTTATGGCTATATATTTCATGCACATAGATCACATACAGTAATGCCCTAATTAATCGACCCCTTATCCACAACATAATTATTGGTATTTTCAGGATTTAGTCGGAAATATGGCTTGCTGTCATTAATCGGAAAGCTCTCACGGGGTTATGTGTGTTTCATAACCTTGGAGACGTTCGTATCGATGTTTGGTGCTGCTAGTAAATAACCAATACTTACTTCAGGTGCAACACCTGAGTCATTGGAATTTCAATGCAATCTTTGTGTGAACCCTAACGACTCACTCCCCGCTCATTGGACACATGTAATCTTCAACCACGCAATTTTTCTGGAACATTCTACATGTGGAAATTCCACAACATTCTATTTGACTAGTATTGAAAATTCCTTCATAATTTCATAATGGCATCGTATATGGTCCGTTTAAAATACCTGTATGTGGCCCCTTTAAGCTATGTATCCCGACTAATGGTACACTGTTATTTCAATGGCAAACTTGATTAAATCATCTCTAACATTCGTTATACTTTTTCTCTAACTACCACTTTACAATATGGTGTATATAATCGAACTATCAGGAATCAATCAACGCCTTACCCATAGATATTTGAACATACAACTGAACGAATTTAGGGTCACATACATTAAATGTGTTTTGGACGGGTCAAATCGTGACCCGACATGACGTTCACCTTTAAAATGGTAAATTCAAGGTTAAATCGCGCAATTCTCCGAAAATCAGAGGGAAACATCCCGGACGAAGTAGGGTCCACCAGCTACTATTATATATTTCTAGATTTAGTTACAAACTAAATACCTGTATATTGTACAAAGAAATGTTTGACAAATATATCTGTATCAATATTACCATACGGGTCATTAAAATAGATATGACGAAACAAATTTTGAAGGGTGCATGTATCAGGTAAATTTTTATATTTCAAATGATGACAGGAATGCGGAAAGTTGAAGTACCTACGTAATACTGGCTATCCGAATGAAGAGATATACATGTATATAAAAACCAAAATAGAAGATGACTGCTGGCGACAATGTTTTCCAAAAAATTTCAAAGCATTCGATAGCTCCCATCTAGTTGTCAGCCCGAAGATCAATATAAAGTGTGGTGACTATCAGATGAGGGATATGTCTGTACAGTTGCTAAACAATTCAGTCATGCAAAAGAGGATCAAACAGTAAGATACCAAATTGCTGCCTGTGGTAATGTTTTTTAACGAAATTCGGGAAAATTAGATTACTCTCACCCTGGTTATCCAGAAGATCGTTGTGGAATCTGGTGACGATCGGACAGGGGGTGTCGTCTGTAGGATCAACCAAATGATTTAGCCATAACATAGTAAAATTCAAGATCACCGCTGGCAGTGATGTCGCAAATCTATGTTAAACGACAGTAGCATTATAACAGAGTGGTCACTTACCTTCAAGTAAAAAAAAGTACCATTATGTTCTCATTTTCTATCTTATCATTATGAAATTTGTCACGTGCGTGCCAGACGTCACTTAGAGGTCAGCACCATATTTTGGTTCGAATATTTTTCAATAACATGGCTGCCAGACTATTTCGAATTTTAGATATTTAAAATAAAATGTCAGGCTTAATTCACGCCGAACCACGGGTTCTCGGTTGAGAAACTTGGCCTCCAGTTGTCATCTTTTATTTAAGTCATAAATGCACTTCGAATTTTAAAGTGTCATAGTGGGCTCATGTTTCCACCAATCATTATGCAATTTGGCGAGTACGTGCCCGACGTCACTCAGATGTTATCACGAGATTTTAGTTCGAATCATACGAAAAACATGGCCGCTATTTTGTTTTTAAGTGATAAAACTACAGAACGAGGTGCAGAGTTTGGTCGTGTCGTGGTATTTCTCAAGTCATTCTCATTCTGTAGTGTTATTACAAAAATCACAAGATAATCGAAGAAGGTCATGCCAGAGAATAATTTCGACATGGTTTTCTACACGTGGGTCGGCTTTTCCATAGCAGTAAAACTGAACGCATCTTTTAATAATTTACACATTTTATTATTTATCAAACACAATCCATTTATTACATTACATAATAATTACAGTTTAAAACGAATCAGGTGTATATGTTTTGCATAATTCCGGTGAACAGAAACTACACATTAAAAAGCCAAGCTGATTTTTTTTATGATCCTCTTGCATGTAGCAGGGTACTAAAGTTTGTAGTTCCGGTACAGCCACAGTGACGTCATTAATGGTGGACATCAACTGTTCAAATTCTGAGTGGTTGAGAGTTACACCTGTCTTCGTAGGGCAAAGTCTCTCACTGTCTTTCGGGTAAAAGAATTTTCGGATATGTACAACACGGTGTTCATGATCATAAGTCACGTGTTCATTATGTCCGATATGTATCCTTTCCAAAGAAGATCTGCTTTGTAAATGTTCATACACTTTCTGTGCGTTATCAGCTAATTCCAGCCACTGTTGTAATCGCAGGCAGGCGCCGAATTTAGTAGGGAACTTCCCATCGTTCCATATTCTGATGTCTATATTTTTGATGCTTTTATATTCACCGACGGTAAGGTATCTATCCCGTCCTAAGTGTTTTGTGAAAATTTTAGAATTCATGGTGTCGTTTCGATGAACGCTGAACTGAAAATGTCGGAGGCGCGTGGATGTATTACGTTTATACCCTATATGACGTCATTGGGCGGTCCCATCACAACCGTTTCAAAGTATATAATCAATCAGATTGCCCCCCGGAATCGTATTAGTCAAATATGGAAGGGCCAATCATGTTTCGATCAGAGGGAACTCTCAGACAGTGGATCGGAAGTACATTAGCTAAATACAGAATAAAGGGGTTTCGTGGTAAACTGTCTCGGCCTATAGGAAAGGGCCGGAAATGACACGCAACCGTGATTCAGGGTATTCATAACGCAGGTATGAATCATTTAACCAAAAGTTTTGGCATAGGCACGCACTACGCTTCTGCACAAGGGACAAGTCTCAGAACCGAGCGCGCACATGCCACACATTGCTACGTGTCCACATGGTAAAAGCACACAGTTTTTATTCTTCTCTAGACAAATGATACATTTGCATTCTTCAGAATCGTCTACTGCCGTATCAGGCCAGTCATCTTCATAGGAACCAGACAGTCTCTCATCGTTTATTTCAGTCATTTCTTCGAAATTAACGGTAAGGTCATCTACTGAAAATGTATTCATGTCTTGAACAGAGGCACTATCCACGGGACGTTGCAATGAAACATTTGCTGGTACATCGGGGATTTCCATTAAATATCTCGGTCTGTTCCACTGTTTATACCTATCTTCAGGCAGGAAACGTTGCAAATAATTGAGATAGCTACAATTTGGAAAGAAACGGTAATGTTCAGTTCGAGGATCATCTCTCTTTTCCCATTGCCACAACCTACATCCGCAACTATAACATATGGTTTTATCAGCGGTCTTTGTGAAAAAGAAACCAGCTCCAGCTATTTTAGCAGCCTCCACGGGCGAGGTCCAGTTTACGAAAGAAGCTAATCTCGAGTGAAAATTTCGATACTCTGGGTATGACGGTTTCCAAGCCACAGTAAGACCATACACGTTTAAAAGTTCTGGTATCGTGCTTACACTATTATCGCTCGAATCAGCGGCGTGCGGCGGGATATCCATCACCTGTTATTTCTCCCCCACCCTGACAATCAGTATGAACCTGTAAATGTTAGTTCAAGCCTTATAACAATGGTAATATATAGAAACACGTTCATTGGCTGCTGTATAAACATTATTATTATTGTTTATATAGATGTACTTATTTTTCTTTTTACAGATGGAAAATTTCCAGGCTGAACAATTTCATCGCAATGCGTGGATTCGAAAGTAGTGACCTTATGAGGGGAATTAATGCGAGAAGACAACGAATGACTCATTAAATAGGTCACTATACAACAGACTGGTTGAGTTGGAACCATAATTCCCAATTTACAAAACCCTCTGTTTATTCGAGGAAATCCGCTAACTGACAGGTCCTTGGACACGAGTTTCACGTCATGATGCAAAATCACGCAATCTGTGGCCCTAAATTTGCACGTACCTAGTGAGCATTTGATATCTAATAGCGATCAATGAAGTATTTAGTTCTTATCATAATATTTATAACAGCCAATCAAAATCCGTTGATGGATTTAACTATATAATACAAGGACAAACGGAATGAAAACATCTGTGCACCAACTTTATGTATTCCAGCCATAGTTCATTCATATTATTACTCTAAAATCTCCATTACATGGCAAAACCAAAGGACCCATTTGATATAGACTAGTATATAAATACTTACTTCATGTATTCTTTTCATCAATGATATGTATTGTAACACCTATAAATATAGTCTGTTATACAGAGGAAACATTACCCACAGCCTCATGCCACAAAAGGCCTACTATGTGAACACATGTGTATATTAATTCCATATTTTCTTGTCAAAACGCTCTATTATATAACGATGTATTCGTTAATCGTTCCTTTATCTTTATTGTTGTTAATTTATAGCATTGTTAGTAGAAATTTAATCTAAACTCGATAATATATTGAAAATAATTCGTCAATACTGCTTTATTGGTGGTAACTGAACTTATTACATCATGTATGCAACTAAAACAAGCGAGACAACTCATAAATTTGTAATAGTTTTCATGTCTATGGCGGTTCACACAGTGTACATTTTCATTACCATTTAATACGCACATTACTGATTTATGCATATGAACGCGTTTCCATGTTTCTTGAAGCAAATCCGTTACATATAAATACGTTATGACGTAAATTAAGTGTCATTTTCACTGTTAAATCACGTACAATATTAGCAAACGTGGTATTTCACACAAAACTATATCGAAACGGCCATTTATCAAACGAAATGACATGTCTGGGATCAAACGTGCTAATCAGGCCTGTGTTTTCGCCAACAAGGGAGTTTGATTTTGGTTGTATATGATGGTTCAGTCATTATATGATACCTAATCGGTTGCACATGGTGCTGTCTAGGGTATATACTGTGCATGTATATTAAATGCTCCATTGATGTTAGGAGTGTTTCTTAATTATGCACTCTCTTTACTATGACTCAATTTTATTGTGTACATATCATAACTGGCATTATATGTATTTTTTATCATTTAATGTAATAATTATTTTAAAAATACCGTGTATATCACAATACTTTACTATAGCCGATGTGTGTCTAGAAGCTTATTCATGCTATCATCACATACACTTGAATTAGATACTAACTATCGAGTTATGATTTTCCCTGTATTTTCATGCAATATTCGTGAATGGCAACAATCAGCAGTTCTTTTCTGATGAATGTCAAACGAGATTTCTCACTCCAATGCCCCCCTCTAACTGACATTTCGATAACCTTTATTGAATCTTAAACACTGTAATTTCTCTAATTTCTCCACGTTACTTCTCCTATACACGTAGTTCGATCAGCTGTCAATGTCATGTCTGGTGTTGCTGTTGTGTTCTTAATGGACCATCTGCTAACTAACGATGCGTGTCAGGTATGCATACTATTTGTTTTAATATGCCTGGTATACATGTATTCTCAGACACTCACTCTCAGATGTATCTCTTCGGTAAAACACATAGATATGATATAGCTGTGCAGTAAGGTTCGTCCATGACATTACTTCATTCCGACATTCTGATACATAGACCAATCACATAAAAGTAAAGAATGTACTCCCAATACGTTAGGCATATCTTTTAATCTGAGTGATGTCACCACAAAACGCGAGGTTCAAAAACTTCAAAAATAGTTAAAAGTACACATTTTTTTATTTCGAATATCATTATTTATGGTCAATTTCGTGTTATGAAATGGGCCATTTTACAAACGCGTAATATGTGATTAAAAAAACGGCTATTTGATAAAAATTTTAAACGCTATTATCACTATATTTGGAATATAAAAAACGTTGTATTTGACGAAGTATGACAATGCAAAATGACTACTTTTATAAACGCGAATTTGAAAACACTAATATCGGAACGAATTTTAAACTAATTTCGTGTTATGAAATGACTCATTTTATAATCGCGGTCTAGTCAAACGGGGAAACTAGTATGTATGTGTAAGTCGACTTAACGCGGACCTCATTAAACCCCACCCCTAAACACCTCCCCCTGTCCGGATGAAACCCTGACCAAAAAAAGGGGGATGGGGGAGGGGGCGCGCCGTTTTTTATGACAAAAAAATATGATGTAAGGGTGACTAAATATAATATTGTATACAATATGTATGAAAAATGGTAAATATGGTATATTTGCCTATACCCAGGATGATATTGGAACCATAACTATGGATGTAAAACTGACTAAGGTATTGAATTATAGCTATATATTTATTCAGCCATAGAACCGCAACATTTTGTACACTTGAAGTACGATTCTTGATACTCCTTATGTTTATAGAATTTTCCTATTCGTATTGTCCAATATTTATTACAGTAGCACAGAAACCAGTCACTCCCAATATGCTATTTCACAGAACGTTTCTCTAATATCGCTTTTTTGATGTCATCACCATATGAAGACATATTGTACCATAGATCCTTGTCCATATAAATTCCATATTTAATTGGCAAAATACCATCTTATAATTGCCATATGTTTATTTTCACCCTTTTCTTCAGTAACTGTTAGGTATCTCTGTTGGCCATACATTGGTTTCACAATCTTCTGGTGATATAGCTCCATGCTTCGCAATGGTTTCTCAGCAAGTGATGGGGAGTATGTGATTTGGGGTGTGGGGTGGCTACCCCGGGATGGTCGATAGCCCCTTTCCTTCACCCCAGTGACTGTGATGTCAAATGCACCTCATTTATATATCTTAATATTAACCAATGGCAAACACTTATATGTGACATGTTTGGACAAGTCCAGTAATACTTCTCTGACTCTTTCCAGGAATATAAACACACCTTCTCAAACCTAATGTTTTAGTACAATGTTCCAAAGTATTAGTGTATAACTCATCTTAACCTTTGATATAAGGTAGTCCACCTCCTCAAGTTGCTAGTGTGTAAATGTATGTTCCAAATTGTGCCGCTGCCATTACAGCAACTAAAATAAGAAAAACAACGACAACAACCAAACTAACATCAACAACAGCATCAAAAAGCAACCACAGCAACAACAATTACAACAATATGGTGAACGATTTGGTATGAAACTGGTTGCATGAAAAATATCTGGCATATTTTTTTGTCATAAAAAACGGCGCGCCCCCCTCCCCCATCCCCCTTTTTTTGGTCAGGGTTTCATCCGGACAGGGGGAGGTGTTTAGGGGTGGGGTTTAATGAGGTCCGCGTTAAGTCGACTTACACATACATACTAGTTTCCCCGTTTGACTAGACCGCGATTATAAAATGAGTCATTTCATAACACGAAATTAGTTTAAAATTCGTTCCGATATTAGTGTTTTCAAATTCGCGTTTATAAAAGTAGTCATTTTGCATTGTCATACTTCGTCAAATACAACGTTTTTTATATTCCACATATAGTGATAATAGCGTTTAAAATTTTTATCAAATAGCCGTTTTTTTAATCACATATTACGCGTTTGTAAAATGGCCCATTTCATAACACGAAATTGACCATAAATAATGATATTCGAAATAAAAAAATGTGTACTTTTAACTATTTTTGAAGTTTTTGAACCTCGCGTTTTGTGGTGACATCACTCAGATTAAAAGATATGCCTAACGTATTGGGAGTACATTCTTTACTTTTATGTGATTGGTCTATGTATCAGAATGTCGGAATGAAGTAATGTCATGGACGAACCTTACTGCACAGCTATATCATATCTATGTGTTTTACCGAAGAGATACATCTGAGAGTGAGTGTCTGAGAATACATGTATACCAGGCATATTAAAACAAATAGTATGCATACCTGACACGCATCGTTAGTTAGCAGATGGTCCATTAAGAACACAACAGCAACACCAGACATGACATTGACAGCTGATCGAACTACGTGTATAGGAGAAGTAACGTGGAGAAATTAGAGAAATTACAGTGTTTAAGATTCAATAAAGGTTATCGAAATGTCAGTTAGAGGGGGGCATTGGGGTGAGAAATCTCGTTTGACATTCATCAGAAAAGAACTGCTGATTGTTGCCATTCACGAATATTGCATGAAAATACAGGGAAAATCATAACTCGATAGTTAGTATCTAATTCAAGTGTATGTGATGATAGCATGAATAAGCTTCTAGACACACATCGGCTATAGTAAAGTATTGTGATATACACGGTATTTTTAAAATAATTATTACATTAAATGATAAAAAATACATATAATGCCAGTTATGATATGTACACAATAAAATTGAGTCATAGTAAAGAGAGTGCATAATTAAGAAACACTCCTAACATCAATGGAGCATTTAATATACATGCACAGTATATACCCTAGACAGCACCATGTGCAACCGATTAGGTATCATATAATGACTGAACCATCATATACAACCAAAATCAAACTCCCTTGTTGGCGAAAACACAGGCCTGATTAGCACGTTTGATCCCAGACATGTCATTTCGTTTGATAAATGGCCGTTTCGATATAGTTTTGTGTGAAATACCACGTTTGCTAATATTGTACGTGATTTAACAGTGAAAATGACACTTAATTTACGTCATAACGTATTTATATGTAACGGATTTGCTTCAAGAAACATGGAAACGCGTTCATATGCATAAATCAGTAATGTGCGTATTAAATGGTAATGAAAATGTACACTGTGTGAACCGCCATAGACATGAAAACTATTATAAATTTATGAGTTGTCTCGCTTGTTTTAGTTGCATACATGATGTAATAAGTTCAGTTACCACCAATAAAGCAGTATTGACGAATTATTTTCAATATATTATCGAGTTTAGATTAAATTTCTACTAACAATGCTATAAATTAACAACAATAAAGATAAAGGAACGATTAACGAATACATCGTTATATAATAGAGCGTTTTGACAAGAAAATATGGAATTAATATACACATGTGTTCACATAGTAGGCCTTTTGTGGCATGAGGCTGTGGGTAATGTTTCCTCTGTATAACAGACTATATTTATAGGTGTTACAATACATATCATTGATGAAAAGAATACATGAAGTAAGTATTTATATACTAGTCTATATCAAATGGGTCCTTTGGTTTTGCCATGTAATGGAGATTTTAGAGTAATAATATGAATGAACTATGGCTGGAATACATAAAGTTGGTGCACAGATGTTTTCATTCCGTTTGTCCTTGTATTATATAGTTAAATCCATCAACGGATTTTGATTGGCTGTTATAAATATTATGATAAGAACTAAATACTTCATTGATCGCTATTAGATATCAAATGCTCACTAGGTACGTGCAAATTTAGGGCCACAGATTGCGTGATTTTGCATCATGACGTGAAACTCGTGTCCAAGGACCTGTCAGTTAGCGGATTTCCTCGAATAAACAGAGGGTTTTGTAAATTGGGAATTATGGTTCCAACTCAACCAGTCTGTTGTATAGTGACCTATTTAATGAGTCATTCGTTGTCTTCTCGCATTAATTCCCCTCATAAGGTCACTACTTTCGAATCCACGCATTGCGATGAAATTGTTCAGCCTGGAAATTTTCCATCTGTAAAAAGAAAAATAAGTACATCTATATAAACAATAATAATAATGTTTATACAGCAGCCAATGAACGTGTTTCTATATATTACCATTGTTATAAGGCTTGAACTAACATTTACAGGTTCATACTGATTGTCAGGGTGGGGGAGAAATAACAGGTGATGGATATCCCGCCGCACGCCGCTGATTCGAGCGATAATAGTGTAAGCACGATACCAGAACTTTTAAACGTGTATGGTCTTACTGTGGCTTGGAAACCGTCATACCCAGAGTATCGAAATTTTCACTCGAGATTAGCTTCTTTCGTAAACTGGACCTCGCCCGTGGAGGCTGCTAAAATAGCTGGAGCTGGTTTCTTTTTCACAAAGACCGCTGATAAAACCATATGTTATAGTTGCGGATGTAGGTTGTGGCAATGGGAAAAGAGAGATGATCCTCGAACTGAACATTACCGTTTCTTTCCAAATTGTAGCTATCTCAATTATTTGCAACGTTTCCTGCCTGAAGATAGGTATAAACAGTGGAACAGACCGAGATATTTAATGGAAATCCCCGATGTACCAGCAAATGTTTCATTGCAACGTCCCGTGGATAGTGCCTCTGTTCAAGACATGAATACATTTTCAGTAGATGACCTTACCGTTAATTTCGAAGAAATGACTGAAATAAACGATGAGAGACTGTCTGGTTCCTATGAAGATGACTGGCCTGATACGGCAGTAGACGATTCTGAAGAATGCAAATGTATCATTTGTCTAGAGAAGAATAAAAACTGTGTGCTTTTACCATGTGGACACGTAGCAATGTGTGGCATGTGCGCGCTCGGTTCTGAGACTTGTCCCTTGTGCAGAAGCGTAGTGCGTGCCTATGCCAAAACTTTTGGTTAAATGATTCATACCTGCGTTATGAATACCCTGAATCACGGTTGCGTGTCATTTCCGGCCCTTTCCTATAGGCCGAGACAGTTTACCACGAAACCCCTTTATTCTGTATTTAGCTAATGTACTTCCGATCCACTGTCTGAGAGTTCCCTCTGATCGAAACATGATTGGCCCTTCCATATTTGACTAATACGATTCCGGGGGGCAATCTGATTGATTATATACTTTGAAACGGTTGTGATGGGACCGCCCAATGACGTCATATAGGGTATAAACGTAATACATCCACGCGCCTCCGACATTTTCAGTTCAGCGTTCATCGAAACGACACCATGAATTCTAAAATTTTCACAAAACACTTAGGACGGGATAGATACCTTACCGTCGGTGAATATAAAAGCATCAAAAATATAGACATCAGAATATGGAACGATGGGAAGTTCCCTACTAAATTCGGCGCCTGCCTGCGATTACAACAGTGGCTGGAATTAGCTGATAACGCACAGAAAGTGTATGAACATTTACAAAGCAGATCTTCTTTGGAAAGGATACATATCGGACATAATGAACACGTGACTTATGATCATGAACACCGTGTTGTACATATCCGAAAATTCTTTTACCCGAAAGACAGTGAGAGACTTTGCCCTACGAAGACAGGTGTAACTCTCAACCACTCAGAATTTGAACAGTTGATGTCCACCATTAATGACGTCACTGTGGCTGTACCGGAACTACAAACTTTAGTACCCTGCTACATGCAAGAGGATCATAAAAAAAATCAGCTTGGCTTTTTAATGTGTAGTTTCTGTTCACCGGAATTATGCAAAACATATACACCTGATTCGTTTTAAACTGTAATTATTATGTAATGTAATAAATGGATTGTGTTTGATAAATAATAAAATGTGTAAATTATTAAAAGATGCGTTCAGTTTTACTGCTATGGAAAAGCCGACCCACGTGTAGAAAACCATGTCGAAATTATTCTCTGGCATGACCTTCTTCGATTATCTTGTGATTTTTGTAATAACACTACAGAATGAGAATGACTTGAGAAATACCACGACACGACCAAACTCTGCACCTCGTTCTGTAGTTTTATCACTTAAAAACAAAATAGCGGCCATGTTTTTCGTATGATTCGAACTAAAATCTCGTGATAACATCTGAGTGACGTCGGGCACGTACTCGCCAAATTGCATAATGATTGGTGGAAACATGAGCCCACTATGACACTTTAAAATTCGAAGTGCATTTATGACTTAAATAAAAGATGACAACTGGAGGCCAAGTTTCTCAACCGAGAACCCGTGGTTCGGCGTGAATTAAGCCTGACATTTTATTTTAAATATCTAAAATTCGAAATAGTCTGGCAGCCATGTTATTGAAAAATATTCGAACCAAAATATGGTGCTGACCTCTAAGTGACGTCTGGCACGCACGTGACAAATTTCATAATGATAAGATAGAAAATGAGAACATAATGGTACTTTTTTTTACTTGAAGGTAAGTGACCACTCTGTTATAATGCTACTGTCGTTTAACATAGATTTGCGACATCACTGCCAGCGGTGATCTTGAATTTTACTATGTTATGGCTAAATCATTTGGTTGATCCTACAGACGACACCCCCTGTCCGATCGTCACCAGATTCCACAACGATCTTCTGGATAACCAGGGTGAGAGTAATCTAATTTTCCCGAATTTCGTTAAAAAACATTACCACAGGCAGCAATTTGGTATCTTACTGTTTGATCCTCTTTTGCATGACTGAATTGTTTAGCAACTGTACAGACATATCCCTCATCTGATAGTCACCACACTTTATATTGATCTTCGGGCTGACAACTAGATGGGAGCTATCGAATGCTTTGAAATTTTTTGGAAAACATTGTCGCCAGCAGTCATCTTCTATTTTGGTTTTTATATACATGTATATCTCTTCATTCGGATAGCCAGTATTACGTAGGTACTTCAACTTTCCGCATTCCTGTCATCATTTGAAATATAAAAATTTACCTGATACATGCACCCTTCAAAATTTGTTTCGTCATATCTATTTTAATGACCCGTATGGTAATATTGATACAGATATATTTGTCAAACATTTCTTTGTACAATATACAGGTATTTAGTTTGTAACTAAATCTAGAAATATATAATAGTAGCTGGTGGACCCTACTTCGTCCGGGATGTTTCCCTCTGATTTTCGGAGAATTGCGCGATTTAACCTTGAATTTACCATTTTAAAGGTGAACGTCATGTCGGGTCACGATTTGACCCGTCCAAAACACATTTAATGTATGTGACCCTAAATTCGTTCAGTTGTATGTTCAAATATCTATGGGTAAGGCGTTGATTGATTCCTGATAGTTCGATTATATACACCATATTGTAAAGTGGTAGTTAGAGAAAAAGTATAACGAATGTTAGAGATGATTTAATCAAGTTTGCCATTGAAATAACAGTGTACCATTAGTCGGGATACATAGCTTAAAGGGGCCACATACAGGTATTTTAAACGGACCATATACGATGCCATTATGAAATTATGAAGGAATTTTCAATACTAGTCAAATAGAATGTTGTGGAATTTCCACATGTAGAATGTTCCAGAAAAATTGCGTGGTTGAAGATTACATGTGTCCAATGAGCGGGGAGTGAGTCGTTAGGGTTCACACAAAGATTGCATTGAAATTCCAATGACTCAGGTGTTGCACCTGAAGTAAGTATTGGTTATTTACTAGCAGCACCAAACATCGATACGAACGTCTCCAAGGTTATGAAACACACATAACCCCGTGAGAGCTTTCCGATTAATGACAGCAAGCCATATTTCCGACTAAATCCTGAAAATACCAATAATTATGTTGTGGATAAGGGGTCGATTAATTAGGGCATTACTGTATGTGATCTATGTGCATGAAATATATAGCCATAAAACAACACACCTCTACGCCTGGCTCTCTCTCTCTCTGCCCCTCTCTCTTTCTTCCGCTACTCTTTTATGTTTGCTAGAGTATGAGAGGGGCCTCGTTTGGTTACATACGACCATGAAAGTAATATTACCTGTATACAGATCATTTACTTTACTAAAGGGGAATATTCAAGAAGGTAGATAACTCGAGGGTTTAATATATTGCGAGAAAGACGAGACCTTAGCTTTGTTGCCTCTGTCAGCACACTTAATGACATGTGTTTGTGATGAAGGTTATAGCGCATCGGGCGAGAGATGTTAATCTTTTTAATAATGTGGATTCAAACAGCAGAGCAATGGCTGGAGAATGTGAAGCTTCGAAAATTGCAGAATGATTCCATTAATCTATTCTGTGAATGATTGTGCAATACTTTACCATGAGATTAAACCAGACGCTCTTCAAATGTCTTCAAATGAGAACATGTTATGGGACCATGGACTTGAGCGATTCAAACTGAAGCTTATATGGCGAACATTCCAAATGCATTGGCAGAGCATGTGATACAAGTGCTTTTGATAAATAGACAGTGCGTTGTCGATTCTAATGAGTTTACTGCCCAACTGTCAGGTCACGTGACGACTTTGAGAATATTATATTATAGGAGATACCCTCTGTTATTGTTTTTTCACATTCTAGAAAATTCTTGTTTCCTAGAGGTAATCTGCATATGTATTATTAGATATTTTGAAATATATATATGGTCGATGCGCTAAATGATTTCTGAGAATTTGTTTACAGGGATACACCAGAGAGAGAGAGACATAGAGATGACGAGAGAGAGAGAGAGAGAGAGAGAGAGAGAGAGAGAGAGTGAGAAGAGAGAGATAAAGGGGATGAGATGCTGGGAGAGGGGGTAGTTGTGAGAAGTATTCCATAATTGAGTTGAGTTGATACGTAATGATACGTAATATGTAAAGATTTGTAAGGCAGAACGATTAAAGAAAGCATATAGAGCACCAGAAGAGATATATTTTAATAAATATTATTAACAGATGTGGAATTCAAGAGAATAGTGTACCGCCAGTCTGAACCGATTAGTGTGTATCTGTTTGTGAAAATGTATAATGATCGGTGTCCCTACATACTTCATAAATGCTTTAAGTTGGATTGCCAGGAAAATCTATGAAGTGATGGTCTCATACACTCATCCCCCCCACTCTATTCACAAACCCCTTGCACAGAAGCCATTAGGAACATGCATTTTTCAATAACAGACATGTTGATCTGTATCGTGGCAGTTAATGACTTAAACGTGTGTTTAATTACGAAGCTTCGAGAATCTGTCTGTCTGTTGTGTTGTGTACGGAAACATATCGCTGTGATTTAATTTATTGGATATTGACATGTGTTTTACCCCTGGTATACAGTCTGATTTATTCCTGAGAATTCGATTACAGGTATCAAATTAAAGGAACCACATACGACACAGGTATGAAACGTAAAGGGATCATGTACTATGCCTTTACAATTATGAAGGGATTTTTAATAGGGTCCAGAATATTGGAGATATCGGAGAAGGTTCCAGAACTGCGGGGCCAATGAGCGTGGTGTCAGCCGGTAGGGTTCATCCGGAAGTATTGCATCAGATTCCAATGACTCAGGCGTTGCGCCGGAAGTAAGGGATTGCGTTAGATTGTAATGACTCATTACACCATCATTGTCAAATATACTTCGTACCTGACGAACAGTATACACGACGTACTTCGATGACGGAAGTATACGATTGCCCGTTGTACAGTTCTCAAGGGCCCGAAAGCGTATACGACCATTCTCAAATAGCCACACCCACGAAGTACACATCCATATACTGAAGGACCCCCACAACCGTGACGTATACAAATACACACACGCGTATACTCAAACACCCACGCGTCGCTACGTCATACGGTGCGGGGGCGGTGGTACCTTGATCTTCTTTGTTTACATACAACGTCGTTACGTCATACTGTGCGGGGGCGGGGTACTTTCCTTTGATCTCCTTTGATGTCGGAAGACAATAGGACAGTAGAATATGTACCCATACTTCCAATGTACTTCTATAATGTACCTTTACCCCTACAAGAGGCGTCTATGCAGCAAACTGTATCGGAAACGCAAACGTTGAATTACGACCCTATAAGCTATAATTGCAATTTCCAGTGAATTCCTGGTAATTTCCTAGACTAAGTTTCTCGATCTTATAATGATCAATGGCCCATGGGGCACAAACATGTACAGTTTCATATCTGTGTCACCATTTGAACATAACCAATACCATCTGCCTATAGACACTATCTCATTTACGGGAAAATACCATGGCCGGTTCAAAGCCAAGTATATTATTGGGGGAGAACGATCCATTAAGCCTAAGTCGATGGTTTGTAACAACATATGGAGTCATGATGATTATGAAGGATGATGGAAGGGTCCCCTTAACTATGTTCTTCGACACAGTATTGTCCACGCACTGTGTCACTTGTATCTTACTGTGTTGTACTATATATAAGACCAAGCACATAATGCACATATATATCTTCTTATAAATAAATTATCTCTTAGAAAGTGTCCAGAGATGTCTTGCCTATTTATATTGACAATTTATTTTTATTCTTGTGGCAAAGTATTTGAGGGAGAGATTTGTTATGTTGACAAAGATGTTAATTTAGTATGTGAAACATGTTTCCCGGGGGAGGTATCGAGTAGACGGAGAAAGTGTTTTCTTTATACTCTAATGAACATAATTTAAACTCCGAATTTGGATAAACCCGACCAGGAATTATAGAACAACCATCTATATAAGCCCAGCAATATTTAGCAATAATCATGGACATGATAACATTGTTTAACATTTTTAAACAATACCACCCTATCCACATCTATTTGGCTAAAAATATCATTGGCATATAGATGAGTTGTTGTAGTTGTTACGTTGATGCTGGTCGGGTTTCTCCAAATTTAATACTAAAACAGAATGTTCCATAAGCTACGGTGGCTAGTTTAGGACATGATAATTTGTTTTTTATTTCACGAAATACTAATTCGTGGCCACGAAATAACTAATTCGGTGGCCACAAAATACTAATTCGTGGCTAAGAAATAACTGATTAACCTTTGCATATATATCCAGATACCTTTACGGTATGGTTACACTGACTTGACGATGTTTTAGAAACAATGCGTACGATCGCAGAGTAGCTACTATAAACCCCTTATGGCGTGGGACCCGGGCTCTATGGGGGTATGGACGTCATATATAAATTATCACAGAGAGAACGGGGAAACACGGGTCAGGTGGCTCCAAGACAAACTGACTATTCATTAGTTTTTACCACAAGGGATCGAATGGGAATGCAATTTCTCTCGGCATATTGGCCGATTTAAGTCCAATAAGGGGTTTTGTAGGGTGGGCCCAAAACAAGCTTATAAATATTCACCCATTTCAACCATACCCGATCCAAAATGGTCGCCGCTCAGAAGGGGTCAAATGGGGTACATATTATTTCTCGGTCACTTGACCGATATAGATCAAATAAAGAGTGTTGAATTGTACCGTGGTTCACAAAGAAAGCTAAATTTTCACACCCTCAGCCCACTCGAGCGAAAATGATAACTGATCAGAGGGGTCCATATATGGTACCATGCAATTCCCCCCTACCCCCTTTTTTTGGTCGAATACAGTGTGTTGTAGGGTGACCCCTGAGACAAACTAAATGTTCACCCGCTTTCACCATCCCCGATCCAAAATGACCACCCCCAGATGGGTTCAAATATGATACCTTTACAATTTCTCGACCCCTTAACCGTTTGATGTGGTATAATTGGTGCTGTAGGGTGGCCCCCAAGATATACTGAATGTCGTGGGTGCCCATGTAACACACCCCCTGGACGGCGGCAACTTTGGATCGGGTTGGTGAAAGGGGTGATTACTTAATTTGTTTTACGGGCCACCCTGCAACACGCTTTATCTCAAAATCGCCGTGGCTCATGCCAAGATGGTGGACAACTGCAACCAGATCATATCTATCCGCTTCCATTACAACCGTGACTGACGATCGTATATCACAATTAGTTATTTAGTGGCCACGAATTATTTATTTCGTGGCCACGAATTAGTTATTTCGTGACCACGAATTAGTTATTTCATGGCCACGAATTAGTTATATCGCGTCCACGAATTAGTTATTTCGTGGCCACGAATTAGTAGTTCATGACCACGCAATTAAAAAATATTCCCATGTCCTAAAAGTTTTGACTGACACTTACATAAATATGACTCCCATATTTGTTAGCACACAACTCCGTATTATGCGGTACTTCGTCCTGGCAATAAACATTAATTTTGTCAATTGATGAAAAAACACCATCAATAAATTTTACAACGGCATCCTGAAACTTTAGTCTTGATAAACATTGCATTTGTATAATAGTGGACATTATCACTGAAGCACGTGATTGTGATGTATATGATTGATGTGAACCACATTTTTTCAACTACTGTATCTGACTATATTGCATGTTAATTTTGTAAAATCACATGTAGTTACGATATATTACATGTAAGAGCCATGCATATATGATAGCCATTAAGTTCCACCACTGTGAACATTTGAGTAAATTGTCAAACTCTCTATAGGATCCAACGTTAGTTTTGTTCGCAACTGTGGTACTGTACCAGCGGAGACTTATCTGACGACACCATTCTCAAAAATACATTTCAGAGTCATACTTGACATATGTGCACAATTTCAACTTGCACAATTCATGAAAAGGCTAATCGTGTTAGTTAATATATGTATAATCAGGAAACGCTCTTTAAATTTTAAAAACCGTCCAAACAATTTGTTTCCACTAAAATGTCAGACTGGAACAAGTAGACTCTGAAAGTAGACCGCCATATTTGATACTTTTGTTAATTTCAATACGCACAGTCCACCAGAAGGTTAGTTATGAGGATTAATATTTGTATATTAAGCAAACGCTCTTTAAATTCTTAAAACAGTCCAAAAACTTATTTTTCCAATAAAATTTCAACTGGACACAGGTAAACTCTGAAAGTAGACACGATATTGATAAATAAACCGTTCGCATGTCGTCTTAGACAATCCGAAATGGCGCGACCGTTGTTTTCGACCAAAGGAATCTGACTTGTGAAATCAGCGAGGGTGGGGGTAGGGGTAGCTTTTCTGCGACATCTTTACCAAAAATCGATGTATCGAAGTTTTGTTTGTGGCATATGATCAAGATATCCTTGTAGATTGTTCATGTTCGTCCATATGTGATATAGCTCATTTTAAGAATATACAATACCTTAATATTTGGGAAAGAAAATTGAAAATTCAGTCATAAATGCAATTCGTCTGATGATTTTTGATAAAATTCCACATTAAGATATGTAATTAAGTATTTTGTGGCAAGATCTCCCCATGTTTTTCGATTTCCAAGAACAAAGAAAGCCACTTACCGAACTTGCTATGCGTAATAGCATGTTTTTATTACCAGGTGGATGGGGGAAAAATAGAGGGGTACACAAACAAAAGCCCCACACAAACCCGTTTCCACTAAAATATCAAGCTGGAAACAGGTAGATTCTGAAAATAGACACACTGGTGATATAGAAACTGTTCTCATATCGCTTTTAACATTCCGAAAACGCGCGACCATTTTTTGCGACATAAGGAATCCGACTATATATGTACCACCGTCAAGCGGGGAAATTATTTGACGGATATGCACCCACGTACATATACTGGTTAGCTACACACCACTAACCCTGTTAGATGTGTCATCTGGTCAGATACCCACAGACATAAAATTGTTAGCTGTTAAGAACTAACCCTGTCATGCGCGCACTGACATATAATGGTTAGCTAAGAAACAATAACCCTGTCAGATGTGTCACCTGGTCAGACATCCACTTACCTATAAGTGTTAGCTAAAAGAACTAACCATGTCAGATGCATCCACTGGTCAGACACACACTTACATATAACAGTACTGTTATCAATAAAACACCAACGCTTCAGCTGTGTCACCTGGTCGGACACCCCTTACATGTAATAGCTAGAAAAATGACATTGAATACATAATAAAATGTGACCTGTCTGATTCAGGGATGTGGTTATGTATGGTCTGGTTGAAGGGGTGGGGTGGTACAACTTGACATTTCTAACTCCACCTCCTTCAACCAGACATGACTAATTAGTTTGGTTGGAACTTTTCAACTGATACCTCAACCTTTTCAACTGTTGGATATATCCAACCTGAGAAACGTCTAACTAAAGACCATTTCAGACCAATACTTTGACCGAAAATAGAAAATTATGCTATTTTTAAATATATGCTATATGCTACAACACATTTTACACTAATTACTGGTTGGAATAACAAACAATGAAAACAATTTCATTTTGTTGTTGTTGAATTTCTGACCAATGTTGTGCCAAGCATAACATTTCCCACTGTTGAATAGTTTGACCAAAGTTGGTAGTCTTCAATCATTCCCCACCCCTGTCGCGACGTCTCTGGTTGGATTTGACATAAATCAAAATATAATAAGCCACTTTTCGTTTACCAGACTCAATCATTGAACACAACGGTTGAAAACACCACCATTCGTATCACACAGCCGTCGAGGAAATCCACTATACCACACATGACTAATACGTCGAAAACGTACCATCATCGAGAACGCTCTGTGTTATCTATCGCGCTCTTTATAAGAGACATTGGAATGTTTAAATTTAACACGTGTTAAAGGGGTACTGTACACCATTTTCAATAAATTTCCGGTGATAACAACGATCTATTATCGATAATATATAGAAACATAAGTAATTTGAGTCGAAGATGTATTCTGTAAACGCTCAGGTTAATAGGCTATCTTAAAATTTTATAATTTAAAAGTTAATAATTTAATATAAATTGAATTTATGGCTGGAGCCATAAAATGGCGTAAATTAAAATACGAATTTCCGTGTACAAAACGTAATCAAATTATAATTGAGGGACACTGGATTAGTAAACCCATTGCATGCACACACGATCGTTTGAAACATTATGCTTATACGGGGAGAAAACTCAAGCCACTCATTGACTATAGTGACGATACATAACTTAAATAGAGGATCTCACATGAGTTTCTATTTTATACGGAATTTATCAACCGAGTTCACTAAATTCGATTTGAGCCGAGGTTTACCGAGGCTCAAATAGAATTTAGTGGACGAGGTTGATAAATTACGTATAAAATAGGACGAGTGTGAGATACTTTTTATCACATGATCAAATAAACGCGAAGCAATGCGAAATATCCATCGAAAACAACGATAAAAACCGCAGCGATCGCAAGTCATTTGAAGAACGATGTGACGTCATCGCACGCGCTGATATTAAACGTGTCTCTTATCGATAATTATGAAACTGATTTTATGGCCAAATTATGTGATAAATGAGTATATGGGACTACTATGCATATACTATAATTTGTATTTGATTCATTTGGTTGAAAACTACAAAAATTACTCGACAACGACAATTTGTATTTTTGCATTCCGGTAAATTTCCATCCGTAACACTACTTCGTACTCAACAGACTTTCAAAGAATGGAAGAGTTGTTACCTTATTCTCCGACTCGGGGATTATAAAAACCAACAACAACATCTTGGGTACAGTACCCCTTTAAAACTTACTCATTTGAATATCTACAATTAGCTTGTTAATGTGGTCGGGAGTCCGATTTGATTATTTTCTAGTATAGAAAAAGTGCAGGTGATGTCACATCTCAATAACATTTTAACTAAAACGGACATAAGTGAGAGGTACAGTTGAAAGCAAACAGCATGTTTATAAGTTATGGTCTGTAACACTCGTCTTCCATGTAAAACTGCCGGATGGTTTTGTCGATTGTCGCGATGTCTGTGCCACACAAGTCATGGTGATTGCAGCTGCTTTTTTCTGCTGAGCTAAAATTACCTTAAGAATACTTGACAAATTTGTTGTGAAATCGGACCAAGGTTTTAACTAACTCACCTTTCTCCAAAATTCAACTGTTGTGTCATCAGGTAGTGAGTCACAATCAACAAAAGCTGTTTGCGGTCCCACCATCTCGCAATTATGTTCATCCGCGTTATTATCGAAATGCACAACAAGACAGCCGTTGTTTCTGTCACATTCCCGGGAACTAGACCCTGAAGCCACGACAAATAGTTTTCACGGCTGGCTCAACCGATTTTGTGGCTGGTTAGCTAGCTTAGCCGGCTCAGTCGCGACGTTCGTGGCTGACGAAATATGGCGGCTCAGCCGGCTGAGACGTTATAATTCAGCGTATTTTCATTTCCGAAATGTTCATAATCCCCGGTTATAGAACCCGTTTGTTTTAGCGTTTGTGGTAAACCCGCAGAATTCCAGACCACACGTAATCTATTGATGTTGGGCTTTTCCATTATGGCGAAAATATACGAAGGACTGGCGTGGATATATATAGTTTCCCCATCTAATCGGTAAAAGTTACATTGGGACTTCTGTCGACTTCAGACTGCTATCATCACTGGCATCTTGCGATATATGCATGCATCATTGTATGATGAATCCGATAATAATGATACGTCTTGTATGGTATGATTATAGTTATGACACGTATCTTGGCACCGCTGGACTAATGTTTACTAGAAACCGGATTCAATCAACTCATGCATCGTGCGCAAGTCTCTCATGAATGTGAAGTGGCATTTCGATTGACACTAGGAAACCAAAGAAAGCGAAAAAAAAAGCCCGGTGGTGTCGACAAAACGAACTATTCTAATGTTTGGTGACTTCTTTAGAATTTATTGTTGGACGCAGCGGACAACTTGAGCCCAGTTTATTGGCATTTCTTTCGAGTGTTCTATACACGTCACCAGATAGGAAGTTGGTCCAGCCGAGTTTGTATTCTAAGTTATGTCGATATTATGGCATGGATTCTTACTGTGTTACAGTGGTTTCTTGCTGTTCGTGATGACATAGGCAATATTGACATGTTGTGGAGAGCGATTTTGTTACCGGCTGTGTGCACACTAATTATACAGTATCCACCAAAATCCTCATTTGGCATATTGTATGACATGATTGTCAATACACCAAACATACAAGCACAAGAAAACCATAGTCAGAAATGGTAACGCCACCAAGATCATATTATTAGCCATAAATATAAATCATAATATAAAATATATTGGTTACATGAATGGACCGCCTCAGAATTCCGTTAAGACAAGTAATTCTTCAAATTATTACAATGAACTACGGCTTATAAATTACTGCAGGTTTCTCATTCGCCACACCAGAATGCTTCTAAATGCGGATCAAAGCTAAGAGTGCATGGCACAGCCATTGTTCATAGACATTTTACAGATAGCGAGAATGATGCATGCTGGGAACGAAAGTATCCACAGCAAAGCCATGTGCTTACGGCCGCATGCGTTTATTATAGGGGATTTATGGTGGGCCTATAAAACTAATTATAACTTTGTTATCTGTCATAGTTTATGCGTGAAATTTTAAACATATATACCATGGACATATACCCCTTCCAGAATGTTGAAAAAAAAATTCAGTTGCTCATCGTATTTTTATAGACGAAATAGTCCGAAATTTCAGAAAATTGCGCTAACTGCTCAATGTTTTAATGTGTTACAAAACGTCTGATAAAAAGAGTTCTATCGGGAATATTCACACCATTTTTTTTCAGAGAACATAGAGTAAACATAGTCCTATCGGGATATCGTAAAGGAGATTAATTAAAACCCTCAGACTGCCGAAACTGCATGACGACATTAAATTCGCTTTTTCGTGTCCCACGGAAATGAAACTTGTCTGTCCATTGATCACGTTATTTATTTGACATAGTATTTTTTTCTGTTGTATTTGAACACGATTATAATAACTTCAACCGATAAGCGCCGACTGATACCCGCGCAACAGTTTGTCTCAAATAAATTGTTATCAAAACGCAGGTTTATGGCCGCGGACATAAGCCGATTAAGTGTAATGTAATTTATCCATGAACTTGACTGAAAAATTGTGATTCTATCACCATTAGCCACGAAAATGGGACCTCTAAACAGGCAAGTTTGATTTTCGGGGGACACGAACAAGCGAATTTATTGTCGGCAGTTTCGGCAGTCTGAGGGTTAATTAATACCGAATTAAACGGAACTACTTTACGATAGTCCGATAGGACTATGTTTACTCTATGCATGTTCTCTGAAAAAATAGTGTGAATATTCCAGATAGAACTCTTTTTATCAGACGTTGTGTAACACCTTAAAACATTGAGCGGTTATAGCGCAAACCGAAATGTGTTGTCTTGCAAGATATCCCACCGCTTTAGCTAAATTTACCTTCCTACAATATCCATAAAGAGGATCATATATTATATACCCACGGTTTTAATTATAGAATATAAAATATATTGGTTTCGCGAATGACCAACTCAGAATTCCGTTAAAATAACAATAACAACCAGCACCTATAACGAACCGTTTTACTGGACTTGGCCTACTGGTCGCGTAGTTCCGACTTTTAAATAAACGGAATTTCCAACTCTATAAATAAAAGCCCCACAAGAATACATTCGCCCTGTCCACCACGCAATATCAAAATCTCAGCAGCTAGATACACCACAGGTGGCGTAATAAAATGGAAACTTGGGGTGGACAAGGGCGTCTATATCTCCACACGTATACCACATGAGTGGAGAAAAGATCCCATGATTTCTACTGGTGGAGTTTGAACTATACGTATTGGATATATCATCTCAATGAGTGTCTGCAGAATTAAGAAGGATGGCGTCAATCTCGACTGAAGTTATTAACTATTCGCGAGCGCGCAGCCCGAGCGAATAGAGTTAAAGTGATGTGAAACACTCCGATTGGGTGATTAAATAGAAATGGAGAATAATCCTGCTCAAAGTAGTTATTTTTATGAATATTAATCCAAATTTACAACACATACCGTGAGAATGATATATTTATTAAATGCAATGAGTATCGATGGCGAAATAATTTGCGTTAGTTTATCGCCGATTGTTTGGTCCCGAATCGAGATGTAAATATTCACAATTGAGCGTACTTCAGACGGTATTTTCTATGAAGTTGTATGATCGATTTCTTTGAGATTTTGACGATGTTAGTAGAATGCTACATTCCCTCAGTTCCCTGAGCACTAATTTATCAGTTTCACGCACCCGAACAAGTCCACAATATGTCTTTAATAACTCACAATCAAGACTACCGACACCATTCTATACTGTACACAAATGTTACTGCGGGTTCCTATAGTCACTGATTCGTAGAATAATGTAACCAGACTTCCGCTATTTGAGAGACTGTTGAGTACGACGTATACTGTTACGGGTCGCATATTAGCTGGAATGCGAAAACAGAGCTATCAGTGTCGAGTAATGTTTGTACATATACTGTTTTCAAGCAAATTTATCAAATACATGTTATATTGTATGCATACTAGTCCCTGATATTCATCTCAGTTATTTTATAGTCACTAGTCAGTGAGCGGCTTGAGTTCACGCCCCGAACCGACATATTTTACACGAGCATTTGTACTACGTGTTGCCCAATCAACTTTCCGTCAATGAATTTGATTACGTCTTG
This sequence comes from Siphonodentalium dalli, assembly GCA_032622095.1. Taxonomy (NCBI): domain Eukaryota; kingdom Metazoa; phylum Mollusca; class Scaphopoda; order Gadilida; family Siphonodentaliidae; genus Siphonodentalium; species Siphonodentalium dalli. The sequence continues at coordinate 40,456,330 of CP136068.1, forward strand.
TAAACAGAAATTCGTAATTAAAAAGGATATTACTGCAGTCGAAATCGAAAAAGAGTTCTCGTTTTCGAGATACACTACCCAAGAAATATATATTATTCACGGAAATGATAGTGAAAAAATAACGAAGTCGTCGTTGGCTATGGTCGAATAGATGATGAATGATACCCATGCACCAGTGACTTTTTCCATAAAGTAACGATTTTGGTAAAGCGATCCCTGTGGCTAAGTTCTAAGATTGTTGGTGTTAAAATTACTACATCATACTATATCTCTAATTGTTATGAAACAAGTGTTAACTAATTTAGATTTTGCTGCCATTTGGAGCCAAACATTTAATTTTTCTCTTATTTGTTTTTACAGAAATATTTTACTCCAAACATTATCATTCAAACGGATATTGCAATAATGCCAAACTATTGAATCAACATGGTGTAGCATAGTCATTTGACAAGCAGATGTAGAAAGAAGTTAACTATGGGAGGCCCTTTTCACATTTATTATTTATTTGCGCTTAAGCGCAAATATTTGCGCTTAAGTGCTAATCATTTGCGCTTAAGCGCAAATATGTGTCTATCATTTTATTTGCGCTTAAGCGCAAATCATTTGCGCTTAAGCGCAAATACATAACACTACCTTCCTTCCCTCTGATTTTGAATGATTCAGTCCATCTCGTAGTATATTATGATGGGCCCATAGTAATAGCCCCATACAGACTCGAAGTTGAAGAAAAAACATAAATTTCCATATGCATATCAGCATCTCTGTCCCTGGTGTCCCAGGAATTGCTGTCTCACTCCAAGAGCTCTAGTATATCTCCTGCACAGATATATACCATTTCCATGGCCATACAAAGGGAATTAGGGGTTACCGGGGGGGGGGGCTTGCTTCCACATATGGTGTACTTATTGACTTGAAATAGGCGGAAAAACCCTATTATCAGCATCCCTGTCCCCAAGAATGTGTGTCTCCATCACAGAGATCAAGTATATTTTATAAATGAGACATATCCTGCACAGATCTATACCATTTCCATGTCATAAAAGGGATCTAGGGTTTACTGGGGAGTGGGGGATTGCTTCCCTCATATGGTGGGCCTATATAGACTTGAGTGATGTGTTTAGGCCTGTGCCATTTAAAATTAATTCAGGGGGGAATCAATGAATATTAATTTTTATTTGCGCTTAAGCGCAAATCATTTGCACTTAAGCGCAAATATGATCTATTTGCGCTTAAGCGCAAATCATTTGTGCTTAAGCGTAAATGATTTGCGCTTAAGCGCAAATATTTACGTGTAGCGCAAATGATAGAGGTTATTTTCGCTTAAGCGCAAATATTTGCGTGCAGCGTAAATATTTGCGCTTAAGCGCAAATAAATAATAAATGTGAAAAGGGCCTCCCATACTTAACAGCCGTTTTGAATGGTTTGTGAGTTACTGTATTTTAGATACCCGTCCCAAACAAGTTTTGGTCGAAACATTACATGTTGTTGATAATAACTTTACACCAAATGTCGTAATTGATCATAATGGGACCCAGCATGACTCGCTTCTTGAAAATTGGGCCCGGAACACTGTTCAAGCGATTAAAGACGTGTGGAGAGAGTGGGGGAGAGAGAATAATAAGAACAAAATAAAATAAATATTTTATATATATGTTCAAATGAATACCCAGAATAGTCTCACCAGGTGACAGCTAGTTATCTTAGTTTTATATACAGTACTAGAAGGTGACCCGACTTCGTCCGGGCTATTAAAAAACCAAATTTCAAGTCGATTGCTCCACCCGTTTCCTAGATCTGGTCTGCGCATGCGCGAAGCTGGTGTCGCACGTGCTCGGCGACCCGATAAAATTCGTATCCGGGGCAAGATACATTCACATACCAAATTTCAAGTCGATAGCTACACCCGTTTCCGAGATATATAGCCCAATGTCATTTGCGGATACCTCGGCCGGTGATGAGTTAACGCGACACAGTCAAATGCATCGGCAGGGTGAGAGTTAACGTAATCTAACTTTATGACCTCTGACGACGTCATAGAAATTACGCATTGATTTTATCCCGATAAAAGCATCGGACCACTTGTACCTAATAATTGAGGCAGATAACTAAAACGGATACATACATATTATATATCGTTGGAAAGAGGACACGCCACAGATTCTAACCGTGCAAATTATATGACTGGCAATTTATTATTCGCGCTATATCGAATCGATTTGTGAGCACCGAACTGAAATATATTAGCGCAAAAACGGCGTAAAAACAGATTTGACCTCCGCACGTGAAAAGTTGACCTCGCACGGACAAATAAATATGCCTATGTTCGTCTCCGGCCGAAAATACCCTAAAATACCAAATTTCATCGAAATTGGCTTAGTCGTTTTGGAGTCCATCGATTTCAAACACACAAACACACACACAAACAAACACATACACACACAGATCTTTCAAAATATATAATAGATGTCTAGATCAAAAGCAAAATGTGTAATGTGTAGCTGAGAGAATGTTGCCATATATTCAGTTCGTTGTGTGTTCAAGAATTAAAATAGGGTAGGTGGTCTCCTAACCGTCGCAATATTTCTGTTTATATTTGCCGTTCGATTTTGTCGCAGACTTTTGGGAACGAGCCCATCCATATTAATTATATATTTCCTGATCGAATAGACTTTTCGCCACTGTCTCTTTTAAAATTATGGCTTACCATGTTTTGTTCGTGGTTTGTTTAAGACATCAACTAGGGCAGGGGTTCCCAACAAACAGTGAAGGGTGTCACAGGATTCAGGAACGAACCCTGCGAAGCCCACAAAGGGGCCACGATAGGAGCCTCGCAAATATACGAGAATACACTATCTTACAAGGTCAAGGTAAATAGTGTTAGACCAACGAATTCTCTTATATATGCAAGACTCCTTATGTGAGGCTCGCAAATTTAAGAGAATGCAATGGCACATGGTTTTCACAAAAATGTCTAAATAGATAAAGGTGTGATGTCGAGGTGAATGACCGTTGTATTTTGATGAATTAAATCACCACTGATAATGTATGGGGTCAGCTGCATATATAGCATCAATTGTGACTTTGGGCATATTTAATACCTATCATTTCGGTGTTATTTTGGGTTTTGTTTTGCATCAATATAGGTCGGATAATGCTTAAGGAACTCCACTGAAGCAGAATTCAGATTCAGATGTTTATTACGCCTTTCGTCGCATTTGACATAACAGGCGATTCAATTTCAACCAGTGTACATATTACATAATATAAATGTGAGGTGACATAATATACATACACAATATAGGTTGGAGTTATTAGTGTACTACATGCACATGGTATATTGATTGAGGGTATACTATCTTATAATGTGATAATGTTATCTTATAATTATTGGGGGTATATAATGTATGTGGGGCGATTCCCTGAATTGATTGTGACAAGATACAAGAATTTAATGCAAAACACCCCAATGGGCAGTTGCAAGATATTGATGAGTATCATATACATCAAATAAGCTATACTTAAATAATTATTATAACAACACAGTTCTTATCAACACAGCCGATTTTCTACCGGTATTACTGGTTGTCTATGCCTCCCTTGTTCTATTGCCAATATGTGATTGCTCACGCGCAATCTATAAAACATTTCGCGAGCAATTTGTGATCGCGTGTGAATGACATATGGCTCAATATTGTATTCATATAAATATCCTATAAGTTCGTAATTTATTTTCCCCTGTTGGTCTATCGTCATTGAATATATCATTGCGAAACACGTCCATGTCTTCTGATTTTAATGTCTTAGTCAGCATCTGTTCAGGCTGCCCTGATAGTTGGCCTGCGCTATTGATTACAATGTTATAACGCATTTGTTGTTATTCAGGGATATATCGACGGGAAGCCTATATGTACATGTCAATCGCACGACACATGCGTCGTTTCTTCGTTGTATGTTATTCGAATTAATAAGTAAATTCCAGTAAAATGCGAGTTTCCCCATCGAGGTAACATAACACAGATGTCCCAAATGTTGTAAATCCTCTATTTATCGGTATGCGTGCACGTGTTTTCTACGTTCCTAATCTCCCGTTTAAACATCCGAGTGATTTTAAAATACATTCACGGACCGACCAAGTCAGGGGTCTAAATGTAGATCATGACACGAGACTCTACTCAGTCTATCGCCTGTAGAGATCATATTCCACCAGTACAAAACCTGGGAACTCTTTGAAATTTTTACAGGGAACCTTATAAAGTCGAAAAAATAACGCGGGGATATATATCTTAGTTATTATCTGTTCCTTAACAATGTACTCCACTGCATGTTTTCTGTGACTTTTCTGAGCCGATATCGTAATAAACTTGAATTAAATACACAAGAGAAATTCCATAATTGTAAGCGAGGCGAAGCCAAATCGCTCACAGTCACTTACATCGTGCAATTTCGAGTTAGGAAACAGTGAAGTGCATTATTAAGGAACAGATAATAACTAAGAAATATATTTCTCGCGTTATTTTTTTCAAATTCATAAGGTTCACTGTCAAAACTTCAAAAATTTACAATGTTTTGTGCTGGTGGAATATGATCTCTAAGGGTGAATTGAGCATGCAAACATACCATCCAGTTATCAGGCGGAACACAAGCAGTCTGTTTATTGTCACACCTCCAATTAACGATACCAAGTGCACGATTATAACAATCCTCGTGTGATTGATTGGTTGAATTGGGTTTAATGTCGCTTTCAGCAACCAAGGCCATATCACGACATTGACACCACTAAGGTGGAGGAAATCCGCACACTTATGGATAATCTAACAGTTATTTCAATGGCTGATAAACTTGTCGACCATGTGCGGCAAACCAGCAGCTAACTGGCAACTCGACCAGATAACGATTCGAGTTACAAAGTCCACGATGGGAACATGTAGATTTGAACCCTTATCGCCAGCGCTGGAGGGCGAAACGGCTTGGAGTTGTACCCCTAACCGATTGAGCCACCGACGCCCCCTCGTGTGACATGATAACATCTAGCCTCACTCTCAACTTATAGATATTGCGTCAAACGAGGTTATGTAAAGCTCTATCAATATAAAATTCCGATTCGGCACCTCAGGTCAGGCCTTCCTCAAACTCGTTATGTTGAACAATCGAATTGATATATGGTCTAGTTGCCGGTTTAATTCACAGGCCCCTGGGGAAATTACCAGATATACCAATATATACTATAACAGACTGGTATAGCATATATATATTGGTTTCGCTGCTATGTTTTCCCCATGGGCCTGTGGTTTAAATGTTATTAAAATGTTGTAAAATTATCGCAGTTGACAAAATACTTACCCCCTTACCCATAAATAGGTGTGAATGCGCCTCGTTAATAAGATATACTAGTTATCTTAACTATAGATGTTTGCTATCGATAGATTGCGGCCATGTGCGTGCATTAGGCAGTTATCAGGAAAGGCACATTATGAATTCAACTATTATATGAAATATGAATATGTCGTTTTGTAAATTCGATATAAAAGGCATAACACAACATCACATTTAACAAAATGATTAAAAACAGTGTCATACTAAATCAGTACCATGTTTGTTTATGTGACAACAAAACATGCCTCTATCGGTGGGAACAAATAGTCATGATGGCACACTATTACGAAAGTCAACTAACATTCAATTGGTTTAAATTATGTTATGAATGGGTGGTTGAGTGATCATGAAAATGCCATTTAGAAAGGCAACCTTGTGTCAATATTAACTAAACTAAGCCAGTGCAAAAGATTGCTAAACAAATTGTATCTGGAAATTCAACATTTGCTGTAATGTTGCTACGAGTTCAATCCGGCTGTACACTGGGATGCGCGATCCTATTATTTCCACAAATACAGGGAAATTGTGGATTTAGCACTGTCAAATTCAACTATAATAGTTCAATATAACAATACTAGTTGAATTCAGGATGTGCCTGACCTGATTACGTTTATTTAGCTCGGCCATATAGATACCCTACTGCTCAACTACATGCATGAACTTGTTGAAACAGGCTGACACCAGATATGGCACCTGTCCCACTTAGACATCCAGTCTCGAATTTAAACCTTGGATTAGTTCCACACGGGTGTATATACCGAAATGTTTACGTATACCAGATATAAACTGGATGATTTCGCATTTGCATTAAGGTGCCGCTGATGCATGAGACCGATTTGTCATCGTGACTGAAATATATGTGATTCACAGCTAAGGATGCAAACGATTTGATGCGCCAATTTTCATTCATAGTAATCTGGACACTTCTATCATCCACACGATTAGATAGCAAAATATACTTTAATATGGATTCACGATTGGAAAGCGATTATGATTCATTCGCTATAACACGTTCCACGAGAGGTTAGGATTATTTGTCTGATCAGGTAACACACCATGTAGGGTTAGCGAAGATCACACCTAGAATTCCGGGATGATAGTAAAACTCACCAATTCAATTCAATTCAATTGTTTATTCTGATCGTCAAATTAAGACATTACAGATATGTATGGATATAATATACAATATATTTCAGTACAGGTATACATGTATATATTATATATGGCATAATAATAGAATATAGAAATGTTGGACGGTATTCGGTTGTTTCAATATGTCAGGCGGGTGGTAATAAGCCTCAGGCGGACCTGAATATTTCTAGGATCTTCTTAATAAAAACTGATAGATTTTTAACTGTCTTTTGATTTCGGGAGTTGAAAAGAGCGGCTAGTTTGTGAGTGTTAGGTCTCTGGTAGTAGTAGGGTTTCAGGTATTTTATGCTAAGTTCATTAAGTTCCCTACATTTCATTACCATGTGATATTCGTCGCCGATTTCAAGATTACATAGTGTGCAAATTCGGTCTGAGTAATCCGTATTTGTCCAAGTACCATGTTCTATAGGGAGTTTGTGGTTTCTTGTCCGGAAGGCCATAATATAGTTAACTGATTTGTTATCATCTAGGGTTAGATAATTCTCTGTTTCAAAGTTTGGCTTTATAATCCGGTAAAATGCGTACTTGCTTGATTTAGATTTTGTGGTCCACCATTTTTGTATGTATACGTCGCGTAGTTTGCCAGAAATTGTGCGGTTAAAGCTTTTTATGCTTAGAACTTGTTGGTTGGTCCAGACAATGCTCATACCGAGGCAATTAAGGGTATCTCGAATACCAATAATCAATGAATTATTAAAAACATTTTCACAATATAAACAATACATAACATAATACAACATAAGAGGTAATCTATTAGTCGGCATAGAGATTAGCTTAGCCCAGTACGAGAGGGAACGGGTTTTGATTTTCACTGTTATGGGACACATTCCAAGTTCCCCATAAATGAAAGCATTCGGTGTGGACTTTTTCAGTTTAAGTGCGAATTTCAAGAACCATAATTCCAGTTTTTCAAAGCATGTTAGGTTTTCATAGCCCCACACCTCCGCTCCATAAGTCATGATTGGTACAATCGATTTTTCGTAGATCTCCAGCCTCCAGGATACTTTTTATAGTGAGCTTATTATAACGGGCTTTATTGAGTAATGCGTACATCGCCTTTTTCGCGGATTGGCATCTTAGATTCCTTTCCATTGCGAAAGTTCCTCGTTTGTGGAATGTCGTTCCGAGGTATATTTAAAATGATCAACCTGTTCAATGATTTGGTCTTTAATCGTGAAAGTTTGTAGCTGGTTCATGTTTTTCGGCTTACGTCCAAAAACGACAACGTTTGATTTTGCAATGTTCACATTCAATTTCCAACGTGTACAATACGCAGAGAAATTATCTAGGGAACTCTGTAGACCGCCACGTGTGTCGGCCAATAATACAGTATCATCGGCATATATGAGTAAGAACAACTTTAAATAGATACCCGTTTCCACTCCACTGAGCTTATCAAGAGCTATCCCGCAATTGTTATTATCGCTTAGAAAATATTCCAAGTCATTAACGTACACAGCATAGAGCAGAGGGGATATATTGTCACCTTGTTTTAAGCCAATTCACGCGAACGCACAGTTTGAGGTGTTTATAAACTGATTGAATCACATTTAATGTTTTTCCGTTGATACCATAAGCAATAAGTTTCCTCCAGAGCCCAACTCTCCATACAGAGTCAAATGCCTTTGAAAAATCTATGAAAGCGCAGTATAAGTTTTGTTTGTTTGCTTTCATGAGATGTATGAGTGCATACAACGAGAAGATATGGTCGATTGTAGAGTAACCCTTCCTGAAACCTGCCTGTGCTTCTGTCTGCAAGCAATTGATCTCGAGAAAATATTTTAATCGATCATTAATTATGCTGGTGAACAGCTTAGAGAAACAACTCAGGAGGGTTATTTTTCGGTAACTGTTTGGGTCCATGCTATCTCCCTTACGTTTGAATATAGGTATAATAACACCAACTGTCCATTCGCGTGGAACGATGCCCGTAGAGAGGATCAGGTTAAAATACTGAAGCAGTGTGTGTTTCATGATACTAAATGATGATTTTATAAAATCATTTGTGATTGAATCATATCCGGGAGATTTCCCCGATTTAAGGTTTTTCACTGCTCGCTCGAGTTCGTCAATCGTGATACATGCATCTAGGCATGTATTGTCTACAGTTAAAGTTAAAGGGGGGCACGATATGTCAGACATAATATTGGGCATGGTATTGGACCCGTCTATAATTGACCCTACCGCAATTAGCTGTGTGAGCCAATGAGATAATTGCATTATACAGCCTGGAGCAATCGTTGCTTCTGCGAACAGGCGGTTAGACAAAAAGACTCATTTTACCGGCTTACTCTGTGTCGCTTAGATTTTGTTTTGTATAAAAGAGTATTGGTTTCATGTAAGTTGACACAATATAATAATATAACAGTAACAGAATCCGAAAGCTTAGCCCTATGGGCTTTTTGAATTAGTAAATTATGAAATGTCACGCCGAGCCAGAGAGGTGACAAATGGAAATATGATGAGGGGATTAGGAAGGGCTAGATAAGCTTATTAGTTAAAACTATCAAATCAAACTATGTACACTTTTGAGATAATGGACCACATAGTGTTATAATCTCCAAGGGATGATTTGTTGGGGAAAGAGGGACACGTCGATCGTTCCTTGTTGTCAGACATATCGGCGTGTGATGTCTAACCTGCTATAATTCAGTCTGGCAATTTATGGCAGGCGTGGTTATCGCCGTTGTACAGTAGCGTGAATTATCTCGCAATCTGTGTGCTGGTCTGGTAACCCCTACTCTTGTTCAAAATACTTTTGGAATTCATCGCAGTCTGGGAATTGCTGGCTGGTGGCTCGAAAGCTTTTTTAAATGTCAAATTAGGATAATTTGAAAGAAAAATGGACTGAAACCCTATAATCCATATAACATTTTATCACACAGTGAGGTTGTTACCAAATGTGTCGATGTCAAGAGAAAGAAGAGGTAATCTGCAAATCATGTGGAAATAGGGGAGAAAAATAATAGAACAGTGACTCAATGCTGTACAGCTACCAGATTCCTCGTTCAGGATGACAAGTAGTGGCCTGGAGCGGTCTTAAACTATTTGGCAAAGAATTGAGAACGTACGCACCACAAATTCTCAATTAATAAAATCCAAAAGTTAAAATTTATAATTTATAAATGAAATCACCAGAGAAGTAAAAGAGACACAGCCAATAAGATCTTCATCAGTTGCGAGTTGCTAACCCATGCCATAATAGACGTATGAATACTTTTCGAAGGTTAGTTCGGTCACGTTAAAAACGCAGATCTCATATAAAATAACCGACACACCATAACTCTACAGAGAAAGGTGAAAAAGGGCACACCCCATAAAATCTCACCACAGAGACAACGGCGATATTTGACGAAGAGTTTTAAAGAGCGTTTCCTTAATACTCTAGGCACACTCACTGAATATGAGAATGTGACTTAAGTGCGACGAAAGTTGATCACGCGTGGTGTTGTAAATTCTGCATACAAATCGCCGTTATTCTGTCAAAGTGCGTTCCATGTACAGAGTTACTCCCTTCCGATTAACTCCTTTCTAAACATAATCATAACCTCGCGTGGCACATGTTACTGTGATTGAATATTGATCGATATCTAATCGCGAACCCCGCTTAATAGTACAAGAGAAATTCGTCAAATCGTTAGATATGGAGTAGCTCGATATATTGACCCAACCTTTTGTTCGGTTAAACTGGTAAATTTCTACTTTTCATACGAAGATTGACGAACATTCTGGAATTGTTTACCTTTGACCTCCTACTAAGGGTTTAAGGAACAGTTTTATGATGAGGTTTGCCGAATAATTGACGACGTGTCGAAATTAATTTATACTCAGGTTTTTAATCTTTTCCGAAAATTATTCGGTAAGAGATTTATTCTTGTGAAAGAAGTTGGAACCCTCTCAATGGTGAATATACTCTATATGCGGTCTACGGTACCGGTAAGTGTTCTCGGTGTATGCCATAGCTACATGTATATATGTATCATATGTCTTAAAACATATCTTCGCGATAGCAAATGTTGCAATCCTGAAAATGTGACAAGTGTGATTTAAGACCAATCCTCATTAGCTATTGGATTTGGTTTTGGTGATGTGATATCACAATTGTTTAACAAGGTTCAGTGCATTTGCGATATATTCTCCAGGAAGGTTTGATTAGTTTCCCGTTTTTAACATATCATTTTAACATTCAGCAAGTATTAAATATTATTAATAACATACAAAGGTTATGGTACATGTATATTATGCAGTACTATTTACATCACATATAACTGAACAGCCATGCTGTATGCATGTTTTAATGTGAATTGGTTTAAGTCATTTAATGAATAATCTGTAGATATGGACAATCTGACATATGCAGATGGATACTTATCATCTATTCTTTGTCCTCCAGAAAAGGAAAGTGTTGCTTATGGCGGCTTAAAAAAAATTGCGGAGCATTGTGAAGTTACTGGACTGACTCTGAAATATTTATCTAATGCCGCTCAGTCGACTTTCTTCAATTAATCTATTCTAATCAAGTAGTTTTGGTGGTGATGAGCTAATCATGTCACATGTACATGTAGTGTATTGCATCCTGCTATATTATCGGACTATGGAAATGTCATTGCTTGCTCCATATATATTCCTTGGTGTAGCTCAGAGTATGGAGGTTTACAGAATAACATTTGGATCAATACATTTGCCTTTGATCGGCTGGATATGTCATTCATTTGATGAAGTCGAAAGTTAAATAACAATGTTACTGTGGGACAATTCGTCTATAGTTTAGATAAGTATCCATACGCAATGCACCAAACGAAATTTGGCAAAAGGGTACATCACCCTTTCTACTTATATGAACTTTCACCTTTCTGTGATTGAGAGATATGTAGATATGTGACTCAACAACAAAATAACAAGCAACAACAATTCTATACATAAAATACATATATAATGTGTTTCTGAATAAAGGCTGCATTTCGTGTTTGTGGTAAATAATTGGATTCTATTCCATTTTTTTTATTTGTGTTGCACATCCATCCTATACGCCATACTTTGTTCGTTAACGTGTAAATAATTACTTCAAGTATGCTGACCTGCATATTTCAATTTAATTAGAGCTGGGTTGAGTTGTCGCGCACACGACTGGGTTGTCAACGAACACATATTACAATGAATGTAAGTCAGATGTAAATAACCAAATACACGATATATGCATGCACATACATTACAAGTAGCGGCTTTATCTGAATAGTAGAGACTATTAGTTATGAAACAGTTTTATGCATGCGACTGCATTGCGAAATAGTAAAGTTTAGAATTCCCAAATTATGCCTTAAAATTACATAGTATGTTGTAATTTGTAATCTAATAAAATATTCATGTTTCACGAACCGTTCAAAATTAAAATTAAAATGTACGAGTATAAATGTCGTGATAATTTGGTTGGTTGTGATTTGACACTTCATGGAATTCAGAACTTTAGCATTGAAATCAGCAGTGCACATGCACTGGCTCACGGAAGAATGTGGGTATACTTTACTGCAATAAACTGCCAATTGCTCAGTCAAAGTAATACACTTCACCAACTTTGTAACTAGACATTGGAACAATGTTTATATTGATTTATTTATTAGTTGAGGGTTTAACGTCGTTTTAGCCGTTAGGCCATGCCACGTGAGTCAGATATAAAAAAGATCGTATCGAAGCAACAAATCAGAAAGTGGATTAGATTAAAATAATGGGCTTTGTACAAATAAACGAACCCAAGGGGAAATGTTTCTGTTTGGAGTCAGGAATATAAATTCAAGAACTGACTAGTGTGCATGCATAATATAAAATGCATACAAGTAGTACATGAATACATAATCAATAGCAAACAAATAACATGAAATTTAAAAGTATGTATAACAAAATATGTAAAGTAGTGTTTAACATCAGATTTTGCATTGACAATGTATTTATAATATTTGATAAAACATGTGCGAAACTTTATCAATGCGTCAAGCTGACAGTCGGGTGGGTGCCAGTTAGAGTTGAATGTTTCTCATCAATCATTGCGTTGCGTACACTCATGTGTTACTACCTTCATGTACATAATATTCAATGTCGGTGAATGTTCGCACCGATCACATGTCAGAATAGAACTGTTCAAAGGAACTGTTTGTACATAAACTGTCATTTAAAATCTACAGACATCTGAAACTTCCTGTTGTGACATGTATATCTGATTGAGAAGAATCAGCTATGTCGCGAGTTCTCAGCACAACTCTGCTACTGCACAATGTCTTGTGATGCGCAATCAACACTGGTGTTTGTGTAAGAGACGTCAATTGCTGAACAGCTTGCAGGGAGATTGCATTTGTTCTTGAAAATTTAACCAAAAAGAGAGCCATCTATTGGCCCAGCCCTCGATTGACAAATTTCAATTGTTGCACTTTGTTTTATAACTGTTATCAATAACAAATACCGAAGGCCTCTCTTGACATTCGGATCAAAGCCAAGAACCAGGTACTGACAATATGCCTCAGCACCAGTGGACCTTAGCAAATTATTATTCTTACGGCGATACAAGGAGAAGCTGGTAATCAACAACTAGCCAAGTAGCCGCCTCGAACTACCATTCGAATTGTGGTCGGGCCAAATAGTGGTCACCCGTTTAGCAGCTGCAATTAACAGTCTCTCGATACCCCCCCCCCCCCGCAGTGAGACAGGTATACACTGATATAAACTTGACATTAATAGCTGGAAAAGGTCAAATTATTGAGAGCTATTCTGACAATCATATTCACATTTGAACATACTAAGCGATAAGTGGTCTTTATTTAAAACTCACTGTAACAGTTTTTTTGTACGTAACAATGGTTTCAGCATGCGAAATATCGTTATTAAAGAATTATCAACTATCATTAACATAAGAACAATGGGTATAAATTCTCCGTGTTCTTAGTCCTGACGTTTTTACACACTCCCATATTTTTTCCATTTTTACCCACTGCGAGTACATTGCATGTGTTAATTTAATTCGTGCTATTGAAGGGACGAGATGCATATATAGCATTAACTATTTACTGAATATTACCTACGATTTTGGTGTCGTATGCTATCATTTTGCATATTTCATCTGATTTGTTTGATGTTTTACCAAGAACATCATATGGAGTATGCAACATAAATATTATAGCAATACCAGGTCAATTTTTAACCCCAACCTGACTATGTACATTGTGGCTACGTCGATATGAAATTAAGTTAGTTGCTGTTCATGGGCATAGTGACTGGAAGGCTATTTTGGCATTTACTTCACAATACAGCATTGTAATTCTTTCTTTCGTTAATTTTTGAATGTCGGTTACTTATGTAAACTATGAGAATAGTACACATTCTCGGGCGGAACATAACTATACCACTCACATAATTTGATTTCGTATCTTGTATTAATTTGAGGCTGACGTGAAGTGTCAACCTATATATGAATTTAACATGAAAGTGTCAATGACACTGTAGCTCAACTTGGAAAGGGAATAATTTAATATATTACAGTCAATGGAGCGATTAGGAATGTGGAAAGTTGAATGTCTAATACTAGTTTATAGACATGAAGAGAAAAGTAAAATCCAAGATGGCTGCTGGCGGCCATGTTTTCGGCCGAATGACCCCAAAATGAGTCGTTCCCATCCTCATGTCACTGTTAACATCAATGACAAATTTTATGACGATCAGACTAAAGGTACGACCTGTAGCACATGCTAAAGAATTTAGTCATACAAAGAGTAAAATCCAAGATGGCTGCTGGCGGCCATGTTTTTTGGCCGATTGACCCCAAAATGACTCGTTCCAATCTACATGTCATTGTTAACATCCATGACAAATTTTATGATGATCAGACTAAAGGTACGACCTGTAGCCCGTGCTAAAGAATTTAGTCATACAAAGAGTAAAATCCAAGATGGCTGCTGGCGGCCACGTTTTTTCGCCAAATGACCCCAAAATTACTCGTTCCCATCTACATATCAACATTAACATCCAGGACAAATTTCATGATGATCAGACGAATAGTACGACCTGTGGCCCGTGCTAATGGATTAAATTTTGAAATCCAAGATGGCCGCTGGCGGCCATGTTTTTTGTCCGAATGACCCCAAAATGACTCGTTCCCATTTACATTCCAATTTCAACAGCCATGAAAAATTTTATGATGATCAGACTAAAGGTACGACCTGTAGCCCGTGCTAAAGGATTTAGTCATACAAAGAGTAAAATCCAAGATGGCTGCTGGCGGCCATCTTTTTTGGCCGAATGACCCCAAAATGACTCGTTCCCATCTACATGTCATTATTAACATTCATGAAAATTTTTATGATGATCAGACTAAAGATACAACCTGTAGCCCGTGCTAAAGGATTTAGTCATACAAAGAGTAAAATCCAAGATGGCTGCTGGCGACCATGTTTTTTGGCCGATTGACCCCAAAATTACTCGTTCCCATCTACATGTCATTGTTAACATCCATGACAAATTTCATGATGATCAGACAATCAGTACGACCTGTGGCCCGTGCTAATGGATTAAATTTTGAAATCCAAGATGGCCGCTGGCAGCCATGTTTTTTGTCCGAATGACCCCAAAATGACTCGTTCCCATCTACATTCCAATATCAACAGCCATGACAAATTTTATAATGATCAGACTAAAGGTACGACCTGTAGCCCATGCTAAAGGATTTAGTCATACAAAGAGTAAAATCCAAGATGGCTGCTGACGACCATGTTTTTTGGCCGAATGACCCCAAAATGACTCGTTCCCATCTACATGTGATTATTAACATTCTTGACAAATTTTATGACGATCAGACTAAAAGTAGGACCTGTAGCCCGTGCTAAAGGATTTAGTCATGCAAAGAGTAAAATCCAAGACGGCTGCTGGCGGCCATGTATTTTGGCCGATTGACTCCAAAATGACTCGTTCCACTCTACATGTCAATATTAACATCCATGACAAATTTCATGACGATCAGATGAACAGTACGGCCTGTAGCCCGTGCTAATGGATTGAATTTTGAAATCTAAGATGGCCACTGGCGACCATGTTTTTTTTCCGTATGACCCCAAAATGAATCATTCCGGTACAAATGTTGATGTCAACAGCTATGACAAATTTCATAATGATCCGATCAAAGGTACGACCTGTAGCCTCTATTGTTGACGCCGCCCGTACACACGCACACACGCACACACGGACGACGGACGACAAAGCCATGGCAATAGCTAACATGTTAACATCCATGACAAATTTTATGATGATCTGACTAAAGGTACGACCTGTAGCCCGTGCTAAAGAATTTAGTCATACAAAGAGTAAAATCCAAGATGGCTGCTGGCGGCCATGTTTTTGGGCCAAATGACCCCAAAATTACTCGTTCCCATCTACATGTCAATATTAACATCCATGACAAATTTCATGATGATCAGACGAACAGTGCGACCTGTGGCCCGTGCTAATGGATTGAATTTTGAAAACAAAGATGGCCACTGGCGGCCATGTTTTTTGTCCGAACGACCCCAAAATGACTCGTTCCCATCTACATTCCAATTTCAACAGCCATGATAAATTTCATGATTATCAGACTAAAGGTACGACCTGTAGCCCGTGCTAAAGGATTTAGTCATACAAAGAGTAAAATCCAAGATGGCTGCTGGCGGCCATGTTTTTTGCTCGAATAACCCCAAAATGACTCGTTCCCATCTACATGTCATTGTTAACATCCATGACAAATTTTATGACGATCTGACTAAAGGTACGACGACCTGTAGCCCGTGCTAAAGGATTTAGTCATGCAAAGAGTAAAATCGAAGATGGTTGCTGGCGGCCATGTTTTTTGGCCGAATGACCTCAAAATTACTCGTTCCCATCTACATGTCAATATTAACATCCATGACAAATTTCATGACGATCAGATGAACAGTACGGCCTGTAGCCCGTGCTAATGGATTGAATTTTGAAATCTAAGATGGCCACTGGCGGCCATGTTTTTTTTCCGTATGACCCCAAAATGAATCATTCCGGTACAAATGTTGATGTCAACAGCTATGACAAATTTCATAATGATCCGATCAAAGGTACGACCTGTAGCCTCTATTGTTGACGCCGCCCGTACACACGCACACACGCACACACGGACGACGGACGACAAAGCCATGGCAATAGCTCAAACTTTACAAAGTAAAGTTGAGCTAATAATTGGTTATAAGTACTTCAGAAGTGTATGATGAAATAATTGTATGCAGTTTAAGAAGTCAAGTAAAACATATAATGACATCCAAGTTTGTTGTCAGCATGGGTTGACGACACATCCCCATTTGGCTGCATTTCTCTTCTATTCAAACTTTAGACCCTGATGAGAGCCATGTACACAAGTGTGATATTGTACCCGGTGCCGTTGATCCAACAGACATCACTGAATCCCACAACTCTCTCCTCACACGCGGCTGTATACCAAGAAGCCCCGCCCCTCAGGATGGCACATCCGTTCTCATCGGCGTCAAGTGTGAGAAATCTGCTTCCATTCCTAAATCCATTCTCGCACGGGGACGGCATCGTGGTATGCGGTGTGATACTGTCGAATTTCATTTCATAAGCTGTATCCCGCGCGTTCAAGCTGAAGTTGTTGTAGACAGCGGAGTAGTAGGTGTTTGATCCGCCTGCAATGAGTATTCTTTCCATCGCCTGAAGATCGTACACATAACCTGTAAAGGATGTTATTCTGTGTATAAGCTCCATTCCTCTCCAGCTATATATACTGGGCAGACCACTCACTGTGCCGTCTGCGTGGTCGGAGAATCTGGCGACTGAAAGGATGTGGTCTACGGGATTCCCAGTGCTATATACACCCGTACGCCGGTTCTGGCAACCGACATTTGTAGGTAACGTATCCCCAACGAGATAAATGTCACGGATGCCATTACTCAAATAATTGCAGTCTGAAATGAAACAACAATATTTAGCGATATATGGCTGTCGAGGCGTTCAAATCTCGCTCCAAACTGTGACTCAAGACACTGTGACGGCTTCGTCATGTAATTATCTGGACGCGAAATTTGAACTAGTGTGTTGGGGAAGGGTAAGCCCATGTGCGGGTGTTGTGAGTATGGACATGTACGTGTACATGTCTCGCCATTCTATAGCCGCGTCTGTAAAGTAGCCTCACTATGCATTACTCAACAATGAACTGACTGACGGAGTAATATCCCTTTTTGAACATAATATTTTGGTGTCCGGAGACCAGTTTACCGATTACTTTCAAATTGTGTGTATCATTTAATCACACGAGAATACCGGCCAGGTTGAATTTTGGGTCCAATGTCTGAATATATCTGATGGATACAAAAAGAATGTTAAGTTTCTGATAAAAAATGAACGGAGTTTCTAACTACATTTGGTATCGCTGACCATTTTCTTAAAATACTCAAAACAAAAAGGGGTGTAAAAAGTTTCTCCCTAATAGGTACACGTAATTGGGGCGCGTAGTCTAGGAGGAGGGCAGCAGACAAGTCTTATCGTGGGTCCATTTCTTGAAGAGTTTATTCTGTATTGGCTTGTTATACCCCCACTTTTCGAAGAAACATGGGTCATACTCTGTTCAATTTGACCGTCCCCTTATGCATGCATATACGTCTGTGCGTCCGGGCATATATCTCATCCTTTGCTTATCGTATCTGAGTGAAATTTGGTATGGTGATTCGCATCATCAAAATAGGGACAACTGACGTTTTTCGCGTTTTACATTCTAGAGTTATCCGTCTTTGTTCGTCTTTACATAGCGTTTTCTGGTCCATCTCAGATAATTATATCAGCAATGGGTTATCTGATCTGAATTAAATTTGGAATGTAAGTTGACCCTCCTGCTCTCAAAAGAGTGTCAAATAACGTTAGTTGCATTTTACATTTTAGTGTCATCCTAATTTGTAATGTTTATTTTTAAATTGTGTGTCATTTCCTTATATCAATTTGGCATTGTGTGTGGTATGGCAACACCCGAGGTGTAACTTCTTCTTTTAGTCATACGATAATGTAGGCATCAATAATAAGGAATTCCTGGTGATGTTAGCCATACACTGATATATTTTAGGGTCGCTGTTGGCGGTTTGTTAGAAGAAACAATCTCAGATGATTAAGTTGTCTAACATGTCGTTTATGTGTGATAACATCTTCAGATCTTAATTTTCTTAAATCATATTACATCTAATAAAAAAAAAAAAAAATATGCACAAGCAATATCAGTAAACCTCAGCAGCAATGAAGCACTTGTAAGAAGTTAAAATATCGAGTCCTATAATCGACATTACTACACGTGCAAAATGTATTATGATGTTACTGCCCAAAGTCGTGGAATCTACTTCCCGATCACTTAAGGATTCCCAAACCATAAATGATTTCAAATCAGCACTTA
Source organism: Siphonodentalium dalli (assembly GCA_032622095.1). Classification (NCBI taxonomy): domain Eukaryota; kingdom Metazoa; phylum Mollusca; class Scaphopoda; order Gadilida; family Siphonodentaliidae; genus Siphonodentalium; species Siphonodentalium dalli. The sequence continues at coordinate 40,475,286 of CP136068.1, forward strand.
AAACCACCTGTTTGAAGCATTTTCAAGAGAGGGTTGATGAATACCCACATCACGCCTATTATGTCGGCAATAATATTCCATGTAACACCTTACACCGCTATTTATCCACCGCTCACTACGTCTATTGACTACCTAAAGCCTGCCTAATAAACGTTACGTTTATGACGTCAATGTAGCTTTATTAGGTCAACGTAGCTTTATTAGGTTAGTACTACTTTTATGACGTAATTTGATATGCAATTTGCGCAGGTAACTAGGTACGTCAACCGGCCTTAATGACGTCATTGTGATTTCAGAACATTTTTATCGTGTATAATTCACTAAAATAATTCGTAAAATGATATATGTTTTAGCTCTAAAACATCTATAAATCCTCAGAACAAGGTCTGCTTACAATAGATGTAAAAATGCCAACGAACTATTTCGCTCTAAGCTGCGCTCCGGTTTTCCGACGTCATGAATGCTAATTGGTTTGCTTGACCTAATGAATGTAATGGCGTCATCGAAGTAACGAATGTAAAACTCGGGGGATTTGGCATCTATTGGACTCGGCAGAGCCTCGCCCAATAGATGCTCAAATTCCCCTCACGGACATAAACAATTTAAGCGACGACACTAGCTACATATTCTATATATATATATTCAAAGAATAATACCTTTATGTGTTTCGATCTGTTTGTTATACTAGAATTAAGTATCTAGTATTGTAAGCAAGATCATCATCAGAGGAGAGCGTTTCATGTTAAAATAAATGTTAATATAAATATGGTGACCAACTCTTGTGGCTGGTGCGAGTGTATTAGACATGCATATTAGTGTCTATATATCACTATAATCTTATTGTGCGTTATTTGGTAAAAACGTTTCTGCATCAATGTGAGTGCATAGAATCCCACCCTAGATTTGTAATAAACTAGTTTCAGTGGTATAGCATTCGCTTTATTCTGGGACCACAAGCTTCTGTGTCTATCTTTTTAAATTAGATCTAAATTTAATTGAGAACCAACTCTTAGGGGTGGTGTGTACGTTTCTGTTAGGCGTGTATAGCCTTATATCTTGTCAAATTAGATTTAAATTTAATTTGAGTTTAATTAGAGAACCAACTCTAAGGTTGGGTGTACTTCTCGTGATGGGCATGTAGAGCATATGATCCCATCTGTATATCACGGGGATAATTTCAGTTGTGTCTTCTAAATTGTTACACGATTTTCACTCCACATGTCGGAGGGCTAAGATAATTTTCCCGCCTTTGATATCCCAGCATGAGTGTATCAATGTACATAGCCTGTTGTTTTAACACACACAATTAAATAGAGAACTAACAGAATTGGATACCCACAGGCAATTAAAAGCCAATGCATCACTCGCCCAGATTTTATGGTGTCTAGAAAATCTGGATGGCAGTGTGGCAGATTTTAATATGGGTATATAGTTACCAATTATTCAGACATGAGCTTCGTTGATCATTGTAACGTAATATCATCAACACAATTCCTGCATGTTTCATACTAAAGTTATCTTGTCACCCATATTTTATTCATGTGCACTTTACCCTTCACTCAGTATTAATTTAAACGTGAACGATAAAGAAACAGTTGCATATTATGAAGCTTGTCAGAAAAATTGGTTCATGTGCACTTTGTCAGAAAAGTTGGTTCATGTGCACTTTCACATTTTAATTCCGATTGGATGAATGACAAAGACAGAAGTTGTTTTAGGTAGTACATAAATTTGAACCATACGTACACATTATCGTTTGCTTTATATAGCCTCGTGTGGTTATTGTCTCCATTTAGTTTAGACTGGAAATATCAATTTCTTTTTTGATAGTATTTCACCGAGTTTTCTATCGCGCCTATGCACCAGAATAGGAGGTTGTGTGAATAAATGCTTCGTATATGTTGAGTTGGATATTATGCTCCAATTGTTCAATAATACATTCAGTATTCTGTGGGAGCCCGAGTGATAGCCTGTGCATATAAAGGGTGCAGTTTTAAGCGCACATTTTTCTTTAGATTTTGAGACTAATTTTTCGGCACGCAAGTCAAATGATAATGATTTGAAACATTTGTATAATTCACGGGTTTTGTAGCCCCTATCTTTTAGTTTATTTTCAAACAGCGAGCGCCTGGCTAGAAAATCAGATTCATTGTTCGAGTTTCTGAGATAGCGGGTGCACTCTCCAATGATAAATGATTTAAAATTGCTCGTAGGATGGCTTGATTTTCTGCCTAGATATTGCAATGCCTCAGTTTTCTTAATGTGACATTTCATATCAAACACACATGTGTTGGAGAACTGTTGTCCTTTGTAAATATCGAGATCAAGGAAACTGACTTGTTTAGTATCCAGTTCGTATGTAAATTTTAGTAAATCATGTGCTTGATTAGCAGTATAGAAGAATTGTAGCATTTCTGTTTCAGACCCAGTAAATATTATTAGGCCATCATCTCTGAAACGTTTGCGAAGAATAATCTTGTCATTGTGTTCAAAGACAGATATAATTTGATTTATGTGTCTGTTTATTGCCAGATCATACACTTCCGGTGAGGGCACCGCCCCTTGTGGTGCGCCACAGGTTTGTCGGTAGGATAAATTATTAAATGTAAACTCGTTCTCAAGTAACAGTTTAGCTATCTTGACAAGTTCCGAAGTATTCGGACTAGGGATTTCATATACTAAATCTGAGCTGGTGTCCAAGAAAAATTCCAGAGACTGTAGAAGCTCTGTGAATTTTAGGTTAGTGTATAGAGACGTGATGTCATATGTGACCAGAAGAGCGTCTTTGGGTACCAACGTTTCATTGAGAATATTTATAAGGTGAGGAGTGAGAAGTCTGCTGTCTGCAGACTATGGGCTTAAGGAAGTAATCCAAGAAGCGCCCTATTTTCTCCGTTGGGCCAGAACACTGGGAAATTATGGGTATCCCTGGTGGGAATAATTTCTCCCCTCTGTCATTAAATGCTGGGTCAATTTTGGATAATTTATCACCTATCTTGTGTATTTTAGGTAACATATATAGATGTGGAGTTTTAATTTTGTCAAATCTATTGAAAAGGTACCTATAGGTGACATCATCAATTGAATTAGATTTGTGCATTTGATAGACCAGAGTCAGTACTTCATTATGGATTCTCGATATATTAATTGATGGTATTTCTTTGTAGTGAATACCACCATTGAGCTGCCTGAGTCCTTCGGCTATATAGTCACTAGAGTTTAAAATGAATGTGTTGCTATTTTTGTCTGCTTTAAGAATAACCACACTAGTGTTGTTTTTAAGGTCGGTCATAGCCTGCCTCAGAGCAGGGGTCATATTGTCGGAATATCGATGTTTGTAACTAGAAAGCTGCAACTTACATGCATAAAGGTAGTCTTGTATCGTGTTACGCGCTAATGGGGGAGCAAAGTTAGATCGCATTTGTCGTAATCGCATGCATCGTTCAAGCCCTGCAAAGTCGCGAATAATCGTTTGTGTACACACTCTTGAGGCTGGTACAAATTTAAGTCATAGACCTAACACCATAACCTCATTATCCGTTAGTCTGTGATCAGAGAGTTTTCGTATGAATGTTTTAGCCTTGTTCAATTTAAAGGTGGGATTTCGATAAAGCGATCTCGTTTCCTTCATTTTTTTGGATTTTGCGTTTGTTTCGCTTGACAGCATGACCTGGTTTTAGTCTCCTGCCCATATGTATGCAGGTTGTGATATATGCAATATATATATCCTGACCGTTTAGAAGTCAGTGTTATAGCGTGGCTTATTTAGAGCCGATGTGAGCGAGTGTAGTTAATTTAGATTAACCATGGGACTAGCTGAGCTTAGAATATAACTGACCAGTAACCAACTGTAGTATACACATCTAGGGAACTTGAGTCAGAAATGGTTTCCGAAAGAGGCATATTGTAAATGTGTCAACATGTCTTATGAAATGGCTTCTCATTGGCTCGTGAGTATCACATTTCACTAGTTCACGCCTCCTGAGTGGTAATCCAAAATGACTGACGTCCAATGGGAGAGGTAGGTCTCAGGAATAATCCGATACTGCCACGTTTTCTGGGTGCTCATATAACATAAACGGTAACTTATAGTGTATCGTGCTGTGTATGTATCACATATACATGTATACCCGTGACTAACATTTAACTTGTATCGCAATATATCGCTCTATGCATTAAAAGGCTAGTGCCTTGCGTTATGTTACAAAAATCGATTAATCCGCAGTAGTTTACGGATAATGATAATTTATTAGATAGAACTTAAGTATCACATAATGTATCACGTGGTTGTAAACAAGTTGGAACAATGCTTGCCACATTAGAATGGGTAGGACTATTTTATATTATAGATATACCGGGGGATCAGAGTGGAACCATACTTGTAATATTTAAACATTTTTAAGAGAGGGTTGATGAATACTCACATCATGCCTATGGAACCATACTTGCAGTATTTAAACAAGTAGGGATATTGCATATTATAGATATGCCATGGGTTGATGAATACCCACATCATGCCTATGGACCTATACTTGCAATATTTAAACAAGTAGGGATTTTGCATATTATAGATATGCCGTGGGATCCAGCTGGAACCATACTGGCAATATTTAAACAAGTAAGAATATTACAGATATACCACATGATAAAGATGGAACCATACTTGCAACATATAAACAAGTAGGAATGTTGCATATTAGAGATATGCTGTGGGGTCAAGATGGACCCATACTTGCAATATATAAACAAGTAAGAATATTTCATGTTAAAGATTATCCGTGGCATTTTAGAGATATTAAACAAGTAGGAATATTGCATATTATAGATATGTCATGGGATCATGTTACTGTAATCCGCTGGAAATATAATGCGATCGATATGTCGTGGGATCATACTGGGAGCATACTTGCGCTGTTTAACAAATAGGAAACTTGGATATGATAGATATATCCTGGAATCATGTGAGCGTAATAAACTATATGTATAATTGCGACCACAACTAGGTAATCTGGTTAGAAGTATATTTTAGGCGAGTAGGTGGTAAATTATGCATGGCATGATCGTTACCACAAGATCGGATTTGTGTGTACACACATGTTGACAGTAATAGCCGCCAGTGTGTGGTTAATTGAAAGAAATCAAATAGGTTGTATAATGTATACATAGTTGGGAATTGTTAATGACTCATTTACCATGCAAGAATAGAAATAAACACAATAGTACTTCAACTGTAGTATATTCATAGCGTTACACAGTAGCTAGATCTGAGTAGTCTTCTAGACTATGCCTAGGGAAGCTTATAAATATTGCAATTATTAGATAGAACTTATATATCATAGAATGTTCCATATATGTCGAAGGACCGTATTGGTGTATCCAAGCTGGATCCATACTTGCAATATTTAGCAAGTAGGAATATTGCATATTATAAATATGGACTCAGCTAGAATTATGATTACGACAATAGCTGGGTAAGCTAGTTAAGATAGATTATGTAAGTGACACTATTTCTTGGCAAGATCGTTAGCACTGAACTCAAGTTTGTGTGTACATACATGGTGAGGGTTGTAAGACTCAACGTAATAAATCAAGTAAGTTAGATATACAGTTGAAAAGTTTAATGACTCATTATGTCATGCACGTTAGAATAAACATAAACAAAACATTAGTCCCAGTGCATCTACATCTACTTGGTACTCCATCGCCCTCAATGTGCTGAGGATAATGTGGAGGCGCATGAGATTTAAAAACATAAAAGCATATTAATTTGTTGTTATTTTGATAATTTATTAAAATAGACTGGAGCTTCATACTATTGAGAAGCTGTCTGTTTGTTTACAGGTGGGAACATATGATTTGTGAGTTCGGATTTGAAACTGTCCGTGTTGTGGCAGTTCAAGAATATGTCACGGGGGAGTTTGTTCCAATTTATGATTGTGCGTGGAAGAAAGCTTTAGTAGTACGGAGGAACTTGTGCCCCCTAGTAGGCACAAATGGTAGGGAGATGTCTACATCTTGATGGCGGATTTTGTAAAGCATGACTAGCGAGGAGAATATTCTTCTTTGTTGGAGGGTTTGCCAATTAAGTGTGTGGAGCAGATCAGTTATGATGTCTCTGTCGTCGCTACCATAGTTGTATCTATTTAGATTGTAGCGTGCAGCCAGTCTCTGTACAATTTCTACTTGTGCCATATATAGGTGATAGGCTAGTCATTACACTTCACTTCACAGTTGTTAGCATTAAGATGTCCTTTCGTTTAAGAAAGTAATTCCTTTAACAGGTCAATATCCTGTCATTTAGAGTTTTGCCTCACGTCCTCACCTTTCCTTTTAAGCAGATTTATCGAACGCCCATCATGCACTGTCGGCCTCGCAGGCGAATAGCGCACTGAGTTTTTTGGAACATGTCTTTGTTTGTTCATACGGCCCTCTTTGTAGTTGTTGTAGAGGTCCCTGGCCTCCCTGATCGCCCGTTTTCGATAATCACCAGAACTAGCCTCGTCCATCGGGAATCTAGCACGAGTTTTTTTTTTAGGTGCTTGATGTTGGCATCAAGAATTTCCGCCACTCCTTCAGCCAGGCTAGACGCTGTTTTCTTCACAAGGAGGCTAATACTGCTTCGTCACGAAGGTTGACTTTATTATGATCGAATTCCACTTTCATAAATCGTGGTGTGAGTTCCTTCGATTGGGAATTGCTTATTGAAGCCTTCAATGTCAGTCACGGCTGTCGTGCTTCGTATATTTCCACGAGTTGAGACTTCATTTCTTTGATAATGTCAGTCTTAATCACCTTAGGTTGAGGTTTGGGTGTAGGAGTGCATGTTCCCGCTATCTCCGTGTCGATCGTGTCAATCGTCACTGTATCTGCAGCTACTGTGGGATCTTGAACGCCGGGTGTATCTAAATCCAGGTCCATATTAAAATCCGAGGAGCTCATGGAGACATCGAAATTCACTTGCGTTTCAGACATATTTAGAAGTCAGAAGGTATAGTAAGCAAATCAAACTAAGTGTGGATTTTTCATAACGTCTAGCCTTAATAGGATTTTTAAACTAAGGCACCGCCCTTTCTCATATGGTAGGGTAGCATGATGAGGTGGATGTGACCACCATAGTCTCAGTATGTAATCAGGCTCCATGCTAGGAATTAACACTGTCCCGGTGAGCGCCGTGTCCATAATTGCCAGTGGGACATATGCATAAATATACCACAATTACTAGTTTACAAACCAAGACACGCAAGTGTACACTCTTCGTGTGTATTGGTGTATATACATTATTAGTGTGTATTGGTGTATATACAGCCAAGCACCAAATGTGGTAAGAATCACATAGCTTTGAAACGAGTATATATAAACTATACAAAGTTGGTGGTCTATGCATTACACCGGCGCTGAAACTATATCGTCAGACGCCATGCCGGGAATTAGCCCTGTGCGCTGAGTATATCATAAATATGTTTGTAAAACAGGACAACTATATATTTGTTTATACCAACCTGATTCAAACAGGGTGACCCCCGCCTATAGCAGTGGGTTTTCTTTTTGTTGGGGGTGTCTCACAAATTTACCAAATGTGTATTTTAGTAAGCGTACATTTAATGTATATCTATTTATTAAAATAAATAGTTTCGATCTAACTCGATTTGAGTGGTAAATTAACGTTCCATTTATTTCAGGTACTGTAAATGTACATCTAACTGTTAATAGATCTGTAGGTAGGGAATATCATGGACAAATATATTTGTCATGTAATCCTTAGAGTAAAAAAATATATAATATATATGTATATATATAAATAATATATATATATATATATATAGCTATATATATATATATATATATATATAAAGAAGATAGTTAATAATTCTCGATTATATATAGACTATCTGTAGCGGTGGTCGATGTCACACAGAACACTGCTAACCAGTTTAGACAAGACTGATCAGTCCGCTTTCACGGCCAATCTGACAGGTTATACCAACAAAAAAATCAGCATTTTCAAGAGTGGGTTGATGAATACCCACATGGAATATTATTGCCGACCTTATAGGCATGATGTGGATATTCATCAACCCTCTCTTGAAAATGCATTTGGTCTTCGACCCACATTGCGTAAAGTTAAGAAATAGCCGCAGTTTATGTCGTATATTTGTATTGTGTTGTGTTGTATATGTTTTATGTGTATATTGTTAAGTCTGAGAGCACATTTGTGGAATCGTGACTATAAACCAACAAATGAGTATAACAACCCCGGTACCTTGCAGACATGAAATACAAAAATTCAGATTATCATCTGATTCATAGCAGAGGCAGGACAGAAAATATGTTGGCCAATTTTGGAAGAAATTTTCAGAAACGTTGGCCAATCAAAACCTATCGTGTGAGACAATAAAGGCTAAACAATAGAATACAACATAGTATGATATACAAATGCAAAGCTAGGGAATAAAATGCACACCAAAACAATGTTTCAGATTGGACCATTGACAGCTGGTGTCCGTTTGATTGTCCTTGTGTTATACTGAAGACATAAATCAGCAACATATTGTCAATTGTTTATGAAAGTATGCGGTAATTGCCGCTAAGTACTACTGTGTTGATCAGAAAGCATGTCTGACTTCTGATTCTTTGTTATACAGATATCCACTTATTAACGATAAACGAATAAGCTAATTTTAGTGAGATATGGTGATATTGTTAGAAGTGAGTGTTCACTACAGGCTTCAAACTTTGTTGGATATAATTTGGGCAAATGAAAATTTCTTTGGTCAGTGTCGAAAAAATCTAGCCATTTGGCCGATTCGGCCTACGTTAGCGTGAATACTGATTACCGTATATCACCGTGCACATCACTGGCCAATCACTGGCCTAAATATGATTTTAGATGTCGCATCCTATTTGTTATATCCAGCAATGAATACCACTCTGTGGATGTGTAACTTAAATTTAAATTCTAAATATAAATGTATACCACATTTCATGTTATAGTTTTACATTTTAGCGAGCTTGTCTGCCAATAGCTATATTTGGAATATTGCACACATATAGTTAAAAAAATATTGGTTTTACAGCTCTGTGTGGAGTTGGTAGTGGGGTATAGTTTTATTGTGTCGTGTTTGTTAAATGTTCTACCAGGCATTGATATATTCAGATTAAATAGTTTATTCAACACAATCATGTAAATGAAAATATACAGTCATAAAATCAACAAATAAAATACATAGAGTATCTACAACTCGTTCCCAGTTTATAGCGGAATTTACAAAACGAGTTCAGTAAATTAGGTCTGGACCGAGCCTTTGGCGAGGTCCAGTCCTAATTTACGGGACGAGTTTTGTAAATTCCGCTATAAACTGAGACGAGTTGTAGATTATATTTATTACATGATCCAAAAACATTGACAAAACATACTTAAATCAACAACTGGGACGTGAATCTAAAATCGGCTTCTATAAGCCCCGCGATGACGTGTTTGCCCGCGTAAAGAAATAGTCCCGGACAAATAAAGACTCTTTGGCATATTTAATGGCGTATATTTAATGACATAACTTCTCAAACTCTTCATTCATGATAGTTTATTGGAAAAATATTGGAAGCCATATTATTTTGAAACGTAGTGTAAGGAATGTAAACATACAACAAACCAGAAGTCTAAGGCCACCTGGCACTATTTCCTGTTATTAAACGAACGTTTACGCTCACAATTTATAGAATGGGTTTATTGAATGGAATAATGGTAGGATCATGTAATAAATATCAATCAAATTTTGTTTTTAAGTTTTGAATTGTGTAGTACACTGATATTTAGGATTTATTATGTTAGTTAAAATGTGATTTCATTGAATCTATCCATTGGTGTTGTGTTGAAGAGAGATACCCGATGTACAAGTACTTATTCGAGAGATATCTCTCAACGGATTATATAGATAAATAATTTGAAATATTAAAATAATTGAGGAAAATTCAAAATTGTAAAAGTAATTCTTATTCATTTGAAAATCTACAATCTGATATGTTTGGAGAGTAAGTTTCTAAATATAAATTTCTATCACAGTATCGGTATGATTTACTTTATGACTACTTGATAAAATGAACGAAAGAAAAAAGAGAAGAAACAAAAATTTAAAAAAATGAAACAAGTAATTCTGATATAGTTATCATTTGAAGCCGGAACAAATCTGTTATAATTATAACAATACTATTACATTATTTCACAATTTATAAATCCTCACCATCCCATCTATTCATTTTACACATGGGAAATGCATATACCCATTCCCTTTCTCTCGTCCATTCGGCGATATATCTGGTATTAATGTCACATCCCAATATTTTGTTTTCAATTAAATTTTACTATTATTTATCTTCTAGCAGATGTTTCTTGAATTGCTTTTTAAATTCTGCTATATATGTGTAATTTGTAAGATGGTCTGGCAGGCAATTCCAAAACTGTACAGCCATTATACTTGGACTCATCGCCCGTAAAGAAGTTAGTCTACCCTACACTGCTAAATTATTCACGTGTGTGAAATAATGATATCTTTTATCAACTGTTTCAAAGTATTTTGAAATGTTTCCTGGCAGACAACTATTTTTTGCCTTGAATGCAATCAAGATTGTATTCATTTTAATAAGATAAAATATGTTAACAAGCTGATATTTTTCAAAAATAGGTTTAGTATGTGCTAATCTTCCTGTATCATCAATAATTCTCACTGCTCTCTTCTAAAATAAAATATAGCCTCCAGAGTTGTCTGATAAGTGTTGCCCCAAACTTCCAAACAGTATGTCATATACAGTACAATAAGATTTTGCTGTAAACTTAGTAGAGCTGGGCTATTTAGGACATGCTTTACGTGGCTGATCATTCCTAATTGTCTAGCAACTTTAAATTTCACGAATTTTGTATGATAGTTCCAATTTACCTTTTCCTCCATCCAAACCCCGAGAAATCTAATTTGTGATACATGATCTATCTCTTTTCCATTTAAAAAAAAGTTTAGTGCCCTCTAAATCCACAGATTTGAATATCATATAGTTAGTTTTCGAAATGTTCAGAGACAATTTGTTGAGGTTGAACCATTCATTACGATTACATAACTCACTATTCAAATTCTCAACAATGTCTGCCAATTTTTTTTCCGAAAGGAAAATATTTGTGTCATCAGCATACATAATCACTTTAGTGTTTGGAATTACATTTGGCAGGTCATTTATGAATAAAATAAATAAATAAAGTGGGCCCCAAAATAGAGCGTTGAGGAACACCACATGATATATGTTATGTGTCAGAAATAGATTTTCTGAATTTGACAAACTGTATCCTATATGTTAAGTAACATTTCAGCCAACCGAGAACAGTTCCATTTATATCATATCTCTGCTTTTTGAGTAAAATTTCATGATCAGTTGTGTCCAATGCTTGGTTGAGGTCAATGAATACACCAACTAAATACTGTTTTTCATCCAAACAATTTGTGATTTTTTCAATGAGATCAGTTAAAGCAAGTGATGTTGATTTCTTGTTTCTAAAACCATACTGTGATTCAGTCAAAACATGTTTTTCTAGATGCGATTGTCGAAAAGTTATTTAATTTTTTTTAGACAGCTGAGGCAGAATGGATATCAGACGATAATTATTCAACATTTCAGTTTCCACAGCCTTAAATATCGGGATCACTTTGGCAATGTTCATGGCATCAGGAAAGACACCATACTCAAAATATTTATTGAAGATGCTGGCTAATGGGTAAGCTATCAAATGTATAATTATTGTTAAGAAGAATCATATTCATTCCATAACAGTCCTCAGATGTTTTGTTTTAAAATTTCATAAAAACAATAAAGATTTCATCCTCTGTAACTGGCGAAAGGTGCATCATATCATTAGAATGATCAATAATATGATTAGATATTTTCCAGCTACTATGTGGCATATCCTTGGCCAAAGTTTTGCCAACATAAGTGAAATAATTATTAAAGCCATTTGCTATAAGTTGGTCATCCGCAGTTAATTTTCCACCAATGTTCGCTTCATTTGAACTTTCCAAGTTTGCTTTATATTTGTTTTATTGTCTTGTAACAGATCAGAATAATATTTTTTCTTTTCAAACCTAATAATTGAAGTCAATTTATTTCTATAAGTTTTGTATCTCTTTTCACATGCTTCATTTCTATTTTTCAAGAAGTGCTTGTACAGCAAATGTTTCTTCCTACCGCCATTGACAAGATATTGTCTCATCCAAGTTTTAGAAAATGTCTTTGTTTTTTTCAATATAACTTCCTTCACTGGACAGGAATCAGTGTAATGAACAATAACTTTGTTATTAAAATCTTCAAATGCAGCGTTTATATCATGTTCCCCAAACACATTTTCCCATTGTTCCATTATAAGTTTAGTGAGGAAACTAGTCACATTCTCATCTGATAATTCTTGCTTCTTAATGATAATCTGAGGATTTTGTCTATGTTTTCCCTCAATCGATATGAGTCGCATGAGGCAATACAGGGAGGTGATCACTCAGATCATTTATAATACCACTGTTTTCTTTTAGTTCCATTTAATTTGTGAAGATACTGTCAATAAGTGTTGCACTGTCACATGTTATTCATGTAGATCTGAGTATCAGAGGAATAAGCCCAAAACTAAACATATTGTCAAGAAAATTGCTTTTCAGAAGGTGATTTTTATGATTAATTAGACTGATGTTGAAATGACCCATTATGTACATGGTTCTGTGTTTTATACTATTTAAAAGATCAGTCGTATGATTTGTAAAGTGAGCAATATTCCCACTATATGAACACCCAATGACCACTTTCTTATTCCCCGTTTCAACTTGAACCAATACGGATTCAGACGTATCCACCTTTGCACATGCAATGGTGTCAAGCGTTCGATGTCTGATAGAGTTATGAATGTAGAGTAGAGTCCTACTCCACCACCCACCATTAAGTGAATCTCTGGAGCAAAAGTAAGAAACATAATCGGGTAATGGGAACTGATTAATATAATTTGTCTCCAACCACGTTTCTGTTACAGCAATGACCAAAAAAGTAGCCAACGAAGTTTGTTTAAAACAATTCAGCTTTTCATAATGTGACGACAAGCTTCTACAATTGAAATGTATCATATTAAAACATGAGCTCAGTTTTCTGACATCCAATTTTATATATAGTTCATCTTCTGTGTAATAATGACACGGGTTCATTTTAGCCTTTTGCGCAAAATAATTATTCTCAAGTTCTTCATTATCAGAATTTTTTTCAGAAAAAGAAAATTCCTTGAAGTTTAAATCCAAACACATATGCTTAATTTTTATCAATTTTATTCAACATGTCAGATGATCAGAATTCAGAAAAGGTGGAAATTCATTAACGAGTTCATCATAATTTATGGCTGCGAAAGGAATTTCTCGATTAATACAAAAAAAAAAAAAAAATTCATTAAAGAAGAACAGTCTTCGAAATTCCGTTCTATTTAAATTCCCACATTTTCTATGCGCCCAGTTACTACATTCATCGCATGGTATTACTTCTCCCGACAGCGAGATGAAACAAATTTTACATAAATAATCTTGGTTTAATTTTCTCCTCATTATATTTCATACAAGGCATCAAGCGAGAGGACACGGTATAGTTAGGTGTTCTCTGAAGGCTTTACAAACACTTTCCCGTCCCTGGTCCATGTATCTGCTATTATGTTTGCTGACTTTATGTTACGAGCTTTTCTATGAATTTGTACATTTTTGGCTGTAAGTTGTTCATTTAAATACACTGAATTTATCTTATCTCCTATTTCTTTTAGTGCTCCTGTTTTCAACATATAATTGGAAAATGGGATTATGACTGGTATTTGACCGTCTCTCGTCTTTGGATGATCGTGTATAGCTGTAATTTCGTATTTGCCGATTTTAATGCCAAGTGCTGTATTAGCAAAATTAATAAAGTTGTTCCCCATTGCATACAGTTCATCTATGCCATCCCATTCGTGAATCTCGTTCGCTTCTACGTGTTCTGCATAATTTCTGTCTCCACATTTATCCTTAACATTTTCAGATTAATTTGCAGAATGCGGACTACCGATATCCTGTTGTGCCTGTGCATAAGTCTTGTTATCATAATTTTACTATGTAAGGACAATCGAGTCATTAGAACATTCTTTTTCCTCGTATAACTTTCCAGTTCATCAAAGTGATCACTCACATTTGCAATTGTTTCATCACGTTGATAAAATTGTTCTTCGAGAAACTGGACTTTTGAGAAAATGCCAATTAAGGTGTTTGGAGTTTTAGCCAGAGTATCGTTCAGATTTTGTATTATGGACTTCAGTTCTATTATCTCATCCTTCAAACAGGAGATACTTTCATCGTTCAATTTATGATTACTGTCAATGCCAGGATTGTTGATAGTACTGTTCATTTTGCTATTAGTAGTATTACAATCGTCGTCGTTGTGAAAAGTGTGTGTATTCTGCTTGCGACCACGTCTCCCCATTTTAATTTTCCCTAACTTCAAATCTAAGAACAATCAGCTGACAATGTTGAGTTACAGTGAGTGAGTGACAGTCACAGACAGTTGAAATTTTGAAAGCAAGTTTTGACAAAGTGAGACAGAGTGAGTTCATATTATTGTTATTAGCAGGTACTAGACACAAGGGCATGCATGATCAAGTTATCCTGAAAGCCTCCTCATAATATATATGTGTATATGGGACTGTGAAGTATAATATAACTTTTAACTAGAAATTCTATACATAGTACATGGTATACAAATGGGTTTGCAGTCTCGTGAACCAGTCACTAGCCCGTGTGCCCTTGGAAATTTGCATGATCCACTCTTTGGTCCAATCATGCATACTTCCTCTCTCTGCCTTGCCGAGAAATTATTCACACATTTTCCCGAAACGTATCACGACCTTGCGAATGACATTGGAACTATATATTCATTGATTTATGATGTTTTGATTCCTTCATCCTACACACAACTAGCTAATTACTATCTTACTTATGATTTATAAAAGTAATCATATACTTGTTTATTACATCTGATTACTGTAAGATGAGTTAATGAAGGAATTCATATCTTATCTTGACATTGTGTGTTTGATATTAAAAAAAGGCACAGAATTGATAAAAACAGAACGAAACTGTATCTAAACTGTATCTAATTTATGTTTAATATAAATTGTAAATAGTCACCACGATTGCGCCATGGAATTTATGGTATCATGGAGTTGGACATAGGACAACGGTGTTCACAAAAGATCCCGACACACAAAACGACCTCAATTTTACAAATTACAACTTACATAATACATAGCTAGTTTAATTAACGTGTCTTCCCTATTCCTGGTTTGACTGAATTAGTTCGAACTAATCTAATTACACCTCCTTCATTTTTATTTCGTAGATATACTGGTTATACATCGATATAACAGGGATGTGGCAACAGGGGTGAATTGGGGTGCCTCACCACCTCCATATATGGCAAACATTTTCGAAACAGATCAAATATAGGTTGAATTTGTTTCTGAAAGTAAGATTGCATAACCAGTATTTGGTGTGATTTATTTTGTCAAATACAAATTCAACTTTTGGTCAATTATCTCCATTACAATGGCCGACATGTATAATATTAACGTCGCCAGATTAGGAATTTCCAACATTTGAAAAGTTTCACGAGCTGTATTCATTTTGAAACTATTCCGTCCCTAGTGCATGGGTGCAGTTAATATATTCGTAAATGTAAGTATGTGCCCACTCCAAATAATCCTTCATTGGAATGCTTATATGATGTATCACTGTACATGGTCTTAGCTGTTGTATGTCATTTTATCCTTGTGTGAAGTTTTAAGTTAAAGTGTGCGAACAATGAACCACAAACTGACCAATACGGTGACAGTCACTCACTAGTTGGAATAATCATATTGATATAAATGGAAAATAATACGAATACTCCCAAACTCACGACTTACCAAATGAACGGTCTTTATATTGTGTTTACATTGTGATCCGCGCCGTCCACGTAATAGCGGGTGTAAGTCCACTAAGGTTTTTTTTTCAAAATTAAACAAGTCCAACAGGAACCTTTGCGACAATTTGAGTCTAATGTGAACCTATTTTCGGGGGGATACGTTGATTGATCGCAATTAATCGCGTACGTGTAACGCCACCTAAGTGATACCAGGCTCAGTCATTGGGATACCAGGTATCGGAACTACACGTAACACAGATTTTAATGAACATGTGTTCAAGATCACAATATGACAATACTACATGTATATTATCCATTTGATATTAAGTTGTGGCCGCTCATTAATAAGATAACCTCAGATAAAACATATAAAAAACATTATTGATCTAACAATTTGTGATTGGGTTCTATGGTAGCATTACCATCAGTAATGCAACAGTTATCAATGTTTATCGAATAGATGCAATAGTAAGAAATGTTTTTTTCACAACGTCAATATATTAAAATCTAGTATACTTTGGCAAGATGTGATCAAAAGCATCCAAAAAACGTAACTGCAAATACTCTCCAATTTTCAAAGTATTTGATTAGAAATACAACATATGTACACATTCTTCAAACTTGATAACCATTACAAATAAAATACATTATACAGATTATGATTACCCCACCGACACTCTGCTGCAGTTCGTCTTGTGGAGAAAGCCTATATGATTTTACACTTACCTCTTGGTGGATTCTCACATGCGGCACCAGTAAAACCTTCTCCACACATGCAATGTGTCTGGTTGCATGGCTGACCATACATACAAGGACACTCCTGGAAGACATGAGTCATTGTGCAATCTCGTGTTCAACCCACTCAAAACCATTTTTTGTAACCAACCGTAATCTTTAGCAATTTACCTCACACCGAAATGGCAGCTTCTGATTGGTCGAGAGCTGTGTGCTATGTGGGCATATTGTTTTGTGAAATGTATGTAGATCATTGCATAGCGTGGATATCTGTATGTAGATAATTGTATAGCGTGTAGCGTGTAGATTAGTATGCCGACATTTTGGTCGGAGAGTGGTTGCAGATTATATCGAATACGGAGTAAATTATTGCGCAATTTATGTATCTGATTAAAATTGTGTGGCGCGAATTTTGAAAATCAGATTTTACAATTTAAAGCAATTATGTTTGTGATTCATGTATTCATGTAAGACAATTATGTTTGTCTTAAACTTCTAGTGACAAGCGGAAAATCATATTTGTTCTCAATAAGTAAGTGGTACTATTAAATTATCATACCTTGCTTCGAACATTTTTGCAGTTTATGTTAGTGGGTTATAGTTTATGTAGTACGCATACTACAATTTCGAATTGTTTCAATTTTAATAACATAACATCTTAACGTTCAAAACGCGGGTATTATACCCAGTGGGGTGGGTATAGATCACTACACGTCTTAGGCAAGTTTCTTAGAATAACTACCCTTGGGCTGCAGAGTGCAGATAAGCATACCCATATGCCTATTCAAGTTTGTAACACTGTATGGTGCTGATTGGGGACGGCATGCTAATATTACAACCAATACACCCTTATGCATAGACATAAGCTTATTCGTCACTTTTTAAAACTTGGCACAGGTCTGTAGTACCAACATAACCTATGCACCTGCTGTATTATGCGGTTATGAGGTCCGTTCAACTTTTATATATAGTGGACGGAGTTACATATATCGCCCATTGTTTAGTTAGAATTTGTCCGTGGTTGTATTCCTACATTTCCATAATTTGTGTTTAAACTTGGCAGGCATTTACCACAATGCGAACATATGCACATGCTGTTATAAGGTCCTTTCGACTGTTCAGAGTTAATTTGGCTGCCCTCAGTGTAGCACAATTACACTGCGGAGGTACCATTAGTCACGCTGTGACAGCCACTCCTATAATTTAATATAGGGTTGACACGCTGACTTTCTGCTGTGTTATCTGTTCTCCTCGAAGTATGTACGTTAATTCCTATGAAAATGCTTTCATAGCTTTCACTTTTTTCTCTCACTGGTTTCGTACAAATAGTTTTCTTAATTTCCAATGAGTACGACGTATTTTCGCAAATTGAATTCATAGAATTTATCGATGGGGCATTTGTAACCTTGGGTTGGTGAACTATATGATTGACAATCTTGCATAACGGACTGTTGCTTTTACTGTCGCTTTATTGACTTCGGTAGAATACCATGTACCCTTATTGTGGATCGTATGATTATCTAGAATTTGAGTGTTACTAACCTTTCGCCAAAATTCAGCCGATGTATCTTCAGGCAGTAAGTCGCAGTCAACGAATCCAGGTTGCGGTCCCACCATCTCACAATTATTGTTGTCCACACCATTATCAAAATTCACACCAAGGCATCCATTTTCTTTGTCACATTCCCGAGAACACTGCACTGAACTACGATAAGTCCTGACGTCGAACAGACTTGCGGTGCTAAATTGGCGGCCAACGCATCTTATAAAAATGGTTCTTGATAAGCTGTCGCAGAAATATGCCTGAACCACAAGAACGATGAACAAGTTGAAGAGCGTTTCGATTTGGATCATGTTGAAAAGCTGCTTATTTACTATTTACTTATTTACCGACTGCTGCTTGTTTACTATCTACTGACTGCTGACTGTTTGCTGACTGTATCTTCTAGCTACTGAAGCTCACGTCTCTGTCCCGTCGATACAAGCCGAGTCAAAGTCCATGACGCCACGCATCTTGTTCTTAATTGGTCAATGCGAGCATGACGTTTATATTGGATTTACCTTCACTGAACGAGCAACGTGGGCGATGATAACCGAGACTGGTCACGGACTATAACAAATGCTCCACATATGCGCCAAGGAAGACTCTACGAATAACCTATCAAAAGAATGGCTGGTTTGTTTTGTATTCTTGTTTTGGGGTCAATGAGAGGGCATTTTATCGACGACAGACCATTTCTACTTCCGAATCTTCCATATACGCCACCAAACAGGAAGTCGGTTCAGGGGAGATGGTATTGTAAGTTTTGGTCGATAAACTTAACAAGGACTGTCTTGGGACTCTATTTTAGTGACATTCATGGCTTGATACACGTATTGTCTGGTCATTGAACGCAGTATAATTATGGGATCGGCACAGAAATAGAAGAAATATAACACAAAGCGATCTTGGTAGCCATTGTGCGAAAATATGCAAGTACAGACGGGGCAATATAACACAACATTAGCTGGGTTCAGCCACACGTAAGTTTAACTTGTAATGTGTGTTACTATAAGGTAATTCTATGGGGATTCATATGGCGGGGACAGTCACGTGGTTTCACGACGTGAACCACACGTATATTTAACTTGTAATGGTTGTTACTATAAGGTAATTTTATGGGGATTCATAAGGCGGGGACAGTCACGTGGTTTTACGACGCGAACCACACGTAAGTTTAACTTGTAATGTGTGTTACTATAAGGTAATTCTATGGGGATTCATATGGCGGGGACAGTCACGTGGTTTCACGACGTGAACCACACGTATATTTAACTTGTAATGGTTGTTACTATAAGGTAATTCTATGGGGATTCATATGGCGGGGACAGTCACGTGGTTTTACGACGCGAACCACACGTAAGTTTAACTTGTAATGTGTGTTACTATAAGGTAATTCTATGGGGATGCATATGGCGGGACAGTCACGTGGTTTCACGACGCGAACCACACGTATCTTTAACTAGTAATGTGTGTTGCTATAAGATAATGATATGGAGATGTATATGGCGGGAACAGTCACGTGGTTTTACGACGCGAACCACACGTATATTTAACTAGTAATGTGTGTTACTATAAGGTAATTATATGGGGATGCATATGGCGGGGACAGTCACGTGGTTTCACGACGCGAACCACACGTATATTTAACTAGTAATGTGTGTTGCTATAAGGTAATGATATGGAGATGTATATGGCGGGGACGGTCGTGTGGTTTTACGACGCGAACCACACGTATATTTAACTAGTAATGTGTGTTGCTATAAGGTAATGATATGGAGATGTATATGGCGGGGACAGTCACGTGGTTTTACGACGCCAATCATACGCGTTTATATATATCAGCCAACATCTAGCGATACGTGTAAGTAACAACAAGCACCACAATGCTATGTCCATTGGTTGGCTACAATCAACTTGAGATCTTTCCACGTAGGAAAATATCTGCCTGTCCATCGTAAAATTGCTCATTCGGTTATAAGGATATTCGATTATGTCTCTTAGCTACAAGTTCCGTTGGACACACCACTTCTAAACGGTTAGTACTTGTACGTGTAGACGAAATGACGTGAGAGAGGTGACATCGGTCGGTAATGGCTACACGTGTTACAAGTAATTTGAACGTGTGGCCATAACTGGCTAATCCGGCAAAAACCGCACTCAACACATTTTACAATCCAGTATGGCGACATCGTGTCCAAAACACAAGAATGGACATTTGTGCATTGAAAATGTGTGTTTACAGCCGTAGGCATACGGTATGGGTAGAGAAAGTGACCGGGAAGTATAATCCGTTCAATCGATATAAAACACAATATGGCGTCAGAAATGGCTCCAAAAATCAGACTTGAATATAATTAAACAATAGCAGACAACGGCTGCATATTTTAGTGACATCTTCCGAGCTTTCCAGATAAAGGACAGGAAGTCGTTTCAGTAGAGATTATATTCTAAGTTATCGATCGATTCAGTGGAGATTATATTCTAAGTTATCGATCGATTCAGTGGAGATTATATTCTAAGTTATCGATCGATTCAGTGGAGATTATATTCTAAGTTATCGATCGATTCAGTGGAGATTATATTCTAAGTTATCGGTCGATATGCTTAACAAGGAATGTCGTTAGTTTCCTTCGACGTAAACTATAGCATGTAATCTCGGTTGTTCGAGATGATGGTTTACGTCTAAGATCCGTCCCATTACTCTCCTATAGCAAGGGTTATACCAAGTTCCCCACTCATTTAAAATGATCAATACCGTTGATGCGACTCATGTAATTCCATATAATATTAGTTACAGGGCGATTAGTCGCCGGATACGGTGATATGTAAGGCGAAGTGAGATCGGCCGAGGCGCTAGCCAAGCGATATACAAGAAAACCAATGTCAGAAATGGTAACGCGCTCAAGATTATACAGTATATATACCCATGGTTGTACTTATAGAATATAAAATATTTTGGTTTTGCGAACGACCAACTCAGAATTTCGTTAAAATAACAATAACAACAAGCACATAATAAACGAATTTGACCGGACTCGGCCTCCGGTCGTAGTTAGACTTTTAATCCTCCCAAAAATTCCCATTCTATAAATAAAACATGCGCCGAGGCGAAACAAGAATCTCTACACCAGTATACACGCGGAGCGCGCGTAATTAATCTCACAGAAGCATCACTTCTCACAGAAGCCGGGAACTAAGAGTTCTGTAACGCTTTTATCATGCTTTCCACAGGAGGTGCCAAACATTTTTTTCCGGGCATGTATGAGGGGGTGGGCGGTCAAGAGGAACCAAAGGCAATTTTTGCCGCAGATCAAAACAAACAAATTACATACTTTTTTGGCCTTAAAACTTAGAGATAACGTAATTTTAGCTTCAAAACTGCATTCAGACGGTCGGTACAGATTGTTTCTTGTTGTAAAATTACTAAATTACCCGATATATGTCAGTTTATGTCACTCCGAACATAAGATGTATAGACACATTGCATAAGCAATCACTGTTATTTCAAACAAAGCTAGCCTGAGGTTATCATTCTATTCTATGAATTTTCACCTAGACGTCTTCCATATATTAGTGCCATTGAACAAAGGCTCAAGCGTAGTCTTTTCGTTTTGATGTACGACCATGGTAGTATCTAAAATGACCAATCTTTTTTGACGAGTTAATGGTCGTATTTGTACTCGTCATCTGTCAGTTCGTGCGGAACAATTTCCATTTTACAGCATTTTCCCAAACTAATTCAAAGACAAATTCGTCGTAACTTTGAAATTATTGCGCTCGTGACATCAACTGGGGAATGCTAACAAATGAAACATGAATCGCATTGTTTTGAGAAAACATGCTATAAATTAAATCTGGTGAAGGTTCCGGTTTTATATTGAGGGCTCCGATAATTTGCATGCATCTTAATAGCGGTTGCTTCAGTTTCTCTATATATGTGTAGTAGTCTTAGTCACATAAACATCCAACATGTTCAAACAATCATCATTCTGCTAAAACAAGATATTATAGGGTTCATATTACCTATTTACAGTTATCTTTTCTTAATAATAACATACTTTACGCACAAAGTTACGCAGTGCAAACATTTATTTAAGAACGGCAGTACTCTGCATGTGCACGTAAATATGACAAGTTTGATCTTTCTGTATTGATTGAGAGGTATAAAATAAGACGTTTTTGCCGGATGCATTATAAAGTTAGTTTAAAATTATGTCTCAACTCGGGAGAGAACCAAATTGATAGCAGCAGTTCGCCCACATTGACATTGTACAATGGCATAAAAGGCTGCATGTTCCGCAGGGTTTTGTCATCTTCTTCCGAGCCTTCTATAAACGCCACAAAACAGGAAGTTGGTACTGCGGTCGATATGCTTAGCACGTACTGTCGGGGACTCTGTTTTATTGATCTTAATGACTTGACCTACCTGTACGTATTACCTGATGAATTATCTCAGTGTGTGAGGTCAACATAGAAGACATGTAACAAAACGCGATTTTGGTACCCAATGTGCTCGAAATTACTATACAAAGGAAAATAAAAACGTCAACGACACTGAATTGAAAGGCTTGGTGATGGTGAATCCATGCCAAATGTATTGAGATAAAGTAACCCATGCCTGCGATACTGCAGGCGGACACACAAAAAACATAAGTTCTAGGATAATTCTAGTACTCTTTTGACAGCATTACTGATTGCAAGCCGCCATACCACATTTCATTGAGGTCTGACGAACCATGACTGAGATATCTGCGTTGTTGGACAGACCCAATATTTCCAGAAAAGCTATAAAGGATAACCATAAAATTGAAAAGTGAACAACTTCATTGGTCCCAGTCATGGCTGCGAACACCCATACCAAATGCCACTCAGACTCGATAGCCCATGGCGGAGATATACATAATAATACATGTATGCACAGACGGACGAATAGACTGACAGGCGGACAAAGTCAATTCCCATGTCTTCTGCAAAAAAAGTTGGGGTATTACCGCATTACACACATAACGATAGTCCGTTTGTTGAACCTATTACCAAAATATATCACACAAGTAATTATTATTCATGCACGTGTATCAATCGCCTCTCGTTGTATTTCCTGAACATACCTTACAAGAAAACCATAATCAGAAATGGTAGCGCCCTCAATATCGTATCTATCTATCTATTATTAGCCATAAATATAAATTATAATATAAAACATATTGGTGACATGAATGCACTGCCTCAGAATTCCGTTAAAACAACTAATCCTTCAAATTATTACAAAAAACTATGGCTTATTACTGCAGGTTTCTCATTCACCACAGCAGAAAGCTTCTAAATGCGGATAAAAAATCGGAGGTATTGTGTTCCCGTCAAGAGTGCATGGCCCAGCCATTGTTCATACCTAGACATCGAGAGCAATTAACGCGGTCATAATGGTTACATACTGCAACTATAAGACATCCAGCGGATACACACCCCACGAAAACCCGAAATGTGTTGTCCTGTGAGAAATCACATCGCTATAGCTCAATTTGACACGGCCGGATTAGCCATCCTACAATATCCACAAACAAGATCATATATTATATATATACACATGATTTTAATTATACAATATAAAATATATTGGTTTCGCGAATGACCAACTCAGAATTCCGTTAAAATAACAATAACAACCAGCACCTAATTAACGAACCGGCGGCCGACTCGGCCGTCTCCGACCACAACCATCAGTGGGCTGCAGAACGACAAATATTTATAAAAGTTGAAATATAAGACTTACAAATACAAATTATCTTTTAAATTTCTTTTATTGGTAATTAACATAGCTTGTCACAAACAAAAAATCAACATTATTGACATAATAATGTAAAGGACAATAGTATACACGCGGGCGTGCTAATGAATATTCCACCTCGGCGTGTCCAAATGAAATTAAAACATTATTGTAACACTGTGTTCACACGAACGACGTCGACTTGTGAAATGGCAACATTCGGTTTAATTCAACTTGTGGTACAGTTTCTGGTTTTTATGCATTCAAAAGAAACCTTGATACTGCGCATTTCTGTTTATGGAACAAGATTTCAACAAATCCATGCGACGATTATGTTTCATCGAAACTGGTTATTTTATTGGATGATCGTATTTGTTCTCAGTAAAACCATACCAATGAATAATTGTCTAACTGGGTGGTGAAATTCAAACAAAAGCACGCTTCAAACCATGAACATGTGTGGCAGTTCCCTCACCAAGGAATGCATATAGACACAATGACACCGTTACGACACAAGCATTCGATTCCAGCATACAGACGAACGACCGTAAACACACAACATATCCTCTCAGAAATACGCACATAATCGACCTATAATGTGACATAGGTACATAATGTGATTCTGAAATAAGCAGATAATTGACTCTTATCCGTTATTTAGTTTTATGACTCGGGCCACAGTGAAAACATATCTTAAAGGGCGTACACCTGAATAGTTGGGAGTAGGCTTATTTGTGTCATTGGCCACACATAATCTGCTTAGATTTGCCTAATTATGAGTCGATAATGTGACTAAAATGCTCTCATTTTTAGCATATTGTTGACTCAAAATGAGTCGATTCTAAGCAGATTATCTACCTAAATCAAGTTCTATTATAAGCAGATAAAGTGCTGGTTTTCGGAAGAACAGGCTGAAACACACGTCGTACACGGCTCGGTTGACAAGAAAGTTTGATTCCGTCTACAAGAATCCCAGAAGGCACCAACTACATGTATCAGGCGGGTAATTATTGTCCATCATTTTGGCAATAGGCGTACAATGTAGATCATGTATATCAAATCCATATTCTAGACTCGTTAATTGGATATGCATACATATGATACTGATCAGATAACGTATTGTTTTTGGATAGCACATGTCATGGCAGAGGTAGGATTAATGTTTTCAAATACAATAAGTCAATTCCAAAACCAACATAATATCACGATTAAACTGGATGTGAATTATAAGAGTGATCGGGTGAAAACTATTTGAGTTATCAAATGTGATAGCATGTTTCTAAACAGTGGGTCGACGGGGATAATAACTGTAAGCACATCAACAGAATCACAGTGTATAAACCGTACAAACATTAAATCGGAAGTTGTTTTCGAAAAGACGAAAAATCCTATTTTTAGAACGTAAATGTGACAGAAATATCACAATAACACCACAAAATCCAGGTTTCAGACGGACACAGGGTTGCACCACATCTATAAACGTAATTATATATTGTACATACACATTTGCCGATCGTAAGCGGGCTCCATTTGAGCGAAGGACTCTGTTTAATAGATAAAAACGACTTTTTATCACTTCAGAAAATAATTTTCTCGCAAAAAATTTCCTTTTCAAATGTCATTTAACACATAGCCATGCAGCATCTGTCGGAAACCCCACTATATTGCAACGGAAAGGCAGTTATGTGTGTAACATATATGGACATGCCCTTGGCTCGAGTGTATTCACAATTTGAACGTAGAGAGTATTGATTTGGACACCCCGCTCTCAGTCTATGTACGCCTAGTTGTTTAAGTTGATGATCACTAGTTGCCAAAAATATGTACGCCAAGTTTTGATGATGGGATTTATGAGCAAATACGGATCCATGAATTCGGTTTCCATATTAGAGATACTCGACCTCCCGATGGTCATTATTAACCTTCAATAACAAGAAAAAGGCACTCTTCCGCTCCACGTCCGTTTTCCGAATCTGTGATAGGGACCCACCCCATTCAAACTGCTTCAAATGACTATTTTACTCAGTTTTCCTGATCTATCTTTTCTAATCAATGTTCCGTATCATGATTATACAAGCATTCCTACTTTTATATAGCAACAGCACTGTAAAGTTTCAAAACAATTATCCAATAAATGTGGGCTGTACGGTATGCTGATGGATTGACATTTAAAATCCAAGATGGCTTCAGGTGCCCATGTTTGTTTTAAACAAATTTTGCGGAACAATGGAGGCTCACATCTAGAGGTCACGTCGAAGATCCACGTGGAGTTCGGTGACGATTGGATGTGAAATGTGACCTGTAAGTTGTGCTAAAGGATTTGGTTATACAAAGAGTAAAATCCAAGATGGCCAAAATGGCAGCCATTTATTTTACACAATTTGGAATAAATCGAAGGCACCCATCGAGAGGTCACAACGACGATCCATTATACCGATTAGTGATGATCGGACGAGGGATAAGCTCTGCATTTTGTGTTAAATGATTTAGTGGTGCAAAGAGTAAAATCCAAGATGGCTGCCAGTGGCCATATTTTTCATAAAAAATCATTCAAATTGGACAGCTCCCATCTATAGGTGATCCTCGACCCATATACCGAATAGCGTGAAATCGGTCAAAGTTTGTTTTAACAGATTTGTTTTATTTTATTACAGTTTTTTAATAGTCTATTTTTATTTGAAGAGTTAAAAGTACTTAATCCGAAATGTCGCTCGCAAATCTGCGCAAATTACTATTTCCTTGGCATCGGCGGTAAAATATATTTGATTCGAGTCGCGGAACCGACCCATCAAAGCTCAGAGTGATCAGATATCGATGTTTGAATTCTATTATTTTAATTTCAGGTGGCCCACTAAATAGTCGACAGGAAGACTTATCTGAACAAATTGCGGATGAAGATGGATAACTCTAAAAACAAGTGACTTTTTGTGTCAGATATTTGACAATAACATGTTTTGGGCAATTTTATACTATAGTTGACTGTGATTAACATTAGTTTTGGGCAATTACTCGATTCTTATAACTGAAGCGGCATTTAAACAATAAATGTTGTTGTTAGAATTTGATGACATGGGGGACCATCGGATCGGATTGAGTACATTTACGTGAAGAATTTACATTTATTTGAAGAATATATTATTGTGTTATGCTTTCATTTACACCAGGTTGAATAAATGATTTTAATAGAACTATTTAAATATGAGACTTTCCATGCCAATGTGCATTGATAGATCCTTGAGCATTTAGCAAGCTGACATTTTTATTGCCCCTTTGTGTCATTCCTCATCATTAACTGCTGGTGAACTCAAACCCCATGCCAAGGGTTGAGTGCATACATATTACATAATAGAAGCATTCTTAAAACCTTCTGTCCCATTATTTTGAAGAAAAATGACTCTAGGAACAAAATTACAGGGCCAGGAAAAATGTGTAAACAGGGCTGCAGAACCAACCACCGCCCCGCCTAGTGTTCGGAAAACAATTGCAGACCCCACCCCTGACCTATACACAATTTTCTCACAGAATACAACATATATCCTCAACCCCCAAATACAGTTTTGTTACATGCGGAGTCGAATAAAAGTAGCTAAATAGTATCGGAATACCGTGTTTGATTCAGGCAGAGTCTATAAGTTCAATGACGTGACATTTCAAAGACATATTTATGTTTAAGTGGGTCGAAAGGAACATATCATTACTGTACGATTCCTGTATAACATCGCAAATAGTATTGTCGTCGTACACAACTAGGCGTACATAGACTGACGAGTGGGGTGTCCAAATACATACTTTCTACTTTTAAATTGTGAATACACTCGAGCCAAGGGCATGTCCTTATATGTTGCACACATAACGGCCTTTCCGTTGCAATATAGTGGGGTTTCCGACAGATGCTGGCTATGTGTTAAAATGACATTTGAAGAGGGAATTTTTGCGAGAAATGTTTTTTTCTGAAGTGATCAAAGGCCGCTTTGATCTATTAAACAGAGTCTTTGGCTCAAATGGAGCCCGCTTACGATCGGCAAATATGTATGTACAATTTATAATTACATTTATAGATGTGTTGCCACCGTGTGTCCGTCTGAAACCTTAATTTTGTGGTGTTGTTGTGATATTTCTGTCACATTTACGTTCTAAAAATAGCATATTTCGTCTTTTCGAAAATAACTTCCGATTTAATGTTTGTACGGTTTATACACTGTGAGAATGACCCTGATTATACCGGTCACAGGGGTGTTTCGTCATAAACTGTGTCATGAAATATCGACACAATTCAGTGCCCAATAGTTGAGTTATCAAATCAGATAGCTTGTGTGCAAGGGGGTTATATAATACTATGAGATTGCCCAATTAAAATGACGACTGGCAAACATGCAGGAACGTCGTGTGAAGAATTAGTTTATGCTGATAATAAACGCTATCTATTGCAAAGTAGTTTTGCCTCTAAATCATTCGAGGACAAAAGCACCTATCCCGTGACTGTTACCGTGTCTTGTATCCTCTTTTTAAACATATTTTCTGAGCTGATAATAAGCGCTTTTTATTAGTTATGCAAGGGTTCACCTTTATGTCATTTGAGATCGCGAGGCGCCTATCCCATGACATTTTCCTGGCCATATGACAAATGTGTACCAATTTACCTACAAATATTCTAAGCTGATGAGTAACGATTTTTTTCTTCTCATATATGCCCCTTTAAGTCGTCTGAGGTCGAATATGACGGGTGGAAATCATGACATGCAAGAACATATCGTCACCGCTGATAACAATACAAAGAAAACCGACAAATGGTGCACTGAGTTTCTCCGGAATAAAGATGCAATAACAAAACATGTTAACTCTATGAAATAAATATATAGACAAATCAATACCAATAAATTTTTTTTTATTTTGTGTAGCATATCTCATTCCCAACATTTTATTGTATACACTACAGTAAAAGTAAAAAGTTAATTTTGAAAATAGGCTGGAGCACTAAATATATATTATTATTTGTGTCATGTGACATGCGTTATTTCAACAATCGCACTGATGTGGATCGACGGCAAATACGATGAAGTGATGCTGACTAAGGGTCTATTCATATTGCACACGCGCGTGCGATTAATCGCAGCGTTTTTTAAGGTCGAGCGGCTCTATATGTGTGTTGGATGGCATTCCTTCCTCCCACTGCTAAGAGTTCCCCCAATATGGGTGGGGGTCTGACGAACACATTCATACACAGGTCTAGGGGTAGGTTGGAGGATGAAGTACTTTCGGTTGGGGTGACCACATACCGGCCTATATATGCTGACACATTAACTTTAATTTTCCTCAGTTAGATTTACTCTGGTATAAGTTGAGTATAACGAGCCATGCCATCAAAATGACATATGTTTTGAGAGCCAACTCGCCACGTGCATGCTATAATACTACATCTCAAAATATCGAAATTCGCAATTTGCGTGCGCGACGTTTGAAACAGGAATCCGATCTACTCTTTCGTGGATGCTACGTACAGAGTGAAATTTGCAAATCCAACCTTCCACATCACGTGGCAAAGAATAATATTCCACACTACGTGGCACCCATAATTATGGAATCCTATGTATTCCGGATATACAGATTGCATGACATTTGCAAATCAAAATCTTCCACATCACGTGGCAACCAAATGGAATCTGATGTATTAAGTACACACATGTACTACATGTAAAAAGACATAAAAAAAGAAAATGTTGACTTATCTCAATTAAGCGCTTTACCCCTGATGAGTTGTCGGCGCAAAAATAGACACGAAACACTAGCTTAACCTTAAAGTGACTATCCAAGTTCAAGCAGTGTCGGGCATCACGGGGAACAAACGTTACCTCTTGTCAAAGGCGGATGGTCGGGTACATACACCATTTTATATGGAATGTCGGTGGATGTTCGAACCGATTACTGGTCCGAATAGAACTATTTAAAGGAAACGCGTGTCAATCAAATGTCTTTGGAAATCTACAGACTCATACAAATCTCTGTGGACAACTCGGCCATTACAAGTATCATCTGTATCGCGAGTTCTCAACACAACTATGTTACTGTACAGTGTTGTTTGATGCGCAATGCTTTTTGTGCAATGTATGGCAATTGTGGAATAGCGTTGCAGAGAGATTGCATTTGTTCTTGGAAATTCAATCGAAAGAGAGGCACCTATTGAAATATTTCAATTGGCCTGATATGCTTTCTTATCTTGTTTTATCAATAACAAATACAGAAGGTATCTCTTGACATTCGGATAAAATCCAAGAGTCGAGTAATGGCGATATACGTCAGCACCAGTGGAATATATCATTCCTACGATCAATACATTTTTGTTGGCATTGAATTTCCATCGGAAAAGCAAAACATCGACAAATAGCATCCTGGTGGAAATTATAGACACGCAGTGCGATTTCCGTTGCATATATCTACTCGGTGATTACCTTTCCATGGTGTGTCGCGATTATTCATGCTCGTACATGTATATCGTCAGGTTTGGAGACAACTGTTACCGCCATGTTGATTACTCTGTATATATATGTATATTCGGTGATTATCATGATGGTGTGTCGCGATTATTCATAGTCGTATATCGTCATACAATGTTACCGCCATGTTGATTACACTTTATATATATGTGTATACTCGGTGATTATCATGATGGTGTGTCGCGATTATTCATGGTCGTATATCGTCAGGTTTGGATACAACTGTTACCGCCATGTTGATTACTCTGTATATATATATATATACTCGGTGATTATCATGATGGTGTGTCGCGATTATTCATAGTCGTATATCGTCAGGTTTGGAGACAACTGTTACCGCCATGTTGATTACTCTGTATTATATGTGTGTATTCACACTATATATATATGTATACTCGTGATTATCATGATGGTGTGTCGCGATTATTCATGGTCGTATATCGTCAGGTTTGGAGACAACTGTTACCGCCATGTTGATTACTCTGTATATATATATATATATATATACTCGGTGATTATCATGATGGTGTGTCGCGATTATTCATATTCGTATATCGTCATGTTTGGATACAACTGTCACCACCATGTTGATTACTCTGTATATATATATGTATATTCGTGATTATCATGATGGTGTGTCGCGATTTTTCATGTTCGTATATGTACATGTATATCGTCAGGTTTGGAAACAACTGTTACCACCATGTTGATTACGCTGTATATATATATGTATACTCGGTAATTATCATGATGGTGTGTCGCAATTATTCATGGCCGTATATCGTCAGGTTTGGATACAACAGTTACCACCATGTTGATTACTCTGTATATATATGTATATTCGTGATCATCATGATGGTGTGTCGCGATTATTTATGGTCGTACATGTATATCGTCAGGGTTGGATACAACTGTTACCACCATGTTGATTACACTTTATATATATATGTATACTCGTGATTATCATGATGGTGTGTCGCGATTATTCATGGTCGTATATCGTCAGGTTTGGAGACAACTGTTACCGCCATGTTGATTACTCTGTATATATATATATATATATATACTCGGTGATTATCATGATGGTGTGTCGCGATTATTCATATTCGTATATCGTCATGTTTGGATACAACTGTCACCACCATGTTGATTACTCTGTATATATATATGTATATTCGTGATTATCATGATGGTGTGTCGCGATTTTTCATGTTCGTATATGTACATGTATATCGTCAGGTTTGGAAACAACTGTTACCACCATGTTGATTACGCTGTATATATATATGTATACTCGGTAATTATCATGATGGTGTGTCGCAATTATTCATGGCCGTATATCGTCAGGTTTGGATACAACAGTTACCACCATGTTGATTACTCTGTATATATATGTATATTCGTGATCATCATGATGGTGTGTCGCGATTATTTATGGTCGTACATGTATATCGTCAGGGTTGGATACAACTGTTACCACCATGTTGATTACACTTTATATATATATGTATACTCGTGATTATCATGATGGTGTGTCGCGATTATTCATGGTCGTATATCGTCAGGTTTGGATACAACTGTTACCACCATGTTGATTACTCTGTATATATATATGTATATTCGTGATTATCATGATGGTGTGTCGCGATTATTCATGGTCGTATATCGTCAGGTTTGGATACAACTGTTACCACCATGTTGATTACACTGTATATATATATGTACTAGCAGGGTTACCGGCGTTGCCCATGTTAAAGTGATGTGAAACCCTCTGCGGATATTTGGTGGGAATAGAGAATACTCTTGCTATCAAAGTGTTACACATATTCTCATAAATTGCATATCCAAATGGCATCACAAAACATGATTCTTAAACATGAAATATAAGTAGTGGCTCACCTTGTCAGGTCGGAGCGATTATAATTTCGTTTATCGCGTTTAATCCGTCCCACCAATAATGAAGTATTTATTTATTTACAACTGCGTATACTTCAGACGTTATAGCATGAAACACATGAACATCATAAACACATTAGTTCGAAAAAATATAAGTAGTGGCTCACCACGTATACTTTTAATGCTTTCTTCTATGTATCTGTGTTGCTAGATCATTATAGGAATGCCCTGATTTCCATCCTCATATAAATGACAGTTGAGAAGATATAATTGTTCAAGTGACTTAATTCGGTCACCATTTGTCGAGATTGTGAAATTGGAATGCCAAAACTTACTTAGAACGACATGGAGATGACATGGGAGATGACTATATATAACTTTGTTGGATATCGGCGAATTGAACAATCTTATAATTTATAAGTTATAAATGCTAGTGAATCGCCTCTCGCCATCCATGATCCAAACGACCCCAAATGTGATTTAATTCATCGTATCATTAGAGAAGAACGTGTATGAATTTGGTGGAATCAGTGCTAATTATAATTGTATCAACTTTGATGCAACTCCCCTTGATAGACTTTGGACTTATACTACGCGTTGTTATGTACCCTGTTGGTTGAGACCAGATTATTATTGGCTAGAATATATTCCTCTTGTTTGCCAATGCTCGTTGTTACATCAACACAATTCCTCCATAATAAGTTATATTCACCAAACATAACATGGCGTCGTCGACTGGATGTGTAAGCGTTTGAATTATATGATCGCAAAACCACAGTTTGGTTTATAACAAAGGTTGAATTGACTAAGATCGGACAATTTTGTTTGACTCAGAACAAAGGGGCACACGATGGGTGATCCTCCAGATTTCAATTTCGCCACGTCGAGGTTAATGCCAGACAAATTGGACATATCAGTGGACCGAGGTGAAGCTTTCAACATTTGGGCCCAAAGATGGGCGGATTTTGCTCAGCTGTCAAAACTCAATGGTCAACCCGCCGATGTTCAAATGGCTATTTTACGGTCATGTCTGGCCAACGATACCCTCAAAGTAGCGATGAATTTGAATTTGTCCGCTGACAAGAAAGATAAACCTCAGGAAGTTGTGAAAGCATTGCAACGTCACATAATCGGACAGGTTAATGTTGTGATAGAGCGTCGCAATTTTAACATGCGAATGCAACAAGAAGGGGAACAATTCGACGATTTGTTAACTGACTTACGAGAATTAACAAAAACCTGTGACTTTTGTGAGACATGTCAAGAATCGTTACTGCGAGACCGGATCGTGACTGGTATTCGTGATTCAGATACAGTCGAAAAGTTACTAGCGCAGAAGGATCTGAGCTTGGAGCAAGCCATCGATATATGTAGAGCTGACGAGGCTGCAAAGCGTCATTGTCAAGAAATTACAAGTGCTGTTGGTGGCCTGGATGTCAATGTCATGTCACAATATCGACGTAAGAAATCTAAATTTTTAAAACCAAGCAAGAAATCGACAGATGCGACTGATAATGGTGATAGTGCGACTTGCATTCGGTGCACTAAAAAACATTCTGACTCAAGTCGGTGTCCTGCTGCTAACACAAATTGTGCTGTCTGTCGGCAGAAAGGTCACTGGGCGAAATCAACAATATGTCCCGGTGCATTAGGCAGTCAACATCGACAACAGTTTTCAGCCATCCGATTTGGACAATTGCTTGCTAAAATAAATGACCAACGCATGCATGCTAAGTTGAAATATAGGCGGTCCCCAACCATTGACATTGAAGTTGGTGGTGATATTGCCAATGGGTCAATAATAAAAACAGTACCTGATTCTGGAGCTGAAGGTAGTGCATGTGGACTAGATGTTTTAAATAAACTGAACATCGATATCGCAAATCTTCGACCACCTACCATATCACTGAAAGCAGCTGACGAACATGAAATCGAACAATTAGGCGAATTTGATGCAGTGCTTAAGTGTGGTTCATCTGAATGCACAGAGACTATACACGTGTTAAATGGAACCAAAGGCCTCTACATGTCGTGGTTTGCGTCTCGCACACTTGGCATATTACCGAGGGACTATCCTGCCCAATGTGTTAACACAGAGGCATGTTCGACATCTTCAAAAAGCATGAAACCCATATCTAAAATACCCGACCATTTGGATGTGAGGTGTGAAAATTCAGTGACCGACCATTCGCATGTGAGGTGCGAAAAAGCAACTAAAGAACATTTGGACATGAGGTGCGAAAAACGAGGGACCGATCGTTTAGATGTGAGGTGCGAGAAAGCACT
Organism: Siphonodentalium dalli; assembly: GCA_032622095.1. Classification (NCBI taxonomy): domain Eukaryota; kingdom Metazoa; phylum Mollusca; class Scaphopoda; order Gadilida; family Siphonodentaliidae; genus Siphonodentalium; species Siphonodentalium dalli. Next base: position 40,509,979 of record CP136068.1, read on the forward strand.
GATCGACCATTCAGATGCGAGCTATGGAAATCGTATACCGAATAGCGATAATACACCATTTTTCATCGCAAATGGTCCTGAACAACATTCCTCATCTGTGAATCGACAAAGAATCACTGATACTCACGATAATACACACTTTAACAAACTTCAAGCTGGACTATCTGATATATCGCCCACAGACCATTCGCGTGTGACTACAAAGAATGTCTTAAATGGGTCACAGGTAGCCAACATTCGTGATCAGTTGATCAAGGAGTTTCCGAGCGTATTCGATGGAGTGATCAGAACAATGCCAGATGAAGAATTTAAGATAGAAATCGAGGACAATGCATCGCCAGTTTGTATTAGCGCTCCAAGGACAGTGCCATACGCATATCGCGAAAAGCTTCAGAACAAGCTTGAAGACATGGTACGTGATAAGATCATCATCCAAGTCACCGAGCCGACTGAATGGTGTGCGCCAATAGTGGTCGTAACAAAAAAATCGTCTGATGATATCCGAGTTTGCGTTGATTTTACTAAACTGAACAAATATGTAAAACGTGAGAGGTATAATTCACCATGCCCACAGGAAGCCGTAGCAGACATGGCCGCCTCTAATGCTCGATTTTTTGCATCTCTTGACTGTTTGAGTGGATATTGGCAATGTCCACTGGCATCAGAATCACAGCATTTGACCACGTTTATCACGCCTTTTGGTAGATTTATGTTCTTGCGTGCACCTTTCGGAATATGCTCTATCTCAGAACATTATAACAGACGTATGGATAATGCACTTGCTGGGTTACCTCGATACAGGAAAGTCGTCGATGATTTGATCGCGTACGACGACACTCTGGCCGATCATGTCACACACGTTCGCCAAATACTTGCAAGATGTAGAGACCGTGGGATATCTCTGAATGCAGACAAGTTTCACGTTGCTGAACAGGAAATCGATTTCTGTGGATATCGATTAAGTGGATCAGGTTACACAATCAATCCAGAGGTCACAGAATCTATCCGCAATTTCCCTATACCTAAGAACATTACAGACTTGCGATCGTTCTTCGGACTAGCCAACCAACTCGCTGGTTTCACGGATAAAATCGCCACACATCTTGACAAGTTAAGGCCGTTGTTAAAGTCACACAATGACTTTGTTTGGAATTCTATACACGACCAGGCTTTTAAGGATTCTCGCATTATGCTTTCAACAGCACCGGTTTTATCCTATTATGATCCAAAACGGCCAACATCGCTACATGTTGACGCGAGTCGTTTAAATGGACTAGGATTCGTTCTGTTCCAAAAGGATACCGAAACTGGAAATTGGCATCTGATTCAGGCAGGATCCCGTTTCCTGTCAGACGCGGAATCCCGATACGCAATGATCGAGCTTGAGATGCTTGGTGCCGTTTGGGCAGTCCAAAAGTGCCAAATTTTTCTTGAAGGCCTCTCGAATTTTGATATTGTTACTGATCATCGACCTTTATTGCCAATCATGAACAGTTATCATTTATCGGACATAGACAATCCCCGACTACAAAGATTAAGGATGAAATTAATGCGGTACCGGTTCACTACTCTATGGACCCCGGGGACCAAACTATGCGCTGCTGATGCGATGTCTCGATATCCGACAACAGAACCTACTGATGACGATCAAGTTCTGGAACAGGAAGTCGAGTATAGTTTACAAGCATTGCGGTTATCAGCGATAAATCAACGTGGTGAAATGGCAGATCTTCATCTTGAAGCAGTAAAGGACGCGTCCGTAAACGATGATGAATATCAGCAGCTGTACCATGTCGTGCAAAACGGGTTTCCGAATAATAAGAATGACTTACCAATTCTTGTACGTTCATATTGGTACATGCGCGACCGCCTGTCAATCGATAATGGATTTGTTGTTTGTGGTTGTCGTCTAGTCATTCCAAATGCTATGAGAAAGTCTATACTCGAGAAACTTCATGATAGTCACCAGGGAATTGAACGCACAAAACGGAGAGCTCGTCTTGTCGTTTACTGGCCAAGGATCGACAGCGATATTGAGAGAATAGTTCGATCGTGTTCGTCTTGTGCTAAAAATCTACCGTCTCATTGCAAGGAACCACTCCAACGCCACACCGACCCTACGCGTGTGTTTGAGCACATGTGCTCCGATTTGTTTACATGTAATGGTTGCATGTATCTGATTATCACGGATGTGAAGTCTGGTTGGCCATCCGTGTTTGGTCTTGGTAAAGACACCACTTCCAGTGCTCTCATCGAATCATTCAGGAAGACATTTGTAGATACAGCTGTTCCAACCATATTATACACAGACAATGGCCCACAATACACATCACGATTGTTCCAAATGTTTCTAGTAGACTGGGGAGTTAAACAGATCACGTCTTCTCCGCACTACCCACAGTCTAACTCCTATGCTGAGGCAAGTGTGAAAGCTATGAAGTCGCTACTCAAAGCGAGCTATTGCGAACGAAAAAGGTCTGTGGACATGGACAAATGGTTGAAAGGATTGTTACAGTGGCGCAACACACCTCGCTCTAATGGATGTTCTCCAGCTCAAATTGTGTTCGGCCACCCCTCTAGGGACACACTACCAATCCACAAGCGCGCATTTGCCCCAGAATGGCAAAAATCCATCAAAGCCGCAGACAAGAAAGATCGTATGGAAAACGAGAAGATTGAACGTAGATACAACGCATCAGCTCATGCCATACCACCACTAACCGTTGGCGCGAAAGTCGCAATTCAGAGCCATAATACTAAACGGTGGGATATTTATGGGACTGTAACGGAAGTTGGCCCTAATCGTGACTATCTTGTTAAGTTACCGTCCGGACGGGTTTGGAGAAGAAACCGGCGATTCTTACGGAAAAGATATCCGATTGTAGAAAACAGCGGTAAGCCAACAGCAAATACACAGATCATAGCAGACCCGCCTGTTAATCAAAACGGTACTCCCGCGTCTGAAAATATAGCCACAAGACGAAGCCAACGAGATCGGAATCCTCCGAAACGGTTAATTGAAGAGATATGACTATCAGGGTGATAAACGTTACTTCGACAACAGTGGATACAAGAGAGGAGATTATGAACTTAATTTCGGAAGGGAGGTGATAGATTGATGGACTTAATCTCGGAAGGGAGATGATAGACTTTGGACTTATACTACGCGTTGTTATGTACCCTGTTGGTTGAGACCAGATTATTATTGGCTAGAATATATTCCTCTTGTTTGCCAATGCTCGTTGTTACATCAACACAATTCCTCCATAATAAGTTATATTCACCAAACATAACACCCCTCATGCATGATTTGAACCGCGCCACTTTTGTCATATTTAAACCACGTCTATTAGACTCATGCATGCATTATACAATGGAGATGATTATATATAAGTTTGGTGGTAATCGGCAACTAAACAAATTCTTATCATAGTTATTACCCCCCCCCCCCCCCCCCAGCTCTCACCCAAATGGCACCAATTTCGCGTCTTTAAATCACACTTTTATATTCCTCGTATCACGGAGAAGAATAATATATAAATTTGGTCGAAATCTGTGGTAAAAGTAGCTCCTCCCCTGACACCAACAACGTCACTTTAGAAAATTTTAACTCGCACCATTATCTTACTCGTAATAAGTTACCCCTGTTATACCGCCTTGGTGCCATAACTCGATTGTACCCTTAAAGTTATATATAGACACAGACAGATATTCGCAAACATTTGATTCATTGTATCATTTGAGAAGAACGTGTGTGAGTTTGATGGTAATTGGCACTAAACATAAGTCCCTATTTCGGACTCAATCGGTGCCACTTTTGACATCATTAAACCACACACTTAGACTCATTATAGAGATGAATGTATATAACATTTATGAAAATTGGCGAGTATACAAATTCGTATCAAATTTAGGGCCACCATTGCATATCTCCAACCCAAAAGGCACTGATTTGGCGCATTATAACCACACGATTAGATTATTCGTATCACGGAGAAGAATATGAATCAATCAGGTGGAAATCGGCGCTAAACATATTGTTTATCAATGTTTGTGTCCCTCTCACACTCTAGGCACCCCTGACACGAATGGCCCCATCGTTGACATCTTTAAACCACACAATTAGACTCCTGATATCATGGAGATTATTATTTGTAAGTTTGGTGCTAATCCGCGACTAAACAAATTTGTGTCAAATTTAGTGCCAAACCCACCCCATCTCTCACCAACGCAGCACCAATATGACGTCTTTAAAATCACACGATTAGATTCCTCATATCATGGATAAGAATGTGTATCAATTTGGTGGAAATTGGCGCTAAAAATATTGTGTATCAATTTTGTTGCCCCTTTCAGTGCACCCTGACTCGAATGACACCACTTTTGACAGCTTTAAGCCACGCCATTAGACACCTAATACCATGGGAATTTGTATAAGTTTCGTGGCAATCGGCGACTAAACCAATGCTAATCAGATTTAATACCCACCCACCGCCCCCCCCCCCCAAATATCTCATCCCAACGACACCAAGTTGGCGTATTTAAAGCACACAATAAGATTCCTTGTATCATGGAGAAGATCTCAGAAGAATGTGCAATTTGGTGGAATTCGGCGCTAAAATTATTTTTGATCAATTTTGGTGCCCCTCTCCCTTCCGCGCATCCCTGACGCGAACGGTGCGATAATTTTTATTTCGGCCCCCCCCCCCTTTACCTTTTGTGTCATCTAGGTGGTCCCCTGTAAATTTCTATAGAACACAGACAGACAGACAGACATTCGCAAATATAGATATAGATCGCAAATATAGATATAGATATTCGCACTGTATATATGTATGTACTAGCAGGGTTACCCGGCGTTGCCCAGGTTAATGTATGTTGTGGATATTTGTTGGGAATAGAGAATGCTCTTGCTTAAAGTGTTATACGTTTTCTCATAAATTGTATGTTCAAATAGCATCACAAAACATGATTATTACAGTCATGGAATATAAGTAGTGGCTCACCTTGTCAATTGTCATTCTTTTTATCGCGATTAATCCGTTCCACCAATAATGAAGTATTTATTTATTTACAACTGCGTATACATTAGACGTTATAATATGATACATAAACATCATAAACACATTAGTGCGATAAAAGATGATAATTGGGTTTTACATATTGAGATGAATCAATCAATCTAGTGGGTTGGACTAAGATCTCGAGGACACCTGGCTATCATATCTCCATGAAGATACAGATGTTTCAAAGAAATTTGCAGGTGCACACCTCTGTTCATGGTGCTAAATATTGACTAAATATTCTTAGTTTAAACGAAATGTTACTGCGCATATATATACACGTGCCAGACACAGAGCGACATTTTGAGTTGTTTATGTCAGTCGATGAGTTTGTTCTAAAACCCTTGTCAGATGTCAGTATTGGTAGGATCATGAAAAGTCTTGTGCTACTAACTGCATGTTCTTGTATATCAGAAGAAGCTATATTTGACTGCACACTGTGACCACTATTTTTGAACAGGCCTTCCATATCTCTTGGCAAACTGTATTGAATGGAACATAATAAATTTTGTTATTATATATATGCAATCCTCTGACGGTTCGAGGTCTCTCAGTTTGCACGAATATATGTATCTCTTCAATAGAATGATAAATATACGTTTAATGCTTCTTCTAGTTATCTCTGTTTGCTAGCTCATTGTGTGAATGCCTTGATTGCCATTCCCATATAAATATGACTGTTAAGAAGATATAATTGTTCAAGTGACTTATGTGGGTCACCATATGTCGGGATTGTGAAATGTGAACGCCCAACTACTTAAAATGATATGGAGATGGCCTCGTGACTGTATATAACTTATATGTGGATATCGGCGAATAGCAATCTTATCAATGATAGTGCATATCCGCTCGCCATCCGTGACGCAAACGACACCAAATGTGATTCAATTCATGCTATATCATTAGAGAAAAACGTGTATGAATTTGGTGGAATTTGGTTTATTAAATCAATTGTTGATGCAACGCTGACTCGAACAACGCCATATTGCGAAGGTGATTATGTATTCGTTTGGTGGAAATCAGCGAGAAAACTATTTCACCATATTTTTTAAATTTTCCCTCCCACCAAAAGCGTCATTTTTGAAAATTTTAACCCGCACCATTATCTTCCTTGCAAAAAGTTACCCGTCTTAGAACGCCTTGGTGCCATCTTGATTGTACCGCGTGCAGTTATATATAGAACGCACACAGACAGACAAAAAGACAGACAGACAGCACGATTTTATTTCTTGTATCATATGGGAAGAACGTGTCTGAAGTAATGGTAATTGGTACTAAAAATATTTTGTATAAGTTTTGGTTACCCTCCCGTCCCTATTTCGGACTCAAGCTGCACAAACTAAGACTCATTGGAGATTAGAGATGCATATATATGAAATTGGTGAAAATTGGCGAGTATACATATTATATCAAATTTAAGGTCCCCATATCTCTCACCCATATGGCACCAATTTGGTGTATCTAAACCACACGATAAGATTCCTCGTATCACGGAGAAGAATATGTATCAAACTGGTAGAAATCGGCACTAAATATATGGATATAATTGTGTGTGTCTCTCTCATCTCTATAAATCACTGACTCGAATGGCCCCACTTGTGACATCCTTAAACCACACGATTACACTCCTGATATCATGGAGATGATTGTTTATAAGTTTGGTGATAATCGGCGACTAAACAATTTTTTTTATCAAATTTGGTGCCAATCCCTCCCCTCTCCATCTCTCACACAAACAGCACCACTAATGGCGTCTTTAAATCACGATTAGATACCTCGTATCATGGATAAGAACGTGTATCAATTTGGTGGAAATTGGCGCTAAAAAAATTGTGCATCAATTTTGGTGCCCATGTCCCTTTAAATGCAACCCTGACTCGAATGAGGCACACCATTAGACTCCTCATACCATGGGGAAGATATTGTTTAAGTGTGGTGGCAATCGGGGGACGTATTATCAAATTTAGTGCCCACCCCCTCCCAATCTCTAATCTAAAAACAACAATTTGGCGTTGTTAAATCGCACAATTAGATTCCTTGTATCACGAAGAAGAATATATATCATATATCAATTTGGTGGAAATCGGCGCTAAAATTATTTTTATCAATTTTGGTGCCCCTCTCCCCTTCCGTTCATCCCTGACTCAAACGACGCCACTTTTGACACATTTAAACCACACCATTGGATTCTTCATATCATGGGGATAATTATATGTAACTTTCGTGGCAATCGGCGACATAAAAAAAATCTGCCCCCCCCCCCCTTCCGGGCACCCCTGACGCGATCGGCGGGACTTTTGCCATATTTAAACCACGTCATTAGATCCCTCATATTATGGGGATGATTATATATAAGTTTGGTGGCAATCGGCGACAATTTTTTTTTCTGCCCCCCCCCTTTTCTGCCCCTGACAACAACGGCGTCACTTTAGAAAATTCTAACCCCGAACATTATCTTTCTCGTAAAAAGCTACTCATGGTAGACCACTTTGGCATCATCTAGATGGTCCCCTGTAAATTTCTATAGAACACAGACAGACAGACAGACAGTCGCAAATATAGATATAGATATTCGTGATTATCATGATGGTGTATCGCGATTATTCATGGTCGTATATCGTCAGGTTTGGATACAATTGTTACCACCATGTTGATTACACTTATATATATGTATATTCGTGATTATCATGATGGTGTGTCGCGATTATTCATGGTCGTATATCGTCAGGTTTGGATACAATTGTTACCACCATGTTGATTACACTTATATATATGTATATTCGTGATTATCATTATGGTGTGTCACGATTATTCATGGTCGTATATCGTCAGGTTTGGATACAACTGTTACCACCATGTTGATTACTCTGTATATATATGTATATTCGTGATTATCATTATGGTGTGTCACGATTATTCATGGTCGTATATCGTCAGAGTTGGATACAATTGTTACCACCATGTTGATTACACTGTACCGCTCGCTAAAAATCGCCACTCAATCGTTCTGTATTGAGTGGGTCACCGTGTGTCCCAAACAAATCGCCAGTGTTGAGTGCTTACTCAGGGCTTACTCTTTACGCACAGGTATAGTTTGTCCCAGATGCACGTCACATTTTAGTTCGGCAACGTTGACTCCTACATGTGTATATCGGTTTAACATCTTCACCACAATTCTATGTTTTCCATGTATCATGTTGCATATATCACGGTGTTTTGAAGTCTATGTGAATAAAATGTATTTTCGAAGAACTAAAGGCACCACGATTGTAATAAAAAAAATCTGTGAAGCAACTGCCACCAAACAGAACATTTAAAATAAACTTATATATAACTTATTTTCATTATTAATCACGGTCAAATAACGATATTTCGCCTATCGAAACCAACCTTATAATTACATGTATATGCACATGATTGTTAGAGTATAATTACAAACTGAAATCAATTAGTCCGGTAAAATACAACAAGTTAATACAAAATGTACATTAAACTTTGGAAAAGGTCAAATCATTGAAAGCTATTCATATTCACGTTTGGACATACTAAGAGATACCGGTGTTAGTTGAAAACATCACTAACAGTTTTGTGTACGTAGCAATGGTTTCAGCACGCAAATATCGTTATTAAAGAATTATTTATTATAATGAACATAATAAAAACGTTTATAAACTCTCCGTGTTCTTCTTAGTGCTGACGTTTTACAAACCCATATATTTTGCACATCTACCCACATCTACCCACTGAAAGGTCATCGCTTGGGTTCATTTAAATCGTGCTATTGATACATTTAAAGTATTAACTATTTATTTAATATTGCCTCTGTGTGTATTACCTACCATTCCGTTGTCGTGTGCTAACATTTTGCGTCCTCCATCTGATTTGCTTGATGTGTTGCCAAGAAATCAGCTGGAGTATCCAATACAAATAATCTAGAAATACCAGGGGGGGGGGGGGGGGGGGTCGGAAAAAAACAGAGATTTGCGGGGGAAAATTCACTGTAAACAGCTGTATATGAATTTCTGTGCATACTATTAGTCATGGATGTTAACTTTGACATGTAAATAGGAACAAGGTCATTTTGGTGTCATTCGGTAAAAAAAAAAATGGCTGCCAGCGGCCATCTTGGATTTCAAAATTCAATTCATTAACATGGGCTACAGGCTATACTGTTTGTCTGATCATCATGAAATTTGTCAGTTATATTAATATTGACATATAGATGTGTTTTGAGTCAAACTCATTGCAAAAACAGTCAAAAAGACTTGCAGGAAAAATATTTTTGAGTTGCGGAAAAAATTGTTTGTTGGTCCTATCGACCACCCACACACCCCGGCATACGTGCCCGGAAAAAACTTTTTTCCACACCCATTTTTTCCCTTTCGATCATTTTTTGTACACACCCACCCCCACCGCCAAATTTGTTTCCGTTTTCGGCAGTTTTTTTTCCGACCATTTTTGGACACCCACCCCCCCTTTTAACACTAAAACAGAGATTTGCGGGGGGGGGGGAAATTCACTGTAAACAGCTGTATATGAATTTCTGTGCATACTATTTATCATGGATGTTATCATGGACATGTAAATAGGAATGAGTCATTTTGAGGTCATTCGGCCAAAAAAACATGGCTGCCAGCGGCCATCTTGGATTTCAAAATTTGCAACAAAATACAGCACGATAACTGCCTGCAGTCAGTTTACCAGTTAGAATTACATTATTTCTCTCATTCAAAGTGGGGTTGAAGCCCAACTCATTGCCAAAACACTAAAAAAACAAACAGGAAATTTTGTTTTTAGTTGCGGAAAAAATTGCTTGTTGGTGGCTTTGACCACCCACCCACCCCTGCCCTAATTGGAACAAATGTGTCACAATAAGACATCTTTAGGTCACGACAAATACGCATATCCCATTGCTTAATAAAAAAAGTCATGAGTCCTTCAAAAACGTCGTTTTCATGTGTCATAATTTAGTCATTTGATTGAACATATCTATTCATAACCCAAACATTTACAAAACAGATATTAATCCTGATACAATATTTTGAATTAACATTATGGATTTTACCAGAATGTAGATGAACAGGGGATAGTCCAGGAGCTGATAGGGGTAACCTTGCACCCCACTAATTTTGTTCCTTATTATGTCCAACTTTTAAGGTATGTTCACAAGAACAAAAAGTGACCGTTTAGACTCCAGACAAGATGGTGGCCATCATGGCCACCGTTTTTTAGCGGACTAGGCCCCAAGTCAGTTTGATGCAAATTTTAGCGGAAAACTCTTGTAAAACGTATACAAATGTATATATATTCGTGAAGCTAAGAGATAATGACACTTTTATAGGGCAAAATTTAATCTCCCCATCCAAGATGGCCGCCAAAATTGCCGCCGGAAGTTGAAAATATGACTATTTTTCACTTATATCTTCTAGATCAGTTTATTTTGTTTGGAACTGGTTGTGAAATGTGACTTTATTTTGTATTTTATATATTAACTGGTCATTGGAGCAATGAAGTATGCAACTATTGTGGTCCTAGTCCCTTCCGATCCCTCAAAAATTGGATTTTACAGAATGCGGTATAAAAATTCACAAAAAATCATAATTGGGATTCTAGTCATATTTCAACAAGAAATGAACCGAACTTTCTAATGTATTTGAGGCATATCATTACCTATGAATATTCCAACTCATTGAAACCAAAATTGTTACTTTGGCTCAAAATTGTCCCCAAAATATGGCAAATGGTAAATATTAGCCCAGTGTGCCCTGCACTAGCTTACAAGTTGTGGTTGATGTATACAATTGGCTATTCTGCCTTCTATACATTGAATACTAACATGTCTGATGCACCATGGTTAATTGTTACTATTGTCATCACTGACATGACCATTTTTTCATGTAAGATGTAACTATCTTTGGTATGAAAGGTGTGTATTGTATTGGTCTATCTTAATTGTGCCACACTACGGTGTTTATGACCAAATCGTTCAAGATGGCTTCCAACATAGCAACCAAATTTAGTGAAAAGTTAATTGTTTACATATACCCCGAACATTATTCTCTGCGTTATCCGAAAAGGTAGCAAATTGTGACTCACTTTGTTATTATATGTGTAAGTTAATTAACTGACAACTACATGTTCTATTATGGTTATCTCAGTTCCGTATGGGGCATAACCAATTAATTTTAATGTTGCAGTATGGAATTTTGCCGAGAACCTCTTTTATGATTCTGACCATATTATTGAAAGGAATGGGCAGAACTTGAGACGAACCTCAGATAATATGTGGCCCATTTGAATAAAATTTATCAACTAGATACAGGGTGGATACCATGGAGTTACTGTATGGTCATAGATGAGGTTAATAGGTATACAATGAGTTATATTATTGTATGTCATGAATGAAGTGAATAGGTATGCAAGGCGTAATTATGGTTAGGAGTGGGGTGTCCATGTATAGTAAGATGTATAGTTATACAAGGAGTGGCCATGTGTGAGGTGAAATGGAGTGACTGTATGGTTATGGTAGTGAATACCCAGTGTACGGGTGTAATAAATAAATAATAAATAACAGTTTTGAATAGCGTAAAATCCACCAAAGTGCTCTAAAACGCTTGACATGTTAGACATAAAATACACTTGCATATATAAGACATAATTATGGACATCAACAAAAATGTAGAACTATAAGTGAGACGTTGCTAAGAAATACAAAAGCACATAAAATTACAAATCGAAAAAAATATTAAAAAGTTACTGGTAAATTGGGGTGATAACATGCTAAAAAATACTAACAGCGAAAAAAGTGGGTAAAATGGGGGTCCTCATAAAAGCCGAACATAACCGAACACATGTCCAAATATTGGGAAATATAACAAATAAAGTAATAGGCATATGTATTCATGTTCAAACTATTACTATAAGAAGTTTGGTGGAGTTTGGGCCAATAATACCGGTAAGTGTTTTATTTGATGTTTTGTAAAACGCGTTTTGTGTTCGGAATAGAAAAGCCGAACACAAGCGTCTGTTCGGCATTCAGTCACCGGTAATTAATTAACACATATACCAAGTAGTGATTAACGCTGGGCCTATCTTTTATGAAAGGCATGTGTTTTGCGTTTAACAATTTCCATCACCAATGTATCCCGGCTTTGGACCGGTATGTCATCTGGACATGGCTGGTTTAAGTTTTATTTTTGGTCTATTGTCGGATGACGCCAGACAAGACGACGATTATTATATGTTATCATATGTTAGTCATACAACTCAAAAATTATATTAATCCCATCGAAAACCCATATAACCTGCATGACCTGTTCCACAAAGCCGTTATGTACATGTATCTGGCGTTTGAGATAATTTAGTCTATATACAGTTTACTAAATATACGACCACCTCCTGTGCCTGAATTTCCCTCCCCGGTAGTCAAAGACTGATATTCATTAAATAAACTAAAACTAAGGCTGTGAGATGCCAGTTCGGAAATTCCATGGTGTTTATTGAAAGAGTGTGACATATTCCTTTTAGTATATTCACCATATTGTCTGAATGTACTTGTAATAATAACGGGGGGAAGTAATATTTTAGTGAGAATGCAGACGAAAACGGCTAACAAAACACGTTTTTGTCGCGAATGTGCAACTCCACAAACAAGAACATTTTACATTCTGTTACAAGAAAACAATCTTGCTATGAAAATATAAAGTTCTTGCAGTATAATTAAAAGTTGCAGACAAACTTTTTCAATTGCTTCCAAGGATTTTCATCCCATGGTCTATTTATTTGCAATAAACCTATTTACAAAAAAAATCGCCTGGTTTAGTTTCGTTTACGTTTTATAACACTGATTGCAACTAACTGTCAAAGCACTTAACAATTATAGGTGAGGAACAGCCATTAACAATAAAGCCTGCAAAATCCCATCTGGCAGATATTAATCCAAATTAAAGGATATTTCGGACGCAATACTGATTGGTTATTACTTTTGGATAACTAATATATATATTTCTTTGCGTATATCCCGAAAACTTGCCATCAGAAAGCTTTCGGAGCGAATATTGCAGACCTAAGCATTGACGGATGACCAAAGTAAATTTTCGCTAATTTTCACTCAGTTTTCGCTGATTTTTGGCTATTTTCTAATTATGTACATAAATACAAGGATGTTTACATGTTGTAACACAACAAGTGACCATTTTTAAAATATATACTAGAGGGTTTTTCTAAGTACATCTTTTAAAACGAGTTTTGAGACGATATCTATCGAATAACGTGGAACCGCCCAACTGGGCACTTTCGATTAGGGCGGAAACAGCAACATAAATATTTCCATTCTTAAAATGCCTTCCCCAGAACTGAATTGCTCATATTTGGTGTGGGGCTTCGAGGGAATGAAAATATTTATGTTTAGATAGAAAATGTGTTCGATAAGTTTAATAAATAAATATATCTTATCTAAATAAAATACAGGTTAGTTATACGTCACATTCATTCTCATACTAAATAATAACAAGAGGCCGCTGTGGTTCCGTAGATCTGATGCCCATATGGGTTTGACATATTCATACTAAGTCATAACAAGAGGCAACTGTGGTTCAATATTTGATGCCCATAGAAGTAAGATACATTCATAAATTTACTAAATAATAACAAGAGGCCACAGCGGTTCCATTGATGTGATGCCCATACCAGTTAGATACATTTATATTCATACTAAATCACAACAAGATACTGATATGATATCGATAAAGGTAAGATGCATTCATTCCTTTAAAACGCACAAGAAGAGGCCGCCGTGGTTCAGCAGATGTGATGCCCAAACAAGTTAGATACATTTATACTCATACTAAATCACAAAGAAGCTGATATGATATTGATAAAGGGAAGATGCATTTTGCATGAATGTTCTGGGTTTCTGAGCTCAGGTAAGATAGACATATTTCCCCCTAGACAGACTGATACCCCCCAGTACACATGGATAGACGGATTCCCCCAGGACGCATGTATAGACGGATTCCCCCAAGGATACATGGAGAGACGGATTGCCTCATGACACATGGACAGACAGATTCCACCCAGGATACATGGATAGATGGATTCCACCAGAACACATGGACAGACATATTTCCTCCAGGATATATGGATAGACAGATCACCCCAGGATAGATAGATTCCCCTGGACACGCGTATAGACCGATTCCCACAGGACACATGGACTGACAGTTTCCCCCAGGACATATGGACAGCGGATTATCTCCAGGACACATGGACAGACAGATCCCCCAGGACATATGGACAGCGGATTATCTCCAGGACACATGGACAGAGATTCCCCCAGGATACATGGACAGACAGACTCCCCCATGACACATGGACAGACGGATTCCCCCCAGGACACATGGACAGATTCCCCCAGGATACTTGGATAGACGGATTCCCCCAGTATACATGGATAGACGGATTCCCCACAGGACACATGCACAGACAGATTCCACCCAGGACACATGGATAGACATATTTCCTCCCACTGCTGTTGCGTACATTTACTGACATCCGGACACAAGGACATCTGGGCTGCATTGGTTATATAATAATTACATCCATTTTATCTTTATAATAATTCCATATGTTTCCAAAATGCTAATGTGTTTAACCCTTTTATGATCGGATTTGCGCTGGTGAAGCATTAAAGATCATGTGCTAGTGCATTCCCATAGGGAGACTTGCATATATAAGAGAATGTACTGGCTTACAAGGTCAAGGTAAATATTGTTAGGCCAATGTTCCAATTATATGCGAGGCTCCCTATTGGAGACTTGGGTATATAAGAGAATGCATTGGCACAGGGTTTTCAAATTATTTCAGGAAGCTCCAGTCATGGAAAGTTTAAATAGGATAATTACATTAGGGCAGAATTGAACGTAAGAATTTTATCACAACAGCATGCAACATCGTGGCAATGGCACGATAAAGTTCGCAATATATAACGATATTTCCAAATCAAATGCAGCGAAGTGAATAAATACGCTGCTGCCGAATTCGCTATGAATGTACGCAAAAACGCTGAAATTATCACCCGCCGACCGCACCAACCTCAGGGGTCCGAGCGTGATGGGGTTTGCACTATCGTGTAGAATGGACCTGAATGTACCAAAATTCCAATCCCCAAGTCGATAGCTCGAGCAGACACGGCACTGTTAAACCCCTATCTTGCGGCCGTTTCTGCCAGGAACACTAAATCCAAAAAGGCACCGACCGCACCTCCCCTGGCTGCCTGACCACGGAAATGGACATTATATCATGAAGTACGATAGCCTACCACTTGTGATGGTCTTACCACAGGAGTTTGGAACTTGATCAATAACTGCATTTATTAGGCTGATTAGCATTTTTTTGGCCTAGCCTTATGGGCAAAAAATTGCTAATTTGCAGTTAATTAAGGCAGTTATTGATCAAGTTACAAGCTCCTGTGGTCTTACAAAATGCCAAGAAGGCCTACTAGCAGTAGTGGTTGGAAAATATGTAAATAAATGAAACTAAAACAAAAATGTTGAGTAAGTTTAGCCATGCATTTCTTTATAAAACGTTGAAAATACGACAACATTTATTCTTTGTAAACAGCTTGGAAATGTTTAGTTCATTGGGGCATTGTATTTAGTTGGATGTAGATTTACTATTCTTTTGTCGGCTTTCAAGTTTCATGCCGTTCGTGAAAACAAATTGTGTACTACAAAGCGAGTGCGAAGAAAGTAGGGCCCCTAGTTAATATGCAATGGACTACAAATATTATTGCACGCTAGTTTGTGGTTCAACATAATGTCTATTAACTGTGACAATACATTAGGAAACCAAGATTATCCCTTATATAAAAGTTTTTCATTCAAATATATGTTACATGTTTTTATCTACTAGGCTAGCTACAAAAGTGTTGGTATATATCTAAGATGTTGTACTCCTCTTGACTTGCAATGGACGAATACTCTGCCTCAACTAGATTGCATTCACTGACATACACAAAGAGGGAAAGACTGTCAAGCCGGAAAGTACATTTCACCACAGATAATAGATTTAGTTAAAAGATTCTCCATTCACTGACATCCAGACAGACTGTCAGTCGGAATGCGCATTCCCCTACAGATAATATATTTAGTTATAAGATTCTCCCTTCACTGGCATTAGATACTATATTCACATGCCTGTTACATCAACATCACAAAAGCCAGTAGTAGTTGCCATAGCAACCTGTATAGCAAATGATTGGTCTTACGTACACTATTCAGGTCATGTGACTTGGTAACGCAAAGGACGGCTCAGTAATAATTCATTATTTAACACTTTCATGACTGGAGCTACCAGAAATTTGTTAGGCCAATATCTATGCATTCTCTTATATTCGAGATTGCATTGGCCTAATACTATTTACCTTGGTCTTGTAAGCCAGTGCATTCTCTTATATATGCGAGGCTCCCTATGGGACACAAAATGATTCGTTCCCATCTACATGTCAATATTAACATCCATGACAAATTTCATGATCAGACGAACAGAACAACCAATGTAGCCCATGCTAATGGATTGAATTTTGAAATCCAAGATGGCCACTGGCGGCCATGTTTTTTTGCCGAATGACCCCAAAATGATCTTTTCCCATCTACATGTTAATGTCAACAGCCATGAAAGGAGATTTATATGAAGTTTGGTGACGATCTGATCAGGGATGTGGTTCGTAGGGTGTGCCAAAGGATTTAGTCATGCAAAGAGTAAAATCGAAGATGGCTGCCATCGGCCATGTTTATCATCGAAATGGACCTGGAATCATGAATGTGTTAAATAGATAAATTATTAATGAGCCGCTCTTTGCATTACCGAGTTAGGATCTTTAATGCTGCACCAGTAGACCCCGAAGCCACGACAAATAGTTTTCATGGCTGGCTCAACCGATTTTCGTGGCTGGTTATCTAGCTAAGCCGGCTCAGTCACGACGTTCATGGCTGACGAAATATGGCGGCTCAGATGTTATCATTTAGCGTATTTTCGTTTCCGAAATGTTCCTAATCCCCTGTTACCGGTCATAGGCGCCGTTTTTTTAGCGTTTGTGGTGAACCCGTAGAATTCCAGATCACACATAATCTTTTGATGTTGGGCTTTTCCATTATGGTGAAAATTCACGAAGGACTGGCATGGATATACTGTGTAGTTTCCCATCTAATCGGTATAAGTAGTTACATTGGGACTTCTGTCGACTCCAGACTGCTATCATCACTGCCATCTTGCGATATACATGTATGCATGCACCATTGAATGACGAACCCGATAGTAATGATATTATATAATATTTCAAACTATTTTCTATTCTTATGTGTATATATTGACAAATTTCTGAGAATGGGCGTTGTCGATATAAACAATTTATATTTTAACCCTTTCAATACCGAATGGATGTGCCCAGTCAGTTATATGAAAGCATGCATTGGGATAGTCTATTCCACATTAAAGGGCCCGGTGTTCTGATAATATAACAACCATGCCGTGTCCATGCGAGTATATGCCAATATTAGACCATGCGGTTTAGTTCTTTGCGATTCACAGTACAGTTGTGCTTGACATATAAGCCCATGCAAACGGCTCAGCCATTTTACAATTCCGGCGGCGGAGATATTTAAATGTGGCTGGCGTGCGATGGCGGCTTCGGGCTCTATGCACCAGCACATATCCTGACATGAAAGGGTTAGAGATGTATTCATGGTTCCAGTTATAATGACATTGAAAGTGTCAAGGTGTCAAGGACACTGTAGCTCAACTCGGAGAGAGAATAATTTCAAATATTACAGTCAATGGAGCGATAAAGAATGCGGAAAGATTAAATATCTCAAATAATACCAGAGGTCAGCCATTAGAAGGTTGGGATCAGTTGGATAAAAATGTTGGCTGTAGGACATGGCAAAATATTTAGTGATGGAAACAGTAATATCCATTGATTGGCCGTCAGTCATGTTTTTAATAAAAAAGTCATTCAAATTCGATAACTCCCATGATCCTAAACATGAATGTAAATTTTCAAAACGGTGTGCCAATGGGTTCAAATTTGAAATCCACAATGGCTGCTGGTGGCCATGTTTTTTGATGAATTTCGACAAATAAAATGAAAGTGCAATGACACTGTAGCTCAATTTGGAAAGGGGATGATTCCAAGTGTTACAGTCAATGGAGTGATTAGGAATGCGGAAAGTTGAAATGTCCAAGTAATATTAGATTATCAACATGAAGAGATATCTATATAAAATAAAATCCAAGATGGCTGCCAGTGGCCATGTTTTACAACCGAATAACCACAAAATGATTCGTTCCCATCTACATGTCAATATTAACATCCATGACAAATTTCATGATCAGACGAACAGAACAACCAATGTAGCCCATGCTAATGGATTGAATTTTGAAATCCAAGATGGCCACTGGCGGCCATGTTTTTTTGCCGAATGACCCCAAAATGATCTTTTCCCATCTACATGTTAATGTCAACAGCCATGAAAGGAGATTTATATGAAGTTTGGTGACGATCTGATCAGGGATGTGGTTCGTAGGGTGTGCCAAAGGATTTAGTCATGCAAAGAGTAAAATCGAAGATGGCTGCCATCGGCCATGTTTATCATCGAAAAATTTTCACCTTCGATAGCTCCCATCCAGAGGAGATCCTAAACATGAATTTAAATTTTCAAAACAATTCTCTAATAAATGCCGGCTGCTGGGTGCGCCGATGGGTTCAAATTTGAAATCCACAATGGCTGCTGGTGGCCATGTTTTTTGATAAATTACGACAAATAAAGACATTGATGGCTTCCATCTAGAGGTCACATCGCAGATCCATATGAAGTTTGGCGATGATCGGATGATGAATGTGGACTGTAGCTTGTGCCGAATGATTCAGTCATGCACAGGGGTAACATATCAGAAATCCCAAAAAAATTGTTAGACCATAAACACTACTGCACTCCAAACAATGAAAATTTTCAGCTCGTGACATCAAGGTCAGGCTTTTTTTGTGGGCACTTTTGTTGTAAAATTTGCATTGCGAGCTCTTTTGATCTATCTATAATACTATTAGCTTGTGGTAAACCAGCTAAGATATTGGGATAGCGATATTTGGGATAGCGATATGCAAGTTTACATACGAGAAAGCATGAATACCCATTCAAAACAGGCTTCATGCTCAGCAACCAGTTCAGATAAAACCACCAATGTAATCAAATATCACAGTTTATTCCATAGAAAACATGTTATTTGTTCTGAACTCCACAACTAAAAAGTACAAATGCATTTGACCTCATAATTGAGCACGGGCTTTTTCCGTCATAGCACTCATATGGTAAACATAAACACCATGTGGTTGTAAATTTAATTAATTCTATCATGTATACCCGGTAATTTGTAAATTGATAATTACATATGTATCGCGAGATATTCCGTGTTCGAAATGTTTAACTAATAAGTTACAATAACGAGAGGCCGATAACGATCGGCAGATGTTAACCCATCCCTTAGCGATAGTAAATTACTCTGATCGGAATTATAAATGAGAGTTTTGATGTTGAATTATAGAGTATACTGTTAGGTACTATTATAGACAATGCACATAACACAAATTACTGGAATTTATGTGTCACTCACATTTATATAAGAGAATGCACTGGAACAGGATCTGTAATGTTGAACCACCACCGCCTTGGGTTAAATGTGAAAAGGTGACCTGGACATGCAATACTTGATCAAGAGATTCCAATATAATGATAATGTATCAAATTCTACCCACAACAGCAATCAAGATAAACACCTCAGGTGACCTGGACATGCAATACTTGATCAAGAGATTCCAATATAATGATAATGTATCAAATTCTACCCACAACAGCAATCAAGATAAACACCTCCCCCGATTAATATCACAGGGTTATGTTAAATAGGGCAAGGAATTCAAAATTCAAAATTTATTTTTTTAAGAGTGATTTTTTTTTTTCGAAAACGAGCCATAAATCAGTTAAAAATTGTCTGATCAACACATATTCGAACTAGATCTGTCTTTTGTGCTGAGAAATTCATATACAAAATTTGGTTCCGATCAGATAAAAAATGTTTGAGTTATCGCACCATGCGTAAAGTGTCTACAGACAAACAGATGGATGGACTAATGACAGTTGGTCAATCCGATGTTGACACTTCCATACTATGATATGGGTAAACATAAAAATTTGTCTTTTGTGGGTATTAAAGTATCAATTTTCCCCATCTCCACCAGGAAGGGCATGCATTTGATTTTTTTGTCTGTGAAACACTGGACAAACATGACAAAATATACCTTCTTAGAAACCCAGAGTAAGAGTGCAAATTAATTAGATAGAGCTACAGCCTGTATGCCAGCCCTCAAAAACATATATCTGGTTACGCCTCACACTAATGTCTAAAACTAACTCTAATTATCAATAACTCAGATTTACTATTTGTCTCTCAGAGAGCTAAAGTGATACTGCTGGTAATCAATTAGTTGTTGACTGCTATGGTTATCTGTTCAATTCTTAGTTGAAAAAGGGCCATAACTCTGGTATAAAATGTTGGATCTAACCCATATTCAATCTCGATTTGTATTTTGAGTTGAGAAACTCGCATACCAAATTTGGTTCTTATCAGTTGAAAAATGTTTTGATTTATCAAAATATGCAGAAATTCTATGTCAAAGGGCCATAACTCCATTAAAAAATATCGGATCAAACCCATATTCGAACTCGATCTGTATTTTGGTCCGAGAAACTTGCATACCAAATTTGATTCTGTTCAGATAAAAAATTTTTGAGTTATGGTAGCATGCATGAATTCTAAGTCGAAAAAGGGCCATAACTCCGTAAAAAAAACTCGGATCGAACCCATATTCGAACTCGATCTGTATTTGGTGCTGAGAAATTCATATTCAAAATTTGGTTCCGATCAGATAGAAAATATTTCAGTTAACGCATCATGCGTAAAGTGTCTACAGACAGACAGACAGACAGACGGACGGACTAACGACGAGTGGTCAAACCGGACAACGACACTATGTTTACCATACTATGGTATGGGTAAACATAAAAATAAACACATATTAATAGTGGTGGTATGTTGGAATAAATTAACAGCCCACGTTGTCCTAAATATAGTGTGTATGGGTGTATTTCCATTGTTTATGGGTGACTTAGGGTGTACTCTGTTGTTGGCATAGAAGCCGACCGTTGTCGATTACACTTCTACTTTCAGTTTAAATGTAAACAAATCGATGTTAGTCCTAATAAACCGGAATATTCTATGCATAATTTAACATGAAACTTAAGATTATTATACCTTATTATGAACATAAGATTAAACAAAAATTGGGTAAAATAGACTAAATTTCCGTCACCAGGTCTGGGCGTAAAGCCTGTTATAGAAGGGTATTAAGGCGTTTTCGGACATAAATTAGCAGCTGGCTGTCACAATATCTTAGCTGGTTTATGTACGAGCAGACTAGGACTATAACATTATATCCCCAGATGCTATGTTGTGACCTATCATCCCGAAATTTAATACATCTACATCTTATGTACAGAACAAATGCTACAGCTTGAACAAAACATACTACTGTACTCACTTTCTAATGCATTTATTGGCCAAATTATGAAATAATTTATTGCACTTCCCTGCACTTACAGCATATTACGATAGCCTGCATCGAACAATCCATGAAACAAAACACCCTGGTCCATCTGCATTTTGTGCTAGTAAACCCACAAATTTCAGTCCATAAAGTTGAGACTACCTAAAGTTATCATCAGGAAAACAAAGCGAACGGACAGATAGACGGCAAGACCAATAACATAATATGTCTCGTTAAAAAAACGGGTATATAAAAATTAGCCTGGAACCCTGAATACATCTTGAAATCCATGTTATATTTGATAAATTTACTAGGTTAGTCATAATAATTTTGGTATATCTAAGATATTGTCCTCTTCTTGAGTCGCATTGAACCAGGTTAACGTTTCCAATATGCTTCTTTGGACTGGTGGCTGTATAAGCCTGGTTGCCACAGCAACTACTGACTGGATTCGAATCAGTGACAGGATAGATATTATCATTTCTTACTGGAGCAGGTCTCCAATTGTTAGTTTGGTTACCATAGCGATGATGTTGGTATGGTGAATTGTTTCCTTGGTGTGGCTGATCGCCATAGCAAGGATCTTGCAATTGAGAATCGTATTCATGCTGCGCAGGTATCTGTCATCTGCCGTCACTGTTATTAAATCTGTCACCAGCGCGGTTCATCGGCGGCGACAAGTATTGTTTCTTATCAACAAATGGCTGAGGAGGAACACGCGGCTGGGAATTATTTAACCATGGTGAGTCTAAAAAAAACACAATTGTTCACAGGAGACGTCTGGTTACAATAACGATAATCATGATGATGTGGCGAATCTATCCTCATCGACTGAATCGAATCACTCGCCATCATCCCACTCATAGGTAGATCAGGAATATTAACACTATAATATACTTCAGCTGTATCGTCTTGTCTAATGGAAATAATATCTCTTTGTTGTTGTTCCTGTTTTCACTTAGAAGTCCATGACGCTCCATATACTGTTTCGTTCCCATAGTCAGGTT
The DNA here is from genome assembly GCA_032622095.1 of Siphonodentalium dalli. Classification (NCBI taxonomy): domain Eukaryota; kingdom Metazoa; phylum Mollusca; class Scaphopoda; order Gadilida; family Siphonodentaliidae; genus Siphonodentalium; species Siphonodentalium dalli. Next base: position 40,532,706 of record CP136068.1, read on the forward strand.
ATTCGGTGACATCCCGAATGTCGTCATGTTTGGCGTACTCTCATTATCGCTACCTAGAAATAAGATGAGCATGCGAGCTAATTCATAGTTTATTACTCCAAGGAAACTTTAAAGATGATCTATCTCTTCCTTTAACAAGTTTTATGTAGTTCCCTGGGTATAAAATAATACATATGAATCGAAGACCCTTGTCAGGAAATGATTCCATCAATTAATATTGATTTTATTGTGAATTTTCTGGTATAAAATATACATATAATCAATTTGGGACAATGTACAGCTCGCGTTCGTTATGAACGTAACATGCGGGATAACTCAAGCCTTACCAGGAGACAGGAGCGATTCTTTCGCACTCGTAATTTTTAATTCATGGGAGCTAAAATTAGCACTCGTCCCTCTTGTCAAAAGTTTCTAGTCACTGTAATCGTTATTCAATATGGAACTATTTGACGGTATATTTCGAACCTTTCCCATCTCAGTTAAATTATGGGCATGTGAAAGTGTAACTGGACATAGGTCGATCACACAAACACATTTTTTTTTAGAAAAGCCCAACTTACGATTATATTACGGGCTTCTGAATTGCGAGAGCAAATACGTGTTCTCGCTGTTTTTGTCTTGTGGGAAGGACTGATAACTCTTTCTAAAATTATAAAATTAGTAACAGAATATACCCCACTTAATTATCGCATTATATAAGAAAATATCGATATAAAATAAATATTAATGGATAGAAGCGTTTCCGGACAGGGGTCTTCGACTGATATTATACCCCAGATTGGGCCGGAAATATATATATATATATATATATATATATACTAGTGGATGTACCCGCCTTTGCACGGGATATTAAAGAGCATTTATTGTTAAAGTACTTTGTCCTGATAAGGTAGAAAATAAAGGCAATGTTGAGACCCAGCCCATATTACCCGGAGGGCCGAAATACCACGCCATATTTAAGTGAGATCCGCCCAATAGATTCTGAGAACCGCAATGCCTGTACGGACATTAACGTCAAAGCGCAAGGTTAGGGAATCAGAACTCAGTCCATGTTACAAAGAGGGCTGAATTTCAGTGCAGATATAATGTCATAACTTGTCATAATACGCCGCAATAAATATCTTTTGCAGTATGATGTCACAGTGCACATATAGTTTTACGATTGACAGAATATATCCGTTCGGTTTCATTTTCAAGGCAGCTACCTTTTTAAATTCTTAGAAATACTTAATTCAATTCTTCTTATTTGTCAATGCATAGATGCTTTTTAGTGTTTAATTATACCTGTCGGAAGCTTATAAATTTTAAACACTGTAACTCATAGCTTGTTCAATTATTTAGTCTTCAATAATGCAGATGGTGGATCTCACGGGCGTAATTACATGATTAATGCTCTGGGTACTATCAACAGAATTAATGCACCCATGTAAATGATCAACTTGCATAATATACGTAGCTTCGGATTGCTTTGTGAGTATCTCGGGTGCAAGGAAATACCAAAATTTTCTACCAACGAGAAGAACCATGGTTGCCCTGTCACGTTATTTGTTTCCCAAATACAGCTGAATACGGACTGATTTATTTTCCCCATAGAGAGAGACCCACATAGACTGTGCAGACGCCACTCCATCTCAGTGGGGCCCCATGTGGGTTACTAACTACCTAGTGGCTGCATTATTAGAGTGCTCTTCTGTACTTGTTTTGCTTTTTTGTAGATGGCAGAGCTCTGTAGCTCCATCACTTGCGTCAGATCTTCGGACTTTAGACATTTCATCGCCATGGCGTTTATCTCCATGGACGAGTCTGTGTCCGAGTCAAACACAACAGAGTTGTAATTGATGTTCGGTGGAATTCATCAATAGATTTTCATACCTGTAAAATTAGGACAGAAATGTTAAACATGGGTCATATATAGGTAATGATTTAACATGCTAAACATGGCTCCTTTATAGGTAATGGATAACGATAAGGTAAATAAACAAAGATACTATGTTTCCGCACATCAACAGCATTTGCATCTCAGCAGGGTCCCCCTGTCTGACTGTGAAGGCATACTCTGAGATTTGAAAGAGACACACATGATTCATCTTGAAGTAAGATTTGATGTACTCTTACAAACCGTGAGAAAAGCGTCCGCAGAACAGTCTTGGACAATCCATCTCCAGTTTACAAAACTCATAGATATGTCTTTGCCGGAATCACTTCACTTGAGGAACTCAGGAGACTGAGCAGAGTGGGTCATGTAGATAGGAATAGAGCCATCTTCATAAATAGAAATGATTCTGTCTATTTTATCTATTTATGAGCTCATGCAGTCCCAGATAAACTGCAATATTTAAAGAACCACTTAAATGTTGATTGCCCAGATCACATTATACACAAGATATTCCATATTATATGAACATAAACTTATTATATTAACATAAACTTATTATATTAACATAAACTTATTATATTAACATAAACTTAAACATTGAATGCAGACAACTTGGAGGACCCTATATTATATAGATGTAGACAAAAAAATTCATCATTATCTATTTTATAATGACTAAATTAGAGAGTAATTCTGAAATCATTTTTTTTCTTCTGAACTTACCTACGTATGAAGCCCATTTGTCAGAATAAGCATGGTGTCTAACGTATTTATGTAAATGAGGATTTAACCTGATGTTTTCAATGCAAAATTTACAGGCACCCTCCTATATCAAATTTATGCAGTGCCGAACGATAAAAAACTCACATTACTCAACTCATCAATTTGTTAAAAATAAAAGCTATTATGATTCTATGACTTTCTTGATTTATTAATACATTCAAAACTGGGCATATTGTTGAATGATTTGCTAATATTATATTAATCTCATATATATTTTGAAGACCTCTGTTTGTCTGTATGTTTGTCTGTCATTTATACAAATCTACGATTCTCGACCGATCGGGACGAAACTTGGTACGTGGGTGTAGTTTTACCAGGCGGTCGACGTTGTCGTATTGGCGAGCCCGTGCGCGCCCGCTTCGTGCATGAGCAGACGAGATCTCGGAAACGGGTGGAGCTATCGACTTGAAATTTGCTATGTGAATGTATCTTGCCCCGGATACGAATTTTATCGGGTCGCCGAGCCCGTGCGACGCCAGCTTCGCGCATGCGCAGACGAGATCTCGGAAACGGGCGGAGCTATTGACTTGAAATTTAATATGTGAATGTATCTTGCCCCGGATACGAATTTTATCGGGTCGCCGAGCCCGTGCGACGCCAGATTCGCGCATGCGCAGACCAGATCTCGGAAACAGGTAGAGCTATCGACTTGAAATTTGGTTTTTGAATAGCCCGGACAACGTCGGGCTGGGTAGAGCTATCGACTTGAAATTTGGTTTTTGAATAGCCCGGACAACGTCGGGCTCATCGGCTAGTCTCATTTATATTTTGAAGACCTCTGTTTGTCTGTCTGTCTGTCTGTCTGTCATTTATACAAATCTACGATTCTCGACCGATCGGGACGAAACTTGGTACGTGTGTGTAGTTTGACCAGGTGGTCGTCGTTGTCGTATTGGCGAGCCCGTGCGGCGCCCGCTTCGCGCATGCGCAGACGAGATCTCGGAAACGGGTGGAGCTATCGACTTGAAATTTGCTATGTGAATGTATCTTGCTCCGGATACGAATTTTATCGGGTCGCAGAGCCCGTGCGACGCCAGCTTCGCGCATGCGCAGACCATATCTCGGAAACGGGTGGAGCTATCGACTTGAAATTTGGTATGTGAATGTATCTTGCCCCGGATACAAATTTTATCGGGTCGCCAAGCCCGGGCGATGCCAGCTTCGCGCATGCGCAGACCAGATCTCGGAAACGGGTGGAGCTATCGACTTGAAATTTGGTATGTGAATGTATCTTGCGCCGGATACTGGGTAGAGCTATCGACTTGAAATTTGGTTTTTGAATAGCCCGGACAACGTCTGGCTCATCGGCTAGTCTCATGTATATTTTGAAGACCTCTGTATGTTTGTATGTCTGTCTGTATGTCTGTCATTTATACAAATCTACGATTCTCGACCGATCGGGACAAAACTTGGTACGTGTGTGTAGTTTTACCAGGCGGTCGACGTTGTCGTATTGGCGAGCCCGTGCGGCGCCCGCTTCGCGCATGCGCAGACGAGATCTCGGAAACGGGTGGAGCTATCGACTTGAAATTTGCTATGTGAATGTATCTTGCCCCGGATACAAATTTTATCGGGTCGCAGAGCCCGTGCGACGCCAGCTTCGCCCATGTGCAGACGAGATCTCGGAAACGGGTGGAGCTATCGACTTGAAATTTCGTATGTGAATGTATCTTGCCCCGGATATAAATTTTATCGGGTCGCCGAGCCCGTGCGACGCCAGCTTCGCACATGCGCAGACCAGATCTCTGAAATGGTAGAGCTATCGCCTTGAAATTTGGTTTTTGAATAGCCCGGACAACGTCGGGTTGGGTAGAGCTATCGACTTGAAATTTGGTTTTTGAATAGCCCAGACAACGTCGGGCACATCAGCTAGTCTATTATATATTTTGGAAGATCTGTCTGTGTGTGTGTGTCTGTAATCGATGGACTCGAAAACGGCCGACCCGATTTCGATGGAACTTGGTATGTGGGGGTATTTTCGGCCGAGGAGTGACAGGCATATTAATTTGCCCGTGCGACGTGACCTTGACATCGGGTCATTTCAAGGTCAAATGCCCGAATCACGGGATTTCGATGAAACTTGGTATGTTGGGGGAACTTCGGCCGGGCAGTGGCATAGGCCTATTAAAATGCCCGTGCGACGTGACCTTGACATCGGGTCAATTCAAGGTAAAATCGCCAATTTTGATGGGATTTCGACGAAATATTATACGTGGTTTTACTTTTGTCCACTGAGTCGTGACCCCGACCTGACCTTGACCTTCAAAATGATCAATTCAAGGTCAAATCGGGTAAAACCGAATGGATTTCGACAGGTACTTTTGTCGGGTACTTTTGTCCGGGCAGTGTTTTGGACGGGTCAAATCGTGACCCCGGACGAAGTCGGGTCACCTTCTAGTCTATTATATATTTTGGAAGATCTGTGTGTGTGTGTGTGTGTGTGAGTCTGTAATCGATGGACTCGAAAACGGCAGAGCCGATTTCGATGAAACTTGGTATGTGGGGGTATTTTCGGCCGGGGAGTGACATAGGCCTATTAATTTGCCCGTGCGACGTGACCTTGACCTTGAAATTGGGTAATTTCAAGGTCAAATGCCCGAATATCACGGGAGTTCGAGGAAACTTGGTATGTGGGGGTACCTTCGGCCGGGGAGTGGCATAAACCTATTAATTTGCCCGTGCGACGTGACCTTGACATCGGGTCATTTCAAGGTCAAACGCCCGAATATCACGGGATTTCGATGAAACTTGGTATGTGGGGGTACCTTCGGCCGGGGAGTGGCATGAACCTATTAATTTGCCCGTGCGACGTGACCTTGACCTTGAAATCGGGTCATTTCAAGGTCAAACACCCGATTATCACGGGATTTAGATGAAAATTAGTGTCTAGGGATACTTTCGTATGGGGAGTCTCATAAGCATATTCATTTGCCCGTGCGACGTGACCTTGACCTTGAAATCGGGTCAATTAAAGGTCAAATCGCGAATTTTGATGGGATTTCAACGAAATTTGATACATGGGGTTACTTTTGTCCACTGAGTGTTTTGGACGGGTCAAATTGTGACCACGACCTCACCTTGACCTTCAAAATGATCAATTCGAGGTCACATCGGGTAAAACCGGATGGATTTCGACGGGTACTTTTGTCCGGGCAGTGTTTTGGACGGGTCAAATCGTTACCCCACCTGACATTGACCTTCAAAATGGACAATTCAAGGTCAAAGCCCGGACGAAGTCGGGTCACCTTCTAGTTGTATATATTACGTGACCCGACTTCCCTGTTGTTCTAAGCATACATGATTTATGTATACACTCAGAACAATATGAAAATCAGGTCGCAAGTTTATTTAGTAGAAATTGAATGATTGTTGAAAATATCATTTGCAGGTAGGAATTATTACCAATGAACTCACTTTATAAATATTTACCCATAGAGAGCCCCATATAGAATGGAGCAGAAGACACTATGTAGTGCACGGTTCCGTCTGTGTGAGGCTCCCTGTGGGTTACTAACACATGAACTCACTTGATAAATGAGTGGATATTGTCGAGAAGATTAGCAGTTTATTTGACGGATATCGGTAATTCAGAAGAGATATCGTGAGCCAGCTGTTCAGTGGGCGGAGTTTGTGGTTGTGATGAATCCTGATGAGCCGAAGACTGGATGTCCCCATCAGTGCTGTTGGAGTTACGATTCAATAGCACCTTTATATTTGTCTGAAAGGGTAATGTATGGATGCGTGAGTAACCTCATGGTGATCTGGGCAAATTGTATCTGACATTTGTAGAATGAGTTCCACAGAGGGTGAAGTTAGTGACGTTATCCGGCACAGCGGGTTAGCATCAGTAAATTCACCCTCTATACTAGGGACCTCATTCTGCTTAGACCTCATCTTCTTGAAGTATCTATAATCTCCAATTAATATTGTTTTTAGTTACTTTTTCCCTTCTGTTCAGTTTTTATTTCCCATAATTTGAAGAAGATAAATTGTATTCCAAGGCTAAATGTATGACAACCCATGATTTTTTAGTATTCCGTGGCTAAATGTGTGACAACCAATAGCTCCTTTGTGCATTAGCTGCCTGTGGCCCCTGTGTGTGCTTTGCGCACATGCCAGACAGATCCTATTATTTTATATATAGAGATAATATTTATTGTTCTACTTCAATATATCCTCATGCAGATAGGTTCATATTGGACCTAAATATTGGCATTGCTTCATATTGGACTTATATGATCCTGGAATAATCCCATAGTTCAAGCCTAGTCAATATCTGCGAGTAACTTACATCGTCGTCTTGGTTACACATACTGGCACTCACAGGACTAGGAGAGGAACCTGTTTGACTGGTTCGGAATGCAAGGATCTGAAAGATATATGGAAAATGGAGCATAATTGGGGAGACAAACTCACAGCATGCTCAAGATAGATGCTAACAAACCGACTGACTGGATAAAAATCCTAATTTCTCCATAAATCTGACAATACTTGCATAAAAATCACAAAATCGTCTCATTTTCCGGGGCTGAACAATGAGTACTAGCTGACAATACATGACGTATAGCAGGCACAAGTGACATTGAATTAACCCTGATATAAATATAGTTTACCTCTTGTGAGATGACTGATAACTTGGTGGATCATGTCCGATTGTGAACTATCATCTGTTTTCTCGAAAGCTAAATAATTGACAGCCGCCACCAAGTCACTCATGACATATCTGATACATATCAACATAGTCTGATTCATCTCGCTGTGTCGATGTCGGAACCTGTCGGAATCATTCTGGCACTGAAGCCTCCGGTCACACCTTCCGCAGACATTTTCTTATCTGCAGTGACATGGAATTGTGGGAAGGTTCTCAGGATAAAACAGCATTGTACTTATGTCGATGGAACAGGTGTTGACAGCATTCTGCATCTCCGATGAATTCCGAGAATTATTCGCATTAGATTTCTAACCAATCAAATTATTAGTGCGAGAATTGTCGATTTGAGATACTACACGGTGGTGAATCTGAGACTGTAGTTTCCAACGAGACAGCACCTAAAACAAGACGCATAATGACTGTACTGATATATCTCTGGGGAACCTGATTCCAGTTAATGTTTGCGCTATCCAACGAGACAGCACATAAAACAAGACGCATAATGACTGTACTGATATATCTCTGGGGAACCTGATTCCAGTTAATGTTCGCGCTATCCAACGAGACAGCACCTAAAACAAGACACATAATGAATGTACTGATATATCTCTGGGGAACCCGATTCCAGTTACTGTTCGTGCTATCCAACGAGACAGCACCTAAAACAAGACGCATAATGACTGTACTGATATATCTCTGGGGAACCTGATTCCAGTTAATGTTTGCGCTATCCAACGAGACAGCACCTAAAACAAGACACATAATGACTGTATTGATAAATCTCTGGGGAACCTGATTCCAGTTACTGTTCGTGCTATCCAACGAGACAGCACCTAAAACAAGACACATAATGACTGTACTGATAAATCTCCAGGGAAACCTGATTCCAATTACTGTTCGTGCTATCCAACAAGACAGCACCTAAAACAAGATGCATAATGACGTGGGTGGACAAATATTAACTGTATTGCTGATATTTTGGTATATGATACTTGCACAACAATGACTTTATTGAGTTCGAAAACTGGCCAGGTTCACGTATTATGGGTGGAGCTACAGCCCTTAATTAGTTGAATTTCGTGATCTTTGAGTACAATAACTTGAACATATACATGTATGTTAATATTTTTGTGAAATTTTATCGCAATAACACAATAATTTGTTATGAATTTTAATCACGATAGCACAATGACTTTGGCGAAGCAATTCAACCCAACATCTCTGATGTGAATATGTGAATTCTTGTTTTAATATATTGTTTTTTATTTTGACATGTTGATGTTCATCTCTTATATTTTATCGGCAAGATTGAGATAAGATTAATTTGTTTGTCTTAGTAAAACTGGATAAACCGTAATAAACACAGTGCTTTCAATTCTTACCACCACCATCGGACGGTTCTCGTTGCCCAACTTTTCCGCCCGAGATGCCGACCTATCGATTTTCGACCGATTTCCAAGTGAGAAATCAATACATTCTGAGACATTGAAAACTTTTAATTTAATGTGATGTGAAACACTCCGACAGGGTGAGCAAATAGAATAATCTTGCTCAAAGTAGTTATTTTTTCAAAAATTAATTCAAATTGACAACACACACCATCATTATTATATATTAATTAAATGCAGTGACGCTAGATGGCGATCTCGTTTGCGTTAGTTTATACCGAATTCAGATGTAAATATTTACAATTGATCGTAGTTCAGACGACGTTTTCTATGGAGTGGTATGGTTGATTGCATTGAAATTTTTAGTGATGTTAGTAAAATGCTACAACCCCAGGTTGACATATAGCCTGAGAACTAACTTACGAGTTTATCGCACTCGAACAAATCCATAATATGCCTTTAATAGATATTTTACAACCTTCAAGTGATCCTCGATGGTTGAGTCATCGCTTGATGCATCATTTGCTGTGGATATCCATGCTGAATCAGGTTTTGCTGCGATGTATATGGTTGAGATGTGAATTGAGGTACTTGTTGTGAGATTGCTTGAGGTACAGGGTACGTTCGGGGAAGGAACAACTTGTAAATATCCTTGAGTTTGCTGGTACATATTCATAGGATATGAAGCTTGTGGCGTAGATGCATTCTAGGTTGAGCTGAAACAGATTGCGGAGCCGAGGCACTAGAAGGAACTGAATCTGAATAAGTGTTCTAAGTAACATAGTTCAGCTGAGGTCAAGTCGTTCTTTGTGAACTGATTGGTTGATTTATCACAGAGGCACGATGAAGGGTGCCGCCCCTGGGCACAGAAACATCAATCATTTGTGAAGCTCCGCTAATCATCTGACTTTGTTGAGCAGCCATACCCATTCGCTGTGGGGCCACATGCCCATATGTTGGCCAGCCACCCTCATAGGGTGATTCTGCCGTATGTTGATTCGACATGCCCATAGGAATATTCTGTTTATAGATTAACTTAACATAGTCCGAGGATTATTACTTTTATTAGTTTGATTATAGTCATTTGGCAAACAGTTTTGCTGCATTAACGGAACAATCGGTCTGTGAACATTTGTTGAAGATGGCGTCTGGCTATTAGCAGATATCCTTGAGAAGACACTGGATTCTCATTATTATACGGATACTGTGGATACCCCTGGGAACCCATCATTCCATGTTGGTCCTGAGAACCAGTCATTCCAGGTTGCTGTGGCCTCATATTCTGATGCTGAGCTGAGATTCTAGCGGGTGGGTTTGTAACACTTGGTCGCACGAATCATTGGTTTCGGAGCAGTGTTTTGAGCTGACGGGCCAGATTATTTCAGACACCTTCCGGTTTGTGTTGTTCATTATCAGTGAGACATCAGTAACCATTGGCTGGATTCTTGTAAACTGTAATCAGAAGGTAAACATTAATTAATTAACTAACGATGTACTCAGGGTTCCAGACCAATTTTTGCAAAACCTATTTTACTTTCTATTATGGTCGCTGGGGCACATAGTGTGAACAGTGAAGCAGTTTTCACTAAATGTGTTCCCCAACGATAAAGCTATATCCAATAACACACACCCAACTATATTCATTTCTTTTTGATGTTTTTTTCCATAACAAATCTGAATGTATTCTTATTTATTTTCACAAAATCTGCCGATAATTTGAAACTGGCCCACACAGCACATTAGTTCAGCCCAATATAAGATTTCCAAGCACTTAGCAACTAATCAATATAAATAAATGGCTTCCGATGCAATTCGGCTGAACTTTTAAAAGCATGCCAAATAATTCTGCTGACCCCTTTTAGTGATTTAGGCCAGATTAGGTTAACAATTTGTGATGTCTTGTTCGTGTTACGATCTGTGTTATTGGGGTATGAAATGGCTAACCCAATTGGCAGTTGACCAATCATTGAATAGAATTTAGTGTAACACAGATGGGCTATGTAAATATCGGCCTATAAAGACATTTAAAGTGGTTTATTTTGATCATAATTAAATATTGTGGTGAAATCTAAATGCAATTTTCTCGTGATTGAGGGTGACAACATAACAGTTCTCCTTCTTGGTATGCTCCAAATGTTTTTGTGTGATTTCTGTTCTAAAAACAGCCCCTAAAAACTGTCCCGCAGATGTGAAAAGAAAGTCTAATTAAAATGACAGGTGTCCTCATTTCATATCTATTTAATACCTGGAATCTATTTAAAACTTTCTGGGAAGAGATAAACCACCTTTAATTATCGAAACTTGAGTTATTTCTTAAACAGTTACTGACATTCAATTTTAAATTATGGTCAATTTAGAATCGTAATTTAATATTCCAGTTAAAATTTAAAAATAAGATCCTTTGATGAGGCTTACTTTCGAAAGCATTCTCTTATATATATGAGGCACCCTACCCATGGCAGGGTTTCTGCTAGAGGTCGGGGGAATGTGGCCGATAGCTGCTAAGGGGAAAATACAGTAAATAATTTCAATGTAGGAACCCCTATTTATCTACATGTGCTTTCGCCATATATGTCTATAATCTAGAAGTGTAAGATATTGCAATTGGCAGATCGTTTTACCTCCTACATATATTTCCTACCAAAGGTGACAATCTATCAAACCCTCTATCTTCGCAAGCAATATAATTTTATTGTGATCCTAAAAAAACTAACAATGGAGTCTGTAAATAAATAATCTGCAGACGCTATATGTTGACTGGTCCCCGGACTATAAACCTTGCCATCGCTCTGCTTTGGACGTCGTTATTATAGACTGGTATGAACTTTTTGGATCTCCAGTAGAATTCTGATAGGGATTAAAATAGAACAGAGCATGCTGATTGGCTGAAGTGAACTGCTTGAGAATTCATTTTAGCCAGAACTTCTTGGGTATTTATTTTTCTATTGTCGAACTTATATATGGTTCTAATATTATTACATACACAGCACTTGTTACTTTTGTACTCTGGGTTCGAGCAGGGGAAACTAGGTCACATATTATTCATACCCACTGAGAGATCAGAGGCAGGGGAAACTATGTCTCATAGTATTTATACCCACTGAGAGATCAGAGGCATGGGTAACTAGGTCACATATTATTCATACCCACTGAGAGATCAGAGGCAGGGGAAACTATGTCTCATAGTATTTATACCCACTGAGAGATCAGAGGCTGGAGAAACTGGGTCTCATATTATTTATACACACTGAGAGATCAGAGGCAGAGGTAACTAGGTCTCATAGTATTTATACCCACTGAGAGATCAGAGGCTGGGGAAACTGGGTCTCATATTATTCATACCCACTGAGAGATCAGAGGCTGGGGAAACTGGGTCTCATAGTATTTATACCCACTGAGAGATCAGAGGCAGGGGTAACTAGGTCACATATTATTCATACCCATTGAGAGATCAGAGGCAGAGGTAACTAGGTCTCATAGTATTTATACCCACTAAGAGATCAGAGGCTGGGGAAACTGGGTCTCATATTATTTATACACACTGAGAGATCAGAGGCAGAGGTAACTAGGTCTCATATTATATATATTCACCTTTTTTCATAAGAGCCAAGAGCCTCATCAAATCTCTCTATATGTCGACCACTCTGTATGGCCACTAAATCTATAGCTGTTGACTTATCCGAGTTAGAGGTTATTAACTGAAATATGAAACAGTACATTGGACCCTTCATTACAAAGTTAATTTTACCTGTTACATAGAGAGTAATTAATTCGTTCCCCGAGAATTTCATTTAATAATTCACGAGAGGCGAGACGTTGGTAAGAAACTATTGCTCGTTAGCGCACGAGTTTCTTACCCAAACGTCTCTTGCCTTGAGTGAATTATTGAACGTAATTCTTGGAACTAATTGATTATTTTATTTATTACACTTCAAATTCAGCATCAATTTGGTTCGCCAAATATGATTAAATCACACATAATTATTGCATGAAAGTTCCGATGTTGAGAAAGATCAAACATCGAAAAAATTCACAGGAAATGACATAATTCATTAGTGACATTACCATTTTCAATGGAAATCGAGCATAGGAGTGTAGTAAAAGAATATATTCGACAGTAGTGATGGGGACCGGACGGTCGGACCGGTCTGATCCACAGTCTAGGGGTGGACCATGGTCTGATCCAGAGCAGGTGCCACTGGACTGATTTACACTCCCGGTTCGGTAATTTCCCGACTGGTCCAATATTTTACGTTGAGCTGTAACAATCGCGAATGTATAGCGTATTTGTCTCAACATACAATTAGCAACGATGGATTAATGAGTTTAAGTGGTTAATAGTAAAATATTTGATGTGATGAAAACAACCAACACAGATGTGACTATCCCCATGCTGCACATGTCAACAAATTTGGTGAATGTGGCAATGTGGGTGGCCACGTACTTTAATGTCGCCGACCTATTTACAATTCAGTTTTGAAAGAGTCTGAAGCATTTTGTGAACTTGCGAATCTAAATCATCAGTTTGTTAACCAAATATTAAAATGTTATCCGATGAAGATCAGAAAGACGTTATGTTGATTACATACTGTTGTCATATCATCGAAAATATTACATGTACCTGTGCCATTTAGTTGAATTAGACGATGGGTTTTACATATATAGATATTGTCGTAAACTTTTTAAGTCAAAATATAAATCATATCTCCGCTCCCAGAGCTTGTTATCCAACTCTCAAGCTTGTTATCCTACTCTCAGCACAGTGTCATGACGTAACTTTTTGCTTCAATCGTATCCTTGCGCGCTATTATAACAGAAATGGCTGGTGATATTGTAGCTTTAAGAATGTATTAGGTCTAACCGTGTGTTTCATTGTTATTAGGTCTAACCGTGTGTTTCATTGTTATTAGGTCTAACCGTGTGTTTCATTGTTATTAGGTCTAACCGTGTGTTTCATTGTTATTAGGTCTAACCGTGTGTTTCATTGTTATTAGGTCTAACCGTGTGTTTCATTGTTATTAGGTCTAACCGTGTGTTTCATTATTATTAGGTCTAACCGTATGTTTCATTGTTATTAGGTCTAACCGTGTGTTTCATTGTTATTAGGTCTAACCGTATGTTTCATTGTTATTAGGTCTAACCATGTGTTTCATTGTTATTAGGTCTAACCGTGTGTTTCATTGTTATTAGGTCTAACCGTATGTTTCATTGTTATTAGGTCTAACCGTGTGTTTCATTGTTATTAGGTCTAATCGTATGTTTCATTGTTATTAGGTCTAACCGTGTGTTTCATTGTTATTAGGTCTAACCGTATGTTTCATTGTTATTAGGTCTAACCGTGTGTTTCATTGTTATTAGGTCTAACCGTGTGTTTCATTGTTATTAGGTCTAACCGTGTGTTTCATTGTTATTAGGTCTAACCGTGTTTCATGGTTGTAACAAACTGGTATAGAAATGTAATAAACACAACAGTCAACTGTTCTCAGTAGCGTATAGGTTTTCTCCTCTCACGAGATGCGAGGATTAGTTTCACTCGGCTAGCGCCTCATAATAATAAACCTCCGCATTTCACTTAAAAAAAAAGAAAACCGTACGCTACTCAGAACAGTTAACTATTGGCTGTACATTTTACTTAATTCAAACACTGTGTTCTCTGAAATGGAAGTCAATGTGCTTGGATTCAATAATCTTAGTTGATTGCTACATTTTTCCGGTGGATATAGTGTTTGGATAACTAATCAGTTTATTCACTTAAGTTCATAATATGCTTTAAAGATACTAAATTCAGTTATAATGCGGATTTATGAACGTTTTTTTATTTTAAATAATTACCTTGAACACACTGAGAGCCTCGTACCCACCATAAAGGTCAGAGGTCATATTATTCTTGCCATTAGTGGTAACACATTCATATAATTCAGGCTTAGAGAGTAGAGTACTGTGGGGAATAACCAGGAAAGGTTCTGGAGGACTGCATACCCTAAAATAGATTAACAACATTATCATCGCCATGGTAACAGACTCGTAGAACTCAGACTTAGAGAGTAGAGGACCGTATACTCTATAGAATAACAACATTATTACATTGGATACAAACACTATTATGGAATAATAAAAAAAGATCCCGAATCACCTGAATTAAAATTTCCAGGTAAATTTTCCGTCGTAAAACCCATCAATAAACATTCAAATTCAAACCTGACAACATGTTTATCCCCTAAATTTAGCACCAACTGAAAAGGAAAGAATACCAGAGAATGGCATAATTAATACTCTATGTTTAATTTATTACTTTAAAAACAAATTGTTCACTTTAACTTTCGGTCAGAATATCCTTAGATGGTGATTACATTAAATGGACATGGTATGCTGCATAACCACTGATTAGATGGTGACTACATAACCATTGATTAGATGCCGATTACATAAGTCATAACCACTCATTAGATGGTGATTAAATTAAATGGACATGGTACGCTGTATAACCACTCATTAGATGCAGATTACATAACCACTCATTATATGGTGATTACATTAGGCCATTGATTCTCGGGCATAGCCACGTATGGAAAAAAGGCCCGCATTGAACATTTTATTACGATTTTCAATTTGACCGAATCTGTCAATTGATAACACGAATATAGGAAACTAGAAAACAGAAATTAGTTATGTTTCAAACATCGAATATGATAGACATACAATGGTGTATGTGTTGGTATTCAAAAACAGACACTAGGCAACAATAACTACCAGGTATATTGTCACCACAAGCTGCACAAACCCCAAGTTTATTAAGTCAAATGGTTGGTTGGTATAAATTGGACGTTGCTAAACGGTCACCTCTGCGTACGAAATTACGGACGCAAAACGCACCGGAACGGCGGAATGTAATGTTAAAATATTTCGGCAAGGTAGACAACCCACTTTTTGTAAACAATTCTGAGATTTCGGAAATGCAAACCGGAAAGTAATATGGTGCGTATTGGCGATGTGTATGCTGGTTTAATATAATAGTATTTGAAGTTTTTATGGCTAGCATGTATAGTTACTATAGTTTAGATGGATAAATATTAAAGTATATAGATAGATATAAATAGATACATGTATATACTATAAAAAAGGTACATACATACATCAAATATATCAACAACAGTAAATTGAAATATATATATATAATTCTGGTAAATCCCTATATGATGTACGGATAGTACAATGTCATATATTTATGTCATTCTTTTTTTCAGATTTGCATGATATATTTAAATTTTAAAATAAGTAATAAGGAATCATAGGTTTAGACCAGTTTTCTAATAAAACGTATGCACTATGTTATTGATCGGACAGACCGTCCATCCACTCGATTTTAGTTTATGGATAATAACTTTAGAAGTATCAACTGTATAACATGAAATTTAGTATTTTGGTATACTATAACACAGAGTGCAGGTCGGGTCCATAGTCGGGATCGCCGGCCCCCAACTTCCACTATATATAGTTATGGCAAAATAATCGAGAAATTAAACTCCAGAGGAAACCTTTAAAACTCAGATAACCTGCAGTATAGGTCTAGCGCTTTCGTTAGGGTTTAACTTCATCAGGACCGAGTTTGGCGTATGAATTTTGCAGGATTTTGCTCGCCTTTTATACTCTGTTGTGGGTGGTCTCCAGTTTGATTGGTCAAAAGGGTCAGGTGTAGGTGGGAGGACGGAGATGTAGTGCGGGTAACAAATGCTGGTATAGAGTTTGATGTGGTGGGTTGGTTGGGCTAGTGCGGGTACTGGTGCGGGTAACCTTATAAGGTGTGTGTCCCATGGTTTGGGGCATGCATTAGAAGTGCGGGTACTAAGTGCGGGTAATGGATATGTATTTCCGATGTTGCGGGTAACTGGTAGTAATGATGCGGGTAACAAATAGAAGTATAGGTCCCGTGTGGGGTTGGGGTGCATTTGAAGTGCGGGTAACCAGCATTGTCCGAGATTGCGGGTAATGAGTGCGGGTATCTGGGGTTCGTGGTCGGAAAGCAGGAAGTGACAGGAGTTGGAGTGCGGGTAACCTGGTTTGTGCGGGTATTGGGCGCCTGGGTAAGGCATGGAGTGTTATGCAGGTTGTGTACCTGTGTATGTATGCGGGTAACATTGATGCGTATCCGTGGGTTTGAGTCAGATGTTGGCGCGGGTAAATTTCGGCGTGCGGGTAACAATTGATTTCAAAGTGAGGTGTTGGATGGTACGAAGTATGGGAAGTACGGAAACGGAGAGACCGGAAGGTCGTAGTGAATGTACTGCTTAGAAGGGCGATGTGGGCGGAAGAGAGACCAATCAAAAAGGGTACTAACCTGACGCTGTGTGGGTGGTGAAGGCGTGATGCTTGGATCCTCTAAGGTGATTTTGTGGGAAAATGGTTTAGTGGACCGTGGTGGGAGAAGTGACAAATGCTACTGTGTTGTGAAAATGGATTTAATTAATAACAAGTCACAACAGATCTAGATAATATTGTCTGCGAGTTGGATATATACACCATGAGGTGAGATGGTTCATTGGCGATGGTGATGGTGATGGAGGAATCTCTCGGCAGCTCCTAAGATGGCGTCTTAAGTCGTCTTGGCGAGCGAAAATTCTGTAGCAGTAGGGGCAAGGTACATGGCCCTGCTGTCTGTGTTGTTCTCGGATGTGACGACTTAAACCAGAGCGGTGTTGATAACTGTTCGTGCAGTCCGAACATTGAAAAGGCATGATGTATATAAAGAGATCTGCGAAGGCCGTCCTCTGAAACGGCGTAACGTGTATGGATAGTAGCGGACGTTTATGACGTCAGGTCACTAAGCAGGGGTGGCCGTGTTATGAACAAGAATAATGAAAAAAGGAAAATAATAATAAAATCGACTAGAAGTCCTTCTTGTTCATCCCCAGTGGTTGGAGGGTTCGTAGAGTGAAAATCCACTCGATCTCAGAGTCTTTTCTGGTTGGGGTTGCTTGGGTGGAGTCGGGGTCGGATTTAAGGACGTGAATTACACGGTATGTGAGTTGTTGGGGGTCGTGCCCTTCCTGAGAAAAGTGGAGGGCGAGAGGTGTTGGGCGTCCCAACCTGATGTCCGCCAGGTGTTCGAGTAACCTAACGCGGAATTCCCTTTTCGTTTCCCCGACATATTGCTTAGAGCATTGGGAACATGTGATCAAATATACGCAGTTGCGTGTCGAGCAGTTGTATCTAAAAGGGCCTCTGAATCGCTTTCGCGTGACGCTGCTTTGAACCAGATTCCTTTGTCAGAACCTGCGCAAATTTCACAATTGGTATAGTCGCAATCAGTGAAGGGGTTTGGGATGTTTACCAGTGGTCCCGGCATTCGGTTGTAGCTTAGCCCTCACTAAGGAGTCAGCGAGGTTTTTGTTGCGTTTGCGTGCCATGATTGGTGGCTTTGGAAAAATGGTGCGATATCTGGCGGATGTTAATAACAGAGGCCAGTGATCTTTGGTGTGGCCGAATATACGATAAGATTCTGGATGGTGTGAAAGTACGAATGGTAATGCATCATGGTCTGTAGGTTTCTTTTTACGATTTAGGAGATAGGTTCTGTCTTGCTCTGGCCGCAAGAGTAATGGCTTTGTCGACATTACTGGGTGAGTATCCGCGTAGGATAAAGAACTCTTTGAATTTGAGTGCTGTGTTCTGGAAATCAGGCAGGTCGCTGCAGATGCGGCGGATGCGAAGCATTTGGCTATATGGTATGGCCCAGTAATAGTGCTTTTGGGATGGCATGAGTTTGCTTTGAGATAGGCGTGGGTATCCGTGGGGTTTGGAGTAAACAGTGGTATGTAACTTACCATTCTTACGCGTGCCTTGTACATCCAGGAAGTTAACTGTCTCTTGGCTGTAATCTGCAGTGAATTTTAATGGTGGGGGTGTGAGGTGTTGAAGTGTTTGATAAAGTCAATGAGGGACAATTCGCCGTGTGTCCAGATGAGAAAGATATCATCTATGTATCTGAGATAGAGGAACGGTTGATGGTAGCTATTTGCTAAAAGCTTCTCTTCTAATTCGCCCATGAAAATGTTTGCATAGGATGGTGCAACTTGGTGCCCATGGCTGTACCCGCCGATTTGTAGGAAATGTTCTCCAATGAAATTGAAGTTGTTGCAATGGGAGGACGATTTTTTAGAAGAGTGAGTAGTCCGGTGTATTCCATGAGCCATTTTGGCTTATGTCGTAGGAGGCATTTGAAAACTGCTACTTGACCTTCCCTATTGGGGATTTGGGTGTAGAGCTGTGTAACATCCATGGTACACAGAATAAATTGCGGAGGGGAGTCCTTGATGTCGTTTAGGAGGCGGAGGAAATGTGTGGTGTCCTGTAGGTAACTAGGGTATTCGCGAACGAAGGGTTTGATGTGCTCGTCTATGAAGCTACTGATGTTTTCGGTAGGTGAGCCATTGCCACTGATAATGGGTCTGCCCGGGATAGAGCCTTTAGTTTTGCATTAGTGGATTTTAGCTAATAAGTAGAACTCGGGTGTGCGTGGGTTGCGCTGAATGAGGCCCTGGTGGACCTTGTCTGTGATTTGGCCCCGATTGTTCTAGTTTTGCTAGTTCGTTATTGACGAGTTGATTGTGGTAAAGGGTGAGGTTCTCATATTTCTTTACGTAGAAATTGGTGTCAGATAGCTGACGGTTGGCTTCCTGTATATAGTCGTGCGGTCCATGATGACAATCGCACTGCCTTTGTCGGCCTTTTTTATGACTATAGTTTTGTTTTGGTGGAGGGTTTTGAGGGCTTCACGTCAGCATCATTGGTGTTGCTGGTAGGAAAATGGAGGATAGTGCCTGTGAGGTTGGTATAGTTTGTGTACCTGTAGAGGGCTTCTATGAGGGGCTCAAGGCCTGAGTGTGGTGTCCAGGAACTGGGCCGCGAAACTTACGTTCGAGGGGCGGCCGTGAAAGGGGTCGGGGTTGGATGTACAGGGTTTGTTGTGGAAATAGGCTTTCAGACGTAATCTTCTGAAGAAGCGTTTGATGTCACGTGAGAGTTGTACACGATCATTGCCCTGGGGTGTTGGGCTGAAATTGAGGCCGTTACTGTGATCTCAGTAGGGGTTGGGGTGTAGCTGGAAACATTGACGAGGACATCAGAGTAGAGTGCACTGTTATTTTTATTTGTTTTTTGTGCGTAATTAGGACGTTTGGTGTGCTTTCCTGCACTATACATTGTTTCGTAGTTTGCGGATCATCGAGTTGAAGTCTTCGGTGCTTGTGCGTTTGCCTGGTGAAAGCAGAGCAGAGCAAGACAGAAACCTATCTCCTAAATCCGTAAAAAAGAAACCTACAGACCATGATGCATTACCATTCGTACTTTCACACCATCCAGAATCTTATCGTATATTCGGCCACACCAAAGATCACTGGCCTCTGTTATTAAACATCCGCCATATATCGCACCATTTTTCCAAAGCCACCAATCATGGCACGCAGACGCAACAAAAACCTCGCTGACTCCTTAGTGAGGGCTAAGCTACAACCGAATGCCAGGACCACTGGTAAACATATCCCAAACCCCTTCACTGATTGCGACAATACCAATTGTGAAATTTGCGCAGGTTCTGACAAAGGAATCTGGTTCAAAAGCAGCGTCACGCGAAAGCGATTCAGAGGCCCTTTTACATACAACTGCTCGACACGCAACTGCGTCTATTTGATCACATGTTCCCAATGCTCTAAGCAATACGTCGGGGAAACGAAAAGGGAATTCCGCGTTAGGTTACTCCGAACACCCTGGCGGACATCAGGTTGGGACGCCCAACACCTCTCGCCCTCCACTTTTCTCAGGAAGGGCACGACCCCCAACAACTCACATACCGTGTAATTCACGTCCTTAAATCCGACCCCGACTCCACCCAAGCAACCCCAACCAGAAAAGACTCTGAGATCGAGTGGATTTTCACTCTACGAACCCTCCAACCACTGGGGAATGAACAAGGACTTCTAGTCGATTTTATTATTATATATAGTTATGGCCCCCTTTTCGTTGGGATTTCCTCCCATTTTCATCTCCATATGAGTGGCTTGGTGGGTTCAAACTGGATTGGCTGGAATTTGGTCTGGAAATTTACTGGTTTAGGGTATGGTTCAAGTTCGGATTTGGAATCTGCCCGACAAATATTCACATGAGTTATGACACCTTGTTGATTAGTTTCCGGCGAATATGCCACGCCATGAATAAAGAGTGTTTACTTTATTAGTTGTTTTTACACGGGAATATAATAAAGGGCAGTTAATCCAAGGTAGTCTAGACTGTTATATTCTATGCTTTTTTACTCTTATCCTGACATTTGTAAACTGCCGCAAGGTAGACTGCTCTGGTCACCATTAATGAAGTTTCCACTACCGGAGTCCAAGACAGGGGTGCCTCTACTGTAGGACCGGGATATGAGCATCCCCCTGCTCATATATTATGGGTATCACAAAACAAAACAAAAAACAATTATATTAAACGGACATTGCTTGTTCGAACCCCAAAATTATAATATATGCATCTGTATTTGTGTTGGTTCGGTGTAGAAGCCGTATTTTAAAGTTATATTGGGATATCGGTACATATCCTCTGCTGGAAACAGGTGTCCCCAAATTATCTCTGGATTCTTCCCTGTGCCAGCGGCCATCTTGGATTTCAAAATTTGCAACAAAATACAACACGATAACTGCCTGCAGTCAGTTTACCAGTTAGAATTACATTATTTCTCTCATTCAAAGTGGTTTTGAAGCCCAACTCATTGCCAAAACACTAAAAAAACAAGCAGGAATTTTGTTTTTAGTTGCGGAAAAAATTGCTTGTTGGTGGCTTTGACCACCCACCCACCCCGGCATATGTGCCGGAATTTTGTACTCACCCCCCCCCCCCCCTGCGGTAACAGTTATGTTTACATAACTGATTTTGACATGCAAAATCTAATCATTGGAGAATTATTAATACTGAATATTATAATAAATAATAAATAAATTATTAATAAATAATGTGAAGAAAATGTACCCATTAATGTTTAACAATTTTTTTTCCCTTCCACTGTATTTACTATGGCCTGACATTTATTCATTTGCTTCATACAACATTTTTCTCTGTATATGTACCGGTATATAATATGATCATATGCAATCGTAATTAACAAACCAAAGCTAAAACAATCACATAGGGGTTACTGCATGTAGCGTTTAAAACAATTCTTGTCAAAATCACTTTATAGATTCCCACCAAATAAGATTCACATGCATAAGGCTTATGTTTGGTGGGGTAATTATAAATAGTTATATCTGTTGTCGAGAGAGCATGGAACTGAAACTAACCATTATATTACTTGGCGTGCTGGGGGAGCTCTCCGCTTCAGATACTCAGGCTAGATGGAGAAGCGTGTCCATTTCATAATGTTCATTACATTCATAACATGTCATCATGTCGATTTCAACGATAGTCGACAAACAACGTCATCGTGTAACTTTCACCATTGACCAAATTCGCGTGGAACTGAATGTATCTTCTGCTTTGTTCATAAGTATGTGTTTTCATTCTATTCAAGAAAATAGGATATATATGGATTATCAGATGCATGTAAGTATGCAGACTTATGATAACAATCAAATCCATATTAAATATTATCTTATTTCCTTTCGCACGGTATAGTCTCTACAGAACCATGCAGTATTGATCAACTGCTGTGCATCAGTTGGAAAATAAAGCTTTGAGATACACGTAGATCGTGTTGAGTTGTGGTGATTTTAGTTTATTTAAAAAAATATTAAAACTTCCTAGGGTCCGATGATTTGATCCAGTAGAGTGCCGGAGTAGAGCCGTTAGAAATTCATTATGGACCTACTTTCACTTATAAATAAAAACAAATAAATGATTTTATGACGTTTATATAAATAGGAGAATGTTGCACGTCGACTGATTTGGGTTGGCCTCTTGACAGCCGATTACGACATTAATGCTGTAAGCCAACCGATCTCCTGTGCGACATTAGCGCTCGCGAAATTCAAAACAACAGCGTCGTATCAGATAATAATTGATGACGTCACAAAATCAGATATAGCCTATATATGACCCAAAGCGTACGGCTTTGGTTCGTTATAATATCGCTTAGTCCATTGAATAACTAACTATTTCTGTTTAAATTTGATACAACCAGATAGCCGATGCATGACTCATGAGGCCTGATAAATACTTTTTGCTGGTATATTGTTCACATATATGTCGCTGTACGGTTGGTGGGTGGAATGATATTTATGTCCTTTATGGTAGTTTTAGTGTATTGTGTATAGCTACCGGGGACATGCAAAGACTTCATATAATTACTGAATGATGTCTGCTACTAAATATGAAAGTGTCAATGACACTGCAGCTCAACTTAGGTAGGGGAATAATTTAATGGTTGACAGTAAATGGAGGAATAGGAAAGGTGAAATGTTTAAGTAAGACAAGATGTACATGTCAATATCAACATTCATGACAAGTTTCATAATGATCGGATCAGGGATGTGGTGAGTATGGTGTGCCAAAGGATTTAGTGATGCAAAGAATAAATTATAAAATGGTTGACAGTAAATGGAGGAATAGGTAAGGTGCTAATTGAAATGTCTAACCTGCGCCAAAGGATTTAGTGGTGCAAAGAGTAAAATACAAGATGGCTGCTGGTGGCCATGTTTTTTGGCCAATTGACCCCAAAAGGACTCGTTCCCATCTACATGTCATTGTTAACATCCATGACAAATTTTATGAAGATCTGACCAAAGCTACGACCTACAAACTTCATGATGATCAGACGAACAGTACGACCTGTAGACCGCGTCAATGGATTGAATTTTGAAATCCAAAATGGCCCGCGCGAAAGGATTTAGTCATGCAAAGAGTAAAATCCAAGATGGCTGTTGGCGGCAATGTTTTTTGGCCGAACGACTCCAAAATCACTCGTTCCCATCTACATGTCAGTGTTAACATCCATGACAAATTTCATAAACTTCCGACCAACGCAACGACCTGTAGCCCGCGCCAAAGGATTTAGTCATGCAAAGAGTAAAATCCAAGATGGCTGCTGGCAGCCATGTTTTTTGGCCGAACGACCCCAAAATCACTCATTCCCATCTACATGTCATTATTAACATCCATGTCAAATTTCATGATGATCAGACGAACAGTACGACCTGTAGCCCGCGCCAATGGATTGAAACTTGAAATCCAAGATGGCTGCCAGCGGCCATGTTTTTTGGCCGAATGACCCCAAAATGACTCATTCCCATCTACATGTCAATGTCAACATTCATGACAAATTTCATAAAGATTAGACCAAGGTACGACCTGTAGCCCGCGCCAAAGGATTTAGTCATGCAAAGAGTAAAATCCAAGATGGCTGCTGTCGGCCATGTTTTTCGGCCGAACGACCCCAAAATGACTCGTTCCCATCTACATGGCATTGTTAACATCCATGACAAATTTCATGATCTTCCGATCAAAGCTACGACCTGTAGCCCGCGCCAAAGGATTTAGTCATGCAAAGAGTAAAATCGAAGATGGCTGCTGGCGGCCATGTTTTTTGGCCGAACGACCCCAAAATCACTCGTTCCAATCTACATGTCAATATTAACATCCATGACAAATTTCATGATGATGAGACGAACAGTACGACCTGTAGCCCGCGCCAATGGATTGAATTTTGAAATCTAAGATGGCCGCCAGCAGCCATGTTTTTTGGCCGAATGACCCCACAATGATTAGTTCCCATCTACATGTCAACATTCATGACAAATTTCATAAAGATTAGACCAAAGGTACAACCTGTAGCCCGCGCCAAAGGATTTAGTCATGCAAAGAGTAAAATCCAAGATGGCTGCTGGTGGCCATGTTTTTTGGCCGAACGACTCCAAAATCACTCGTTCCCATCTACATGTCAGTGTTAACATCCATGACAAATTTCATAAACTTCCGACCAACGCAACGACCTGTAGCCCGCGCCAAAGGATTTAGTCATACAAAGAGTAAAATCCAAGATGGCTGCTGGCAGCCATGTTTTTTGGCCGAACGACCCCAAAATCACTCGTTCCCATCTACATGTCATTATTAACATCAATGACAAATTTCATGATGATCAGACGAACAGTACGACCTGTAGCCCGCGCCAATGGATTGAATCTTGAAATCCAAGATGGCTGCCAGCGACCATGTTTTTTGGCCGAATGACCCCAAAATGACTCGTTCCCATCTACATGTCAATGTCAACATTCATGACAAATTTCATAAAGATCAGACCAAAGGTACGACCTGTAGCCCGCGCCAAAGGAAATTGTTGACGGACACACGGACACACTGACGACGGACGCCAAACCATGGCAATAGCTCAAACTTACAAAAGTAAGTTGAGCTAATAAGTGGGGCTCCCAATAGGAACATAGCTACCGGGGACATGTAAAGACTTCATTTAATTACTGAATGATGTCTGCTACTAAGTGGGGCTCCCAATAGGAACATAGCTACCGGGGACATGCAAAGACTTCATATAATTACTGAATGAAGTCGGCTACTAAGTGGGGCTCCTAACAGGAACATAGCTACCGGAGACATGCAAAGACTTCATCTAATTACAGAATGTAGTCTTTTCTGAGTGAGGCTGCAAATGGGAACAAAAGTATCGCTGGGGCGTGGTGAAATATGTCCTAATCTTTACTTGTAAAATTGTTACTAAATAAGGTTGAAAAAGCACTGTAACTCATGAAAAATGATTGAACAGAACCCCTATTCGAAACACACATACCAACTTTAATTCCGATAAAATAATCCAAATTGAAGTTATTGGTCAGAAACCAAATTGTTAACAGACAGACAGACAGCTGAACAGACAGACTAATAGCATAATATGGGCATATAATAATACCTACCCAGCTTTAGGAGAGCCTTGTCCATGACGCAGACTCATCGGTCCAGATAGATTCTTGGATAAAGTTAGATAACTCTGCTGCATCCTTGCAACAGCATCTCTGCTTTAGGACCTGCAAGGATATAACGTTTATCATGCCGGCCTATTAGATTGACCAAATGAGAATGGAGATCTACTAGCTGGAGATGAGGGGATATTAGGTTCATCTTGATTGACACCGACCCCATATTGAAAGCCCCAGGGGGATATGGATTCATATGAGGGTCGATAGATGTCACCTTGTTTTATCATGCCGGCCTATTAGATTGACCAATGAGAATGGAGATCTACTAGCTGGAGATGAGGGGATATTAGGTTCACCATGATTGATACCGACCCCAATATTAAAAGCCCCAGGGGGCATATGGATTCATATGCGGTTGATAGATGTCCACTTGTTTTATCTTGGAACTCAGCCACCACAAGCATATTTACGGTGTAATATGGCACCAAGAAAAGAGATACCTGTCAGAAATAATTTTATATGACTTTAAAAAACATAGTACCATGTACCAAAACCTGCAACTGGTATATTTAACAAATTCTAAAGACACTTAAACTATCAAACTCAAGTTGTTAACATACTTATCTATGAGTCATTGACTGAATGAGTTGACATTTTACGTTCTCGACGCATCACTGTGAATTTACAGAACTTAACCCTTTCAAAACGGGAGCTTTGCTGGTGCAGCATTAAAGATCCTGTGCCAGTTCATTTTTGTTATATATGCGAGTCGTCCATAGGGAGCTTCGCAAGGTTATGGTAAATATTGTTAGGCCAATGTATTCTCTTACATATGCGAGGCTCCCTGTTGGATACTTATATATAAGAGAATGCTTTGGCACAGGGTTTTTTCGCAAAAATTTCAGGAACCAAAACAGTCAATGACTGTGGGTCGCTCACCAGACTGTAAAGACTAAGAAGACTGGGACTCTGAACACCATAACAGTTAGTACTTGTCAAAATCACACAAAAACAAGTAGTTCTAAACATGAGGGCCTCCGTTAAGCAGTGGGGTGTTCACCTTGAAATTTTCAACTTCACGCCTCTGATACCTCCCAACCCATATAGTCCATAGCCTGTCTGTCGCCTTCCAACTTAAGCAATCACTCTCCCAAGATCGTAAAAATTCCTTTGCACATGTTGGAATTTTACAACTGATATCTCAAGCTTTCCAAACTGTTGCAAAGTTCCAACCTGACATTCCCCCTTTTTTAATGGCTGACTCCATTCGAACATATTTGAATCCAAACTCTCCATGGACCCTACACACCAAATGCCAATCTAATCTATTTTAGAAATATAACCCAGTCACCTGAGGACCCTCCATACAATATATAGGCTAAATATGCATAATGACTCTTGAGGAGAAGACATTTTAAGAATAACCATGGGGGAAGAGTTATGTCCCTGGTCTAACCCCTATTTGACCTGGTGACCCTATTTGAACAAATCTGAATCCCAGTCACCTAAGGACCCTCCATACAAAATATAAGCTAAATATGTTAAATTATTCTTGAGAAGATGTTTTAAGAATAACTATTGAGGTAAAGAGTTATGTCCCTGGCTCTGCCCCTATTTGACCCAGTGATCCAATTTGAACAAATCTGAATCATAGTCATCCATAGACCATCCATACCAAATAGATGCTGCTGAATAGGTCTAATGGTTCTTGATAAGAATGTTTGAAGAATTACAATTGATGGACAAGTTATGCCCCTGGCTGTGCCCTTATTTGGCCCGGTGACCCCATTTGAAAAGATATGTATCACAGTCACACAAGGACCCTTAGTCGGTCTCAGAAACACGCTCCGTAGGGAAATGGTGTTCACTTTATATTGAGAATGGTTTCTAGGGTACTTTTCGATGAGGAATGTCATGGTGCCGGCTGATTTTGACAAAAGGTGCCCAAGTTAGGGTTTTAGGGGCCTGAACCCCAATTTCGGGTTTCAGCCCTTTTTTCTCAGATTTCACACCAATAAATAATATTTGTTAGTTCAATTCACTTAATTGTAGTAAGCAGACATTAATGCGCATCATATTCCAGCGAAATTTTTGTCAAAAGAACCAAAATTAGGGTTTTAGCAGCCTGAACCCCAATTTTGGGGTTCAGCCCTTATTCCCCAGATTGTATGCCTAAAAATATATTTGATTCTCCCCAATAAGTTTAATTTACTATGCAATAATAATGATATTCTTTGTACCATTTTAAAAAATAGTTTTAAGTTCTAAAATCAGGGTTTCAGGGGCCTGAACCCCAATTTTGGGTTTCAAACTTTTTGGTCAAAATTTGACATCCTAGATAAATAATTTTTCTGTCTCTTTCACTTCAATTTAGTAGTAATTATCATTTCTAGTGTTGGGACTGATAGGATATTGCCCAAATTGTCACACAATTAGGGTTTATGGGTCCGAACCCCCAATATTGAGGGTCTGAACCACAATTTTGATGTTCTGCCCTAAAAACCCTAAATTGTGGGCCAGTTTTCCAGAATTGGCACTTTCTTCCAACTTATAATCCAAGCTACAGCCTCAAATACAGTTAGTATATCCTGTCCCAATTATTTGAACAAATTATATCCATTTAACACCCAAAAATGTATAATAAAGATATAGAAAGCTCATTTTCTTTAAGATATTTGATAAATTGGCTTGTATAAATCTTCAATACGATAGATAAAACGACTAATCAAGTAATTTCCAATTCAGGAAACTATGTTCCATCATATCTGGTTATTCCTAATTTTTGTTTAGCATTGTTCCGCTTCCTATTCCATGTTTTTTTTAATTATGGTCAACTTTGAAAAGTTCCAGAAGAACAAATTTTGAAAACTGAAAATCAATCTGGAGTTACAAATATGGAAGGTGAGTAAAATATAGCATTGAAACAATCAACTGTTATGTTAATATATACATTGGGAGTGTTTATTTGATGAAATAAGTCCAAGCAAAATATTGAAATACAATTTTAGCTTTTTTCATACTTTGTACATCTACAAGGTCAATGTTAGAGAAATATTTTTCACAAATAATTTTGTAACATCATGATTTAAGCAAATATTCATTTTTCTAAACCCTACTTTAACAATTTAAGCGGAGAAAATTTTAATTCAAATGACTATGGCTTACTTAAAGGGGTACTGTACGCCATTTTCAATAAATTCCCGGTGATAACAACGATCTAGTATCGATACTATATAGAAATATAAGTAATTTGAGTCGAAGATGTATTCTGTAAACGCTCAGGTTAATAGGCTATCTTAAAATTTAATAATTTAAAAGTTAATAATTTAATATAAATTGATTTTATGGCTCCAGCCATAAAATGGCGTCTCTTAAAATTGGAATTTCCGTGTACAAAACGTAATCAAATTATAATTGAGGGATACTGGATTAATAAAACAATTGCACACACGATCGTTTGAAACATTATGCTTATACGGGCAGAAAACCCAAGCCACTCATTGACTAGTGACCATACACTAACTTAAATGAGTATATGGGACTACTAAGCATATAATAGAATGTTTATTTGATTCATTTGGTTGAAAACTGTACAAAAATTACTCGACAACGACAATTTGTATTTTTGCATTCCGGTAAATTTGCCATCCGTAACAATACTTCGTACTCAACAGACTTTCAAAAAATGGAAAAGTTGTTACCTTATTCTCCGACTCGGGGATTATAGAAACCAACAACAACATCTTGGGTACAGTACCCCTTTAACCCTTATCTGTTGAAAAAAGTATGGAAAACCATTTCGTTAGTAATATTTAACTCAAGATTAACTCTTTCAAGATGGGAGCTGCGCAGGTGCATCATTAAGAACCATGTGCCAGTGCTTTCAGTGCTTTCAAAGTTGTCCATAATTAAAAAAACATGGAATAGGAAGCGGAACAATGCTAAACAAAAATTAGGAATAACCAGATATGATGGAACATAGTTAGTTTCCTGAATTGGAAATTACTTGATTAGTCGTTTTATCTATCGTATTGAAGATTTACACAAGCCAATTTATCAAATATCTTAAAGAAAATGAGCTTTCTATATCTTTATTATACATTTTTGGGTGTTAAATGGATATAATTTGTTCAAATAATTGGGACAGGATAAACTAACTGTATTTGAAGCTGTAGCTTGGATTATAAGTTGGAAGAAAGTGCCAATTCTGGAAAATTGGCCCACAATTTAGGGTTTTTAGGGCAGAACATCAAAATTGGGGTTCAGACCCTCAATATTGGGGGTTCAGACCCATAAACCTAATTTAGTGACAATTTGGGCAATATCCTATCAGCACCAACACTAGAAATGATAATAACTACTAAATTGAAGTGAAAGAAAAATTATTTATCTAGGATGTCAAATTTGACCAAAAAGTTTGAAACCCAAAATTGGGGTTCAGGCCCCTGAAACCCTGATTTTAGAACTTAAAACTATCTTTAAAAAATGGTACAAAGAATATCAATATTATTGCATAGTAAATTAATCTTATTGGGGAGAATCAAATATGTTTTTTAGGCATACAATCTGGGGAATAAGGGCTGAACCCCAAAATTGGGGTTCAGGCTGCTAAAACCCTAATTTTGGTTCTTTTTACAAAAAGTTCGCTGGAATATGATGAGCATTAATGTCTGCTTACTACATTTAAGTGAATTGAACTAACAAATATTATTTATTGGTGTGAAATCTGAGAAAAAAGGGCTGAAACCCGAAATTGGGGTTCAGGCCCCTAAAACCCTAACTTGGGCACCTTTTTTTCAAAAATCAGCCGGCACCATGAAATTCCTCATCGAAAAGTACCCTAGAAACCATTCTCAATATAAAGTGAACACCATTTCCCTACGCTCCTGAGACCGACTACCTCCGTACCAAATTTAAGCTGAATAGGTCTGATGGTTCTTGAGAAGAAGAATATAGCTCCACCAGAGACTTGGTCTCAGATGAGATAAAAAGTCCCCCCTCTTCCATCCTGTTTCCCATATATATAATGTGTTAGAACACAGGTATTTATTTTTAATATCAGAATCACACTTTGCATCATTTTTCTCCATGAATACAACAAACTTAAGAATGTGGATTGCTAGTTATCACAGCCATTCTGGGCTGTTTATATACAAACAGCTCAAACTGTGACACAGACATGGCATATGCCAGTTACTAGTAACACAGAAGTATGGGATATTCCACAGAGCTGTCACAACAAGCATATTTAATTTCAATCACAGCTGCCATAATGACTTTATAATCACTTTCTGACTTCTATGCTGTTAAGTAAATATTCTGTCTCCTATAGCTCAGATAGCTGTATGTGCTGTTTACATATGTTCTGGATTTTAGAGTGATTTTAAACCAAATTTTCTGTTGGGACTCCAGGTACCCCTGGGGATGTTATAATGGCAATAGTTTCTCATATCTTTTTTAAAAATTCACCCCAAAAAAATACGAAAAATTTTTTTTATGTTTTTTTTTTATTTATTTAAGAAATAAATACACGGTGTAGAGGTGTGTATGGTCAAGTTGTACCACAAAAAACTGATTGTAGGACGACGCGTAGCGGAGTCCTACAATCAGTTTTTTGTGGTACAACTTGACCATACACACCGATACACCGTGTATTTATTTCTTTTGTAATACGACTGAAAGTTTATGGTCACCATTCGACTGAATAGTCAACGAAATACTGCGCTTTTTCGGTCTCAGGTGAGAAAACATTTCGTGGTGTAATTCGTATTGGGCGTACTCGATTTCTTTGCATGGAGTGTCTTGTCTTGTTATGAAATTCCCCCGTTGACTTTTCGAGGCACCTCTTCTAGAAATAATCGTTGTGATTGGCTAAAAAACGATGTGTTTTCAGCGGCGCCCGTGCGTTTCAATTAAATTGTACAGGAAATACGATTTCGGTCATTTCTGTTTTGAACGTTGTTGGGACAACATGAATATGATCATCGACTATGGACCATTTTCCTTACACAAAGCAATCTAAATGATCTAGTTTACTAAACTAATCTTATTCCCCTTCTGTATACTGGTGAACAAACGCTTTCATTTTCAACTTGATTCCGAAATATCGAATATGATCGAGATTCGAATCGACGAATGCACAGCCCGGCCCAATGGATTTATTTTGTCATTTAATATACTTATTAAGTAACTTTCTTTGGTCGTAACATATATCAATATACCATAACATCATTTGGACCATATTCATTGGCAACCAAACTGGTTTCAAGCGACAAATCGCTAGAAAATTCGCAAGATTGTCAAGATGTAGCAAAATTCAAAGGGTTACGGGTGCGGGTGTACTCCGTTGATACCCCGTTTGCGCGGAGTTAGAAAAGACGGGAAAAGTCGCGTGCGGCGATCTGAATAAACCGATTTTTTTCGTGGTACAATTGGAAAAAGTAGAATTGTACCACAAAACTGGAACGAGATAGCCATGGTAACTCGGGCCACTGGCCAATCAGGACATGGCTTTTAAGCATAGTTAGGCAGGGTCGTATTACAAATATATATATTTTTAATTGAGCAATGAGTTCAATCTAAAAATTTTGTTTTGACTTATGTCCCAGGCTCCGCCCACATTTGGCCCAGTGACCTCATTTGAACAAATCTAAACCCCAGTCACCCAAGGACCCTTCATACCAAATATGAACCCATTTGGCCTGATGGCACTTGAGAAGAAGTTGTTTTAAGAATTACTTTGGAGGGGAAGAGTTACGGCCCTGGCTTCGCAACTATTTGACCCAGTGACATCATTTGTACAAATCTGAATGTGAGTCACCTAGGGAATATCCACACCAAATATGAACCAATTCGGTCCTATGGATCTAAAGAAGATGTTCAAAGAATTGTTGACGGACGGATGGATGGATGGACGGACGAGGAGTGATGACTATAGCTCCACCGCTCACCTCGTCTGAGGTGAGCTAAAAATAATAAAAGTGTTACAGGATGCTTAGTTACTGGCTATGGTGTTATGCGAGAACATCGAGATTAATATTGGCTAACCGGCAAAAATCACACTGTAACTTACAGAGTATGAGGCTGAATTTGCTTACTTACAATTCTATTATTATTTGTTTTGACATTTATTCAATGGTATAAAATGATTCCATAGGATTACACATATGTTCAACAAATCGTTATTTAACATGTGACATTCATTCTGAAAATGATCACATGCTGAGGTTAAACATTGACTTTAGTGTTCAAACGACTCTGGGATTCTGGAGTCGACTAGTCGAACCCCGACTAGTTGGCCAAATACATCACCAACCTTATACTAATGACACACATGTGAAAGAAAATGAAAAATTCTGTGCCATCATCACAATATTTACACTCTACTGTGATCGGAGAATTGAATCACGTGACACATCACGTGGTTTTGTTGCAAATGAATCGGTGCTCTAGAAACCCACCGATCGCAAACAAGTTCCCTACGAATCTACGATGATAATGAGAATAAATAATTGAGGAAATAATTGAGGGATTTCTGTTTAATCATGAAATCAAATAAATACTTCCCAGCCAGGGTATAGAAAATAAACGATACTCAGTCTCAGAGTCAGCTCAAAAAAAAAAAAAAAAAAAAAAAACACACACACTGTATGACACACATTATAATGATTATATATACGATGAATCGATGATGCGTACATAGGCCTACATTGTAAGTTGCCATAACTTCCGTAAGGCATACGTAGCAAGCGGAGAGTTAGACTCAGTTAGTATCGACGAAAAACTTTTGTGGAAGCCCCTCCGTCTTTACCTGTGTTGGTTAGAAATGCGCACTACAAATTTTTGCGTCCGCGGTATAGGGAGTATATATATAAAAAGAATAATTTTCTCAGCAAGTTAATTGTCGCCGTTTCATGACTATTTGAACCAAAATAAATGATAACATCATGCTTAGTCTATATTCTGTTTTCAGTAATGTGTGCAGGTTCTTGATTTTCTTAAAATCGGAAATATTGATATAATATAAACAGAAAAGTGTTCGTCGATAGTAACACTGTCTATAGAAGCAAACGAAGAATCGCAAATTAGGATGAGTCAGTGTCAGTGAAAATAATCAATCAATTTTCGCAGCTGCATTCCCGTGTTCCGTCGTCCAATCCATCACATATAGAGCTGAAACGGATAGATGGATAACCGGTAGCATCCGGTTAGCGACGTAACCGGTTAGAAAAAAATGAACCGGACGTAACCGCATCCCGTTGTCAGTTGAATGTGAACGTGAATAATCCTCAAAATATTAGGTTAAATGATGCAAAACTAATACTAAATCCTGTGTCACCGATAGTAGAGTGCAATGCAAGCATTAATTGGTACATGCGGTAGTATCAGATACTTAGTAGCAATTCTCGAACTGTCTAGAAGTGTCGGCGACCTTCAATCAATTCCGACCCTTTGAAGTTTTCTCTGATCTTCCGACAAAAACATGTGTGCAGTCACTGTGTATCAAGTCTGGATGCACACAAGGAAGTGACAACGTAAAAGTGAAATTGATGGAATGAATGGAATATTTTAGCAAAAAAAAGGTATTTGATTCTCAGGCACCGCAACATTGAAATAAATGGCCCGCTTTGGATGTTTTTCAATTTTATGACCTAAATAAAGTAAAAAAAAGATGTTTTTATTGAGCATTGACAGAGAATCAACCTATTTATTTTTTTTTGGCCTCATCTGATTCAAATAACTGACCCCAATTGAACTGAAGGAATGAGTTAAGAAAAAAAAATTGGTATGTATATGCTAAAAAAAAGGTATTTTATTCTCTGGGACAGCAACATTGAAATAAATGGCCCGCATTGGATGGTTTTTGATTTTTGATATTATGACCAAAAAAATAGGAAGAAAAAATATTTTGGTATAATTTTAACAGGTAAACTTGTTTTTATATATTGAGCATTGCCTGAAAATCATCCTATTTTATTTGTTTGGACTCATACGATTCAAATAACTGACCTGATAAACTAAAGAAATGATCTCCAAAAACCACCTGCTCCAAACTTCTCGATCCTGAGACACCACCTCATTCACAGTGGATCCTCTCTGGTAAATCTGGATTCTCTTATCACCATGGTATATCCGCACTACATAACAACCCATGACATCCTCACTCACAGCAAGTTACACTCCTCCCTGTGGACTGTGCCCTCATGAGTAATAACAACCAACGATGAGTTGGCAGCTCGACCAGCAACGCACCGACATAGCATGCAGCAACCCTCACCTCCTACAGCAGGTTATACTCCTCTCTCATAACAACCCACGATGAGTCAGCCGCTCTAACAGTAACATAAAGGACGTGGCGTGAAGCAACACTCACCTCCTACGACAGGTTATACTCCTCTCTCATAACAATCCGCGATGAGTCGGACGCTCTAACAGTAACATAAAGGACGTGGCGTGCAGCAACACTCACCTCCTACAGCAGGTTACACTCCTCTCTCATAACAACCCACGATGAGTCGGACGCTCTACACGGCGTGCAGCAACCCTCACCTCCTACAGCAGGTTACACTCCTCTCTCATAACAATCCACGATGAGTCGGCTGCTCGACCAGCAACGTAAAGGACGCGGCATGCAGCAACACTCACTCACCCTCTATACAGCAGGTTACTCTCCTGTCTTATAACTCACGATGAGTCGGACGCTCGACCAGCAACATAAAGGACGTGGCGTGCAGCAATCCTCACTCACCCTCTATACAGCAGGTTACTCTCCCTGTATACCACGCTGGTAAATCAGGATTCTGGCCTTATCATCACCATCACGCTTATAACAACCCACGATGAGTCGGCCGCTCGACTAGCAACATAAAGGATGCGGCGTGCAGCAATCCTCACTCACCCTCTATACAGCAGGTTACTCTCCCTGTATACCGCACTGGAAAATCAGGATTCTGGCCTTATCATCACCGTCGGGTACATGATCGTAACAACCCACGATGAGTCGGTGTAAGTATCTATTGTATGTAACTGAATAAGGTGCTCCAATTCCATCCTTCTCAGTCAGCAGCGTGCACGTCGTGTACGGAGGCCGGATCCTCATCTCTATTATAGCGTTTCCCTTATTACAACACACAAATGCCCGGTCCCCGTTGATACACAGCCCTCGAGGTTCACACAGGTCGCGGTGATGTGAAATGGAGGTGAGTGCACTGTCAGCAATCACCCCGCGAGGGAGCTTACTATTCCTCCCATCCTCAACCCGCTCCAATATGACGTGCAGGACGCTCTGTAGGTCCCCCGTGATGATGCTTACAGAATGTCCATAATAGTCACATACCACAACGAGGTCGTCAGACTCCGATGCAGCGAGACGTAACTCATAAGATGAGAAAGCAGCTGAGGATTCACTGAGTACGAAGCCATTATATGTCATCCTCTTGATGCGGGGGTCTCCTCTAAATACCACTAGGAAGTCGTCTGCTATACTCACCAGACTCTCACATGCCACGGGTGTCGGGAACGTCCTCAGGTGACGGAGGCTCATGACGTCACACACAGTGATCTCGGGTTTGCATTCCAGGCAGACGTATACAGAGTCCCTCATCACTTGTATGTCGCATGCTATATTCGGTAACGCCGATGACTTGGCCGCCTTCCTCCACTTTCGCTCCTCCTTCCTCTGTAGTAACATGCCTCCACTCACCACGATGATGAGGTCGGAAGCCACCGCCGGGTCGATGTATCTCACCTGTATGTATTCATCGCCATCATGATCAAAGCTATCAGTGAGTGTCCAGACTGCACCATCCTCATCTCCTCCATCCTGAGTGATATCAACATTCTCTAGTATCCCTCCTTGTTCTCGATTCGCTCCTGTCAGTGCTCGGTGTATGTCTGTTAGAGAGTGACTGTCTAGTGTTCCTCCATCATCACTGACTCGTGTCTGTAGCGCCTCCTTTGTCCTGACCACAGCTTTCTGTCTGGATTCCAGACTCTCTCGCAGATTCTTGAACCTGGACAGCACGGCAAGTACAGAACGCTCCACCGATCGGCCATCATGACATGATTCACGCTGTAAGGAATGATGAGAAAGTAATTAAACAAGTTATGAGCATAATGGTAAGTATAATACAGGTAGAGTGTAACAGTGTTTAGGGTACAGAAGAGTTATGAACGCAATGGTAAGTATAATACAGATAGAGAGTGTATGAGCGTAACAGGTGGTTAGAGAAGAGTTATGTTTTCAGTTCTACAGGAGGAATGTTTTATTCAATACATTGAGGTACACACCATGTAACGGAATGGTGAATACATCATAGAACATAAAAAGGTCAGCATGAATAATGGAGTTTAATGGTTAGAGTGAGTTTTGTCATATAAACAAAACAAAAACAAAACAAAATAAGGGTTTTTTTTTTTTTCAAATATAGTATATATGCAGATCCTTGCTTTTTATACATTCCATATGACAAATTGTGAATAAATTATATAACATAAGGGGTAAAATATGTTAGACAGCATGAATAATGGAGTGTCATGGTTCTATAAATCACCAACATACCGGTAAGTAAGGTATATATATATAAGGTATATATATCATTCAGTCATGCTTTTTTATATGTACAGGTAAGGCCAACAAAATATTTGATTCTCAGGCACCAATGCATTGAAATAAATGGTCCGAATTGAACAGGTTTGTTTCAATTTTAGAATATTATGACAAAAAAAGCAAGGGAAAAAATTGGATTTTTTTTTGGTATTTTTTATTACCAATATGTCCAAATGTATTGAGCATTACTCG
Source organism: Siphonodentalium dalli (assembly GCA_032622095.1). NCBI lineage: Eukaryota > Metazoa > Mollusca > Scaphopoda > Gadilida > Siphonodentaliidae > Siphonodentalium > Siphonodentalium dalli. The sequence goes on from CP136068.1 coordinate 40,570,114, forward strand.
ACAAATACATGAACTCTTAATGTTATCTCTGTATAGCGTGTGAAAAGTGACTAATCATGTGTATGCATAGTGACATCGAACATGAATAAGATGACTACATTGAAGAAAATGATTATGTGATTCTCATAATCTGCTGTATTTATTGTAACTCCAATACAATTGAAAGGTACTGTGGGAAATTAAGGATCACATGTTATAACCGAGAGGTGTCAATTCATAGAAAACAATGATAGTCTGGTCGATAAAAGGTTTGACCTAGAAGAAATTTGGACTAAGTTGGTTTGTATACCATTTTGAAGAGGAATATATCCTCTATAACATATCCAAAAACTGCTAAAATCTGCTTTGAGCATTTTTTTGTAGTTCAAGATGGCGTCCAAGATGGCTGCCATTTCCGTTAAGTTAGTTTGATGCAATTATAGTGAGAAATTCTTGTCATATATATACACATGTATTCATTTTTGTAACGCTAAGATATAACGCCACCTTTCTGTGCCAAAATTGGAATTCATCGTCCAAGATGGCAGCCAAAATGGCGGCCAGAGTTGAATTTTTGTATTTTTTTTACTAGTATCTTTAAGATAAGTTTCTGCTGTTTGGAACTGGTTGAGAATTTTTACTTTATTTTGTATTTAGTACGTTAACTGACCTTTGAAGCAATAAAATATGCCATTCATGGGGTCTTAACCACTTCCAATCACTCAAAAATTTGATTCTACAGGACGCGGTATAACATATCACAAATTATCACCATGGGATTGTAGTCATATTTCATCAAGAAATTGGAAGAATTGCGCAATGCAAGTGATGCTTTCTATTTTAATGGATATTATGGATAACTCAAATGTATCAAAATTGTCACTTTGGCTCATACTGGCTGCCAAAATGGCGACCAATATATGAAAAATGGTAAATATTGTCCCAGAGTATCATGCACGTGTTACCACCTTTCGTTTGTCTCTGTGGGAAAATATTGGCATCTTTGCGTGATGTTATACATTTATCGTATTGAGGAGTTATTGGCGAACACATGGGGACCATAACATGCATTCATTGTGGGATATTTTTTGTCCGATATCACATTTTCCCAAATGCCGGTATAATAGGTCAAAGCCGAATCTACGTTAATAACGCAATGTAATGTTTCGAATCAATGAATGTTATTGCTATCATAACAACAGCCATGCATATATATGTGCAGGAGATACTCGAGCTAGGATTCCTTATACCTGAGTTGAGGAATATTCGCCCAAATCCAAGATGGCGGCCAAAATGGCCCCCAGAAATAGAAAAATCGCCGAAAATCACTGATTTTAACACCAGTGAGCATTATTGTCATGACAACTCCACACCTGCTTACTATTGTGAGTTGGGAACACTTAGGCGAAGAACGTTCCTTGTACCATATCCACATAAAAGTCCTCCAAATCCAAAATGGCGCCCACAATGGCGGAAAGATTTTGAAAAATTACCGAAATTCCCTCATATTCACATCATTGGACATTATTGTCGAGACAACTCCACCCATGCTTACAGTTGAGTTGGAAATACTGAGGTGAAGTAATTACTTTACATCTCATGCAAAAAATAGTTTTCCAAAATGGCGACCGAAATTTGAAAACACGCCTACATTCCTGTACTTTCTTACAATGAGCGTATTGTTTCGCGATTTCTACCCACCATTACATGTTGATATGGAATATTGATATGAAATATTCATTAGGGTTTGGCAATTGATACTCAGTCAATATGGCTTCCAAACTGGCGGCAAGAAATTGAAAAGAATGTGTCATGATAGTAGAAATGAAATTGGACCATGACTGCATCACCCCTTATTTTGGTATGTTTTAGATTCAGACAGGATCTCATTTGTGGCTTTGCATTCCTTGTAAGCTAAGATTTTATGTTCCCATCCATTTGGAAGCCGTTCTTAATCAACTGGACTTACTATTGCCATTGGCTACTACTGTATAAGCCCCACCAAGACTGGGGTGTAGTCTTAAAGGCGATACCTTTGATAGTTGGTTGATATGTCATACTCACGCTTGGTGGTATGGTTCAAGAAAGTACAAGTGCCATCAACAAAAGGGTGAAATGTTCAACGCAAAGAACACCCAGAGGAATGTTACGTTGATGAGCTCTTGCATTCAGTTCAACATACGTTGGTACACCAAGTGATTTCTTGGTAACATCACCATTGCGACCATTTTCCTGCATGAGACATTAACTACTATATTCGAAAGTTATATATATATATATAAACATATATGATCATAAACATCGCGTTCCCCAACGTCCACAACCATTGCCATCGAGACTATAGATTGTTCTTTAAATACATAGTGAAATAAATGCACCACAGTTCCTGACATTTTCTTGAATAATACCGCCCACATACTGACACTAACCCTGAGAGAGGATAACAAAAACGCATACATTCATGCTATAAAGACATTATCCTTTAGTCCATCCGACAGTTTTGAGGGAGGCTAGCATAGTATTATCCAGAACAAATTGTACGTCTGGTCAAGTTGAATCAGAACGGCTTCGAAACGGATGTGAAAATACAATCTTACCACACCAAAAAAAACAACCGACACGCATGACATTCTATATCTTAAACATGCACCAGGTATAGGGGTGGTGTATACCGTGGCCCATTTTATTCCAACTATCATGGTGCATGTCCACAAACTAGCACCGCGAGTATTGTTCTCCCCTACTGGGATATATTCGAGACAACTGCCGAATGTCACAGAGTTTGCTTCGGATCATGGTCAAGAAGTATGGTTAGTCGGTACACTATGGTCTTCTCCTTAGCAGATATATATCTGTCCAAGGGAATGAGACAGTTAGCAACCTTCGAAACACTGTCGAAGTTGTCCACGTATGCCAATGCTTTCGCTGAGTTTGTGAGTCGATGAACCATCTATTTAGAAGTGACTAGCTAACTGGTTTGCCAGGTGTACATGTCGTTATCACCTTGGGATATGAGACACATACATGGAGATGACCTTCTGTAAGCTTGTATACTCATTGACCATATGCCTTCCTAGTTAAGATGACGCACAAATCCCATATTTAGCAAATATTTAAAATCGTAAGCTAGACACCGGAAAATGAATTGTTTGAAACGTTATGATTAGAGGGACCCTTCTCCCAGGCAGTGGTGAATATCTTGGCGGTGTGAGCGACCTAGATTTATCAGACAAAGAAATGGAAGCTGGTCCAGATAATTATGGACGTGACGTGGCAAATCAGAATCTGTTATCGGGTAATTGTTCTGATATGACTATGCGGCGCACCTATGCTTACGGCCATTATCGGTGCTAAGTGGAGAATGGCCGGATTTCGAAATGCCACATCGCGATATTAATTGTGGGTTTTCATCTTTCCAGAAGGATACGAGCTATGTTATGAGCTTTCATACCTTTAAGTTGAACTAGTAAATGGTTTATATACAGTTTCGTCCATACATACCGATATTATGACAAAAAGTTGAAATTAGTATGTGAAAATATCGATTTCTTTTCAACTTCTAGCCACCAATTTAGCAGCGATCTTGACTGTGAGTATCAATTGCCATACCCTAATGAATACTTCATGTCAATATTCCATATCAACATGTAATGGTGGGTAGAAATCGCGAAACAATAACGCCCATCGTAAGAAAGTAAAGGAATGTAGGCTTGTTTTCAAATTTCGGTCACCATTTTGGCCGCCATCTTCGATTTGGAAAACCATTTCTTGCATGAGATGTAAGGTAATTACTTCACCTCAGTATTTCCATATATATGTTCAAAATGAATTTATTTGTCTGTATTTGAACAACGCAAACATGTTTTAACATGGGCTTTTTCCAATAAAGATTGATATTGATTGGTTGATATATATTTCTATTAGATCTGCATGAAACAATGTATTTCCATCAGTAGATATTTTGTGCTGGATGATAAAATTGTGTAACTTAGTCTGGCTTTGACAGATAGTGTCCAACTTGATGAAAATAGGGCTGGGCTGAAATGCCGACCCTTGCAAGTTGACTCCTCCTCCAACCCTTATATGACCCTGATGTTTCCACAGGTTTTGTGATGATTTTCCAGAATTATTTCAGTGGATTTGTGGAGAAACTAACCTGTGTTAACTCCTTTGTTACTTCATCTCCCTTATCTATTTCACTTGTGATATCTCTGGTATTAATATCTGTGATATTGTCGAGGGATTCTATGGAGAGAAGAACATAATTATATTGACATCATAGCGAGCCCGAAACGAGACCCCTCCTTCACAAGCGATAAGCATTATATGTGTACGCTAGATTTGTTCTGTTCTCGGTTGTCTGAATATATATGTCGTTGAACAATCAAAATTAATGTTACTTATCAATTACCAATCAAAATTAACATTACTTATCAATTATTACAGTTGACTTAGAAGCCATTTCCATTGCTTAAAGTTCCACCTCAAATTTCATAATAAGCATAATTAATTAAAGTGGCCATTATAAATAGTAATGCCATGAACCATTACGTGTGCATCTGCATAATACTGCTACCACGTACTATAGAAGCAAGTCAGGGTGTCAACCTTACTAAATTATTTAAGACAAGAGCGCTAGCAAACAACTCGTATATCACGCTTTAACGTGACTAATGTAGAAGTACATTTGTAAGACATGCGAAAGTAGTGGTTTGATCTAAACTTGTTCAAATTGAAATAAATTAAATTAATTTATTTTTAGATCAATTAAAATTTATACAGCGCATGCTGATTGAATTTCCTCATTTTATGGCCATACATGTCCTGTTTATGAGGTAATCTAACTACCATGCACATTGAGATATGCATTACTTTAGAGAGGTTTATAAGGTGATCGCATGTAATGTGAAAATTGATGATATTATAGTAGTCCTGTCTGGTGTATCGGAACTGCATGCAGTCTTGTTTGAGATTGCATGGTATATCGATATAATGTCTCTTTATGTGAAACATCTGCAGATCGTGATCAACCTCTCGTTGTAGAAAACAAAAAGGAAAATAATATATTATGTGAAACAAAGACTTTAATTTTGCTTATTTTAATGTCGTCAGTATATGTATATAAAAGTTGTGGTTGGAAACTTTGGACACTTGGACAATTCATTGAATAATGTCTACAGCCCTTGTTAATTCTCTTATAGTGCAAAATTGTTCCCCGCAATGTTCTTCAATATGACATTCTGTTTCAGTGAGATCAGGTAATTCAACGACATTATTTTCCGAGAGGATGATCACGATCTGCAGATGTTTAACCCATCCCTTGGCCATAGTTAATGGCTATGATCGGAATCATAATTTAGAGTTTTGATGGTGAATTATAGAGTATGCTGTACTAAAGTACTGTACTAAAGTAGTATAGACAAATCATTTGAATTTATCTGTCAAAGGAGAAGGGTTAATATAACCTCAAAACTATCGAGTCTGTCACCACTTCCATAGTGTAAGCAGTTCTGTTTGTTGTTGCCATGTCAGATATAAAAAAAATATAGTTACATAATAATGGAAAAGGTTAAAAGACATGGAATGGGTAAAAGAGGTTAATATTTTACAAATCGATCAAATGATCAGTACCAAACACGATAGGGGTGAGAGGTGCTTTATTAAAAATCTCGAAATGAAAAATTAGAATGATGTCTGTTAAGATCATGTCGATGAACTGTCGATGCCTTGGTGGTCGCCAGAAACGTTGAGACGTAATGAACTAGCTATGTTCGAAACCTAAAATACGATATATTTTGCCTACAAGACGTACATTTTACCAAGGAACAGGAACAGTCTATAGAATCGAAGTGGGGTTACACCTTTTTTTTAATTCATTCACATCTGCGAGTAGAGGGGTTGCGATACTCTTCAATAACACATTTAAATTTGAAATTAAAGATACCTACCGACATAGAGATGGTAATTTATTGGTGCTTGATTTAAATATTGACAAAACTCCATTTACTATTGTAAATATATATGGGCCGAACACGGACCAGCCATCTTTCTACACTAAAATACATGACTTGATTATCAAAAAAGAACCGGAAAGCCTGATCCTTTGCGGTGATTTTAATATATCTCTTGACCCATCCATAGATATATATACAGATAACTATCGTAATATAAACAATCCTCAGGTGAGGGATAAATTATTGGCAATGATAAACGACAAAATTAAATTAACAGCTATTTTGAGACAAAATAACACACAAAAAAAGAAATATACATGGAGAAGAAGGTCACCCATTCAACAAGCAAGGCTAGACTACTTTCTCCTTTCTGACTGCATTCTTCCGTTTGTAGAATCAACAACAATAGAACCTGGTTATAGAACTGACCATTCGATTATAAGCCTCAAACTAAAATTAACAGACACTTAACCTGTGCGTGGATATTGGAAATTTAATAATTCTCTATTGAAAAACAAAGATTTTCTGAATGAAGTTAACACAACAATTAACCAAATTATAGAACAATATGCTATACCAGATAATCCTGTTGATGAGCAATACCCGATATTCTCAATAAATTATTTTTTGAAACATTGCTTATGGAAATAAGAACGAGAGGCCGATCACGATCGGCAGATGTTTAACCCATACCTTTGCGATAACGATTGGCTATTTTAATAAATCCTTACACCAACCTTTTCACGAGTGCAAAAGTTTCAATAATTGACACCTTACTATTAAGGTCACAAGTGGAATCAAACTTATTGGGCACCTTGCTCACATAAACACAATAGGAACACTGATGTGGCATTCCATTTCAACCTATTAAGTCACTTCAACACAGATATGTCTTATAGAGTGATAAAGCTAATTTAAGCTCAATCCATAGTCAGAGAGAAGCACCATAGCAGTTAAAGACAAAATAGTTATTTATTTGCTTATTACACTGGAATGTGAAACATAACATATTATTTTTTTTTTAATATTATTTTTTTTATTATGTTTTGTGTTAGCTGCATATTAAAAATTTCTTGGGATCATTTAGATGGGTCAAAAGAGTTAATAGTTCCGATTCAAAAACTAATCAATACCTGAACAACTATACAAGTGAGGGATGTATAGACCTGGATATAAAATGATTGATAATGATTGGATATAAAATGTTTTTATGCAGAATTTTCAGATAGCTAGAGGTAGTATATGAGATTGGTCAGATTGAAAATATTAGATTCATTACATTGGATAGCATACTGTAGGACTATGGAATGGGGTGGGTTAATTTTCTTCTAAGCTGATCATTGGAAATATATAATGTATGTAAACAGCGGAAATAGAATTAAAGTTATGGTTAATATCTTCAAACCAATCGATACCAAAATCTATACAGGTGAAGAATGTATCATCATTAACATGGATGCAATTATATATATATAGTGATCATGTGAAAAATATCTAGTTATCACATTGTGTCAACAAGATTGGTGGAGGATGTTAATATTTTTGAGCAAATAAACCAAATGACCCTCACTATGCAGGTTAGGGGTGTGTTATCATAAACTATGCCAAGAACTATAAACATAATCAATAGAAATATTTGAGTCATGAAATTGGATAGAATGGGTTTAATCTTACCCAAACTAATGAACTGATAAACACAAAAACTCTATAAAAAGCATGTCATTGGATTTAGAAACCCATACAATAAGTCAGTCTCTAATGTCATGAACCTGTTTCAACAAATGGGTTAACTTAATTTTGTACAGAACACAGAATGGACCAGAGAGTCATCAAGCATGGTTTTGACAATTGTTTAGAGATGCTAGCCCACTGTGTGTGATAGTCTGAGAGTCAGGAGAGAGATTTTATTAGTGTTGAGAGATTTGTTTGGTCAGGTGTTCTGGTTCAACAAATGAGACTCCATACAGGAGAGAACCCTATCACTGTGATATGTGTCTTAAAGAGATTTGACTCTGTGAGCCATTGTATTTATCTAATGCTAAACAAAACTCATTTCCAATAATACACTGGCTTTGTAATAAGATCTCCTCTTCTAAGCTCACAGTGCCTGCAGGCATTAATTACATTATCAGTTACTTGAATTTTAAATGGCCATAACTCTGTTAAAATATACCGGATCAAACTCAAATTTGAACCTAATCTGTATTTTGGGGTGAGGACCATATGTACCAAATTTGGTGCTGATCAGGTGAAAAATATTTAAGTCAACACAGCTTGGATGAATTCTATTTAAAAAATAAGAGCATAAAGGGTTTAACTAAACGATACCAAAAACCATACAGATAAAGAACGTTCTAAGAAAAACCTGGGTAAGAAATATGAGGCAGATCAGAAGAAATATGTTCAACTTATTACATTGGATAGCATGTGTGTGAAGGGTTAATTATTTTCTAAACTGATCAACTAATCGATACCAAAAACTATACAGGTGAGGGGTGTGTCATCATAAACCTACATATCAAATATGAAAACAATCGGACAAAAAATACTTTGGTTACAGCATCGGATAGCTCATGCCTATGTGCGGATGCAAAGTGTTAATAATTTCTAAACCGATCAACACCAAAAACTATACAGGTGAGAAGTGTGTCAAATTTCACAATAGGGTATTGACAGCATAGAAAACGTACTTTCTTATCGTGGCAGCTATAATTGCATATTACTTTCAATTCCGGGTAGTTGCCAAGAAACCGTTACCAGGGAGTGATCGTGTGGAAAAGTATATCAATCTTAAAAATACTCAGCGGTCCATGGGAACATACCTATAAAGTTTCAGACCTGTGGCACCATTTGAGCATAACCATCACCATCTGCATGCCAAGGAATGTCCAATTTGGGGCAAAATACAATTGGATACACAGAGCAATGGTGTCATTCGATCATGTAGGGTATTTGCTTAACAACCGTTGCTACCCTTAAATACAAGCTAGGTTCACTCTTCTGGTCAGATATATCTCAGAGTTCACAATAGGGTATTGACTGCATAAAAAATGCCATTTCTTTGGGATGAATTACGACGATAAAAGCTACAATTGTATTTTACTTTAAATATCGGGTAGTTTCCTAGCAACCGTTACCAAGGAGTGACCATGTGACCAGATCTTAAAATAAACAGTGATCCATGGGGAACATACCTCTAAAGTTTCAGACATGTGACATCACTTGAACATAAACAACACCATACGCCTAAACACTGCATAATATAAGGCAAAATACCACTGGGAGCCCAGGGTCAGGGTGTGGGGAGCCAAGGGTTCAAAGGGTTAAGGAGCCATTTTAAGAATAATAAAAGGCCGTCCGGCCACAGTGACCCCCGAAAAAGTGGGTTCATTGGGGGCATCAGCTTTTCTGAAAAAAATAACAAGGACCCTAAATCCGATACTAAATTTCAGAACAATCCAACCAGTGTCCCCTGAAATGGTACACGGCAAACTCTAGATATTTATTTGTTAATTTTACATTCATTAATGCTGGCTGTGTTATTTGTTACTCATATACCAAATTTGATTCAGACACTAGTATGATCACACAAACTAAAGTTATCATCCGGAAACCAGAAATTGACAGGATTCTAAGTCGTAAAAAGGGCCATAACTCACAAAAGTGGGCACAGCAAACCCATATTCGAACCTGACCTGTATTTTGGGCTTATAAACTATCATACTAAATTTGGTTCAGATATGATCACACAAACTGAAGTTATCATCCGGAAACCAGAAATTGACAGGATTCTAAGTCGAAAAAGGGCCACAACTCTCGCAAAAATGATCGGAGCACACCCATATTTGAACTTGACCTGTATTTTGGTCTGATAAATGCACCTATGAAATTTGCTTTTGATCTAAAAACCGAAACTAAAGTTATCATCCGGAAACCATTTCCGGAACAGACGGACTCCCGACAGACGGACGGACGAACGACGGATGGTTGATCCGGACGTCGGCTTTATGTGCACCATACATGGTATGACCCCCCCCATGGTTCGGAGGCCATGACCGATGACGACATGACCTTACTGAATATGTCTAATTTAGTACATTCATTCTGAAATTATCCTGGAAAAGATGAGTCAGATGTACTATACATAAAGCATGTAAAAGTACATGGCACACTGCAAGTCTCACCTATTTGAATTCCCAAACAACATGCGATCATACCAAACACTAGCAAGTGTAATTGAAGCAACCACGTCCTCAGATGCAGGATGCAGGAGTTCAATCTAAAAAAAAAATTGTTTGCCGCGCATGTCGGGACAGTGATCATAACTGACAATAGATACAACATTACCTGCACTCCTTATCTCATATATATTTTGAAGACCTCTGTCTGTTTGTTTGTCATTTATACAAATCTACGATTGTCGACCGATCGGGACGAAACTTGGTACGTGTGTGTAGTTTGACCAGGCGGTGGACGTTGTCGTATTGGCGAGCCCGTGCGGCGCCCGATTCGCGCATGCGCAGACGAGATCTCGGAAACGGGTGGAGCTATCGACTTGAAATTTGCTATGTGAATGTATCTTGCCCCGGATACGAATTTTATCGGGTCGCCGAGCCCGTGCGACGCCAGCTTCGCGCATGCGCAGACCAGATCTCGGAAACGGGTGGAGCTATCGACTTGAATTTTGCTATGTGAATGTATCTTGCCCCAGATACGAATTTTATCGGGTCGCCGAGCCCGTGCGGCGCCCACTTCGCCCATGCGCAGACGATATCTCGGAAACGGGTGGAGCTATCGACTTGAAATTTGCTATGTGAATGTATCTTGCCCCGGATACAAATTTTATCTGGTCGCCGAGCCTGTGCGACGCCAGCTTCGCGCATGCGCAGACCAGATCTCGGAAACGGGTGGAGCTATCGACTTGAAATTTGGTTTTTGAATAGCCCGGACTTGAAATTTGGTTTTTGAATAGCCCGGACAACGTCGGGCTCTTGGTTTTTGAATAGCCCGGACAACGTCGGGCTCATCGGCTAGTCTCATATATATTTTGAAGACCTCTGTCTGTCTGTCTGTATGTTTGTCTGTCATTGATACAAATCTACGATTCTCGACCGATCGGGACGAAACTTGGTACATGTGTGTAGTTGTCGTATTGGCGAGCCCATGCGACGCCCGTGCATCGCATGTGCAGACGAGATCTCGGAAACGGGTGGAGCTATCGACTTGAAATTTGATATGTGAATGTATCTTGCCCCGGATACGAATTTTATCGGGTCGCCGAGCCCGTGTGACGCCAGCTTCGCGCATGCGCAGACGAGATCTCGGAAACGGGTGGAGCTATCGACTTGAAATTTGGTATGTGAATGTATCTTTTCCCGGATACGAATTTTTAATCGGGTCGCCAAGCCCGTGCGACGCCAGCTTCGCGCATGCGCAGACCAGATCTCGGAAACGGGTAGAGCTATCGACTTGAAATTTGGTTTTTGAATAGCCCGGACAACGTCGGGATGGGTAGAGCTATCGACTTGAAATTTGGTTTTTGAATAGCCCGGACAACGTCGGGCTCATCGGCTAGTCTACCATATATTTTGAGACTTCCGTATATATATATATATATCCTTTATAGACTCGAAAACAGCTCGACCGAAATTTCGTTCTTAGGGGTTCCAAGGGACGGCGGAGATTTTCGTCGGGTCAGTTTGTCCGTCCGAGGTGACCATGACCTTGGAACGGGTACCCACAAATGACCTTGGGCGATATCTCGGTAGTCAGCGGTGACATCGATGTGAAATTTGTTATGTATGGTCAACTCCGGACGGGAAATATATTTGTCCGATTATTTTGTCCACCCAACATGACCTTGACACGTGTACCCGCAAATGACCTTGGGCGATATTTCGGGCATCAGCGGTGGCAGCGACGTACGGGGTTACCTTGAAAAAAAATAAAAGGTCGCAGACCACATGTCCCCCGACTCGAGTGGTAAACTTCATGATTGGATTTGTTAGAAGGATACTATTTGCAACAATGTTATACAGTATATAGATGTTGCAAACCACCGCAAAATTTCTTGGACAAAACAACCCGATGAACAAACGCATGCAAACGCGAAAAAAATGATATTTTTGTATTAGCTATATAGATGTTGCAAATCACCAACATGTTAGGAACAATATCCCAGAGTTTCAAATCTCTACATTTAAAACTGTAGGAGGAGTTGATTACACCATGAAGGTACCCAATCTCATCCAAAAGGCAAAAATGTTCCAAATTTTGTAAGTCGAAAACCCCCCCAAAAATATGGAAAAAATGATATTTTTGATTAGCTATATAGTTGCAAATCACCAACATGTTAGGAACAATATCCCAGAGTTTCAAATCTCTACATTTAAAACTGTAGGAGTTGATTACACCATGAAGGTACCCAATCTCGGACGCACTGACGCACGGACGGACGGACGGACGGATGAGGGTCATTTCTATAGTCCTCCGACGGAAACGTCGGGGGACAAAAAAAAAAAGGATCAACCAAAGCCATGGGACCAATCCCGCCAGTGGCGGGCTAATCTGCTAGACTACTATATATTTTGAGAACTACAGAATATATCCATATATATATCCTTTATAGACTCGAAAACGGCTCGACCAATTGAGCCCAAACTTGCTATTTAAGGGTAAAAAGCCACGAGACGTGTCATCGCACCGCTTCTGAGAACATCCGAGCAGTCCTTCATCCTATCGCCCTGCCATAAGCCTGTTTTTGTGTAGTGTGATTCTTATGTCTGTGTTCAGACATGTAATGTACGTATCACTTACGTATCTGTGGTGTCATTGTTAAAGAGCGTTTATATACATGCCAAGTATAAATACGGCTCAATCGACCGTCTCTGAAACTGGGGATTTCGTACTTAGGGCTTCCAAGGGACGGGGGAGATTTTCGTCGGGTCAGTTTGTCCGCCTCAGGTGATCTTGGGGTACCCACAAATGACCTTGGGCGATATCTCGATCGTCAGCTGTGACATCGACGTGAAATTTCTTATGTATGGTCAACTCGGGACGGGCAATATTTTTGTCGGGTGAAAAACAAAAATTAATGGATCGACCAAAGCCATGGGACCAATGCTGCCAGTGGCGGGCTAATCTGCTAGTTTTTTGTTTTAAAATTTTTTTTCTCGAAAAAGGGTCATAACTCCTTTAAAATAAATCAGATCAAACCCATATTCGTACTCAATCTGTATTTTGGGCTGAGAAACTCACATATCAATCAGATAAAAATTGTTTGAGTTATGGCAGAATGCGTAAATTCTAAGTCGAAAAAGGGCCATAACTCTGTAAAAAGTTAAAAGCCATATTTGAACTCGATCTGTATTTTGGCCTGATAAACCCATATACAAAATTTGGTTCCGATCGGAAAGAAAATGATTGAGTTATCACACCATGCGTAAAGTGTCTACAGACAGACAGACAGACAGACGGACGGACTAACGACGAGTGGTCAAGCCGGACGTCGATATTATGTGTACCATACGATGGTATGGGTAAATAAAAACCGAGAACAAGAGCAGGGTATCTAAATTACAAACATCGTGATTAAAATTATCAAGTAGATTTTATATTAAATTAGGATAGGAGAAAAACGTTAAATGTAGTGCACAATAATGAGAAATTCTGACCGCGCATTTAGCGCACTCTGGTTGTGCAACAGATTACATCTCGCCGATTCTCATGAGACTTTAAAAGAGCTTTGGAATGATGCACGGGATCTGAAAATGTTAAACGCAGCATTGATGCTACGGATATAAAACCTTGGATCTTGTAGACCCAATGATAATTTATATCCCCAACAACAATGGAGAGATGAAGGAACAAAGTATTGCGATAAGGACTACCTATATTGTTGAAAAGAGTTCTCATAAAATTTACAAAAAATAGGTAGCCAAAAATAATAAAATTCTTAAAACATATTTACAGTGGGTCCGAAAACGCCAAGAGATGAGGGCAAGAAGCACCAATGATTGTCCGAGACTCATCCACCTTTCATAGTTTTTGTGTGAAATTTCAAACATATTAGGGACATATCTTCCTTCCAGAATATGCAAAAACATTCCCAGTTTCGCATCGTATTTTTATGCGACAAAATAGTTGGAAATATCAGAAAACTACGCTGACTGCTCAGTGTTTTGTGGTGTGAGAAAACACACCCAATAAAAATAGTTTAACTGGGAATTTTTACACCAATTTTTCAAAGAATATAGACCTGTCGGAATATCGTAAAGGTTTACCGGGTGTTCAGTCTAATTAACCATCAGACAGCCAAAACCGCCAACAATACATTCACTCAATCCCAAAAACAAGACACTCTTTACAATATTCCGACAGGACTATATGTGTAATCTATATTAAATGAAAGTGTCAATGACACTGTAGCTCAACTTAGGTAGGGGAATAATTTAATGGTTGACAGTAAATGGAGGAATAGGAAAAGTGCTAATTGAAATGTCTAACCTGCGCCAAAGGATTTAGTGATGCAAAGAGTAAAATACAAGATGGCTGCTGGTGGCCATTTTTTTTGGCCAATTGACCCCAAATGGACTCGTTCCCATCTACGTATAATTGTTAACATCCATGACAAATTTTATGAAGATCTGACCAAAGCTACGACCTACAAATTTCATGATGATCAGACGAACAGAACAGTACGACCTGTAGACCGCGCCAATGGATTGAATTTTGAGATCCAAGATGGCCGCTGGCAGCCATGTTTTTTGGCCGAATGACCCCACATGATTCGTTCCCATCTACATGTCAATGTCAACATTCAATGCAAATTTCATAAAGATTAGACCAAAGGTACAACCTGTAGCCCGTGCCAAAGGATTTAGTCATGCAAAGAGTAAAATCCAAGATGGCTGCTGGCGGCCATGTTTTTTGGCCGAACGACTCCAAAATCACTCGTTCCCATCTACATGTCAGTGTTAACATCCATGACAAATTTCATAAACTTGCGACCAATACAACGACCTGTAGCCCGCGCCAAAGGATTTAGTCATGCAAAGAGTAAAATCCAAGATGGCTGCTGGCAGCCATGTTTTATGGCCGAACGACCCCAAAATCACTCGTTCCCATCTACATGTCAATATTAACATCAATGACAAATTTCATGATGATCAGACGAACAGTACGACCTGTAGCCCGCGCCAATGGATTGAATCTTGAAATCCAAGATGGCTGCCAGCGGCCATGTTTTTTGGCCGAATGACCCCAAAATGACTCGTTCCCATCTACATGTCAATGTCAACATTCATGACAAATTTCATAAAGATCAGACCAAAGGTACGACCTGTAGCCCGCGCCAAAGGATTTAGTCATGCAAATAGTAAAATCCAAGATGGCTGCTGGCAGCCATGTTTTTCGGCCGAACCACCCCAAAATCACTCGTTCCCATCTACATGTCATTGTTAACATCCATGACAAATTTCATGATGTTCCGATCAAAGATACGACCTGTAGCCCGCGCCAAAGGATTTAGTCATGCAAAGAGTAAAATCCAAGATGGCTGCTGGCGGCCACGTTTATTGGCCGAACGACTCCAAAATCACTCGTTCCCATCTACATGTCAATATTAACATCCATGACAAATTTCATGATGATCAGACAAACAGTGCGACCTGTGGCCCGTGCTAATGGATTGAATTTTGAAAACAAAGATGGCCACTGGCAGCCATGTTTTGTGTCCGAATGACCCCAAAATGACTCGTTCCCATCTACATTCCAATTTCAACAGCCATGATAAATTTCATGATTATCAGACTAAAGGTACGACCTGTAGCCCGTGCTAAAGGATTTAGTCATACAAAGAGTAAAATCCAAGATGGCTGCTGATAAAGATCAGACCAAAGGTATGACATGTAGCCCACGCCAAAGGATTTAGTCATGCAAAGAGTAAAATGCTGGTGGCCATGTTTTTTGACCGAATGACCCCAAAATGACTCGTTCCCATCTACATGTGATTGATATAATTCATGACAAATTTCATGACCATCTGACCAAAGCTACGACCTGTAGCCTGCACCAAAGGATTTAGTCATGCAAAGAGTAAAATCCAATATGGCTGCTGGCGGCCATGTTTTTTGACCGAATGACCCCAAAACGACTCGATCCCATCTACATGTCATTGTTATCATTCATGACAAATTTCATGATGATCAGACGAACAGTACGACCTGTATGGATTGAATTTTGAAATCCAAGATGGCCGCAAGCGGCCATGTTTTTTGGCCAAATGACCCCACAATGATTCGTTCCCATCTACATGTCAATGTCAACGTTCATGACAAATTTTATAAAGATTAGACCAAAGGCAACCTATAGCCCGCGCCAAAGGATTTAGTCATGCAAAGAGTAAAATCCAAGATGGCTGCTGGCGGCCATGTTTTTTGGCCGAACGACTCCAAAATCACTCGTTCCCTTCTACAAGTCAGTGTTAACATCCATGACAAATTTCATAAACTTCCGACAAACACAACGACCTGTAGCCCGCGCCAAAGGATTTAGTCATGCAAAGAGTAAAATCCAAGATGGCTGCTGGCAGCCATGTTTTATGGCCGAACGACCCCAAAATCACTCGTTCCCATCTACATGTCATTATTAACATCAATGACAAATTTCATGGTGATCAGACGAACAGTACGACCTGTAGCCCGCGCCAATGGATTGAATCTTGAAATCCAAGATGGCTGCCAGCGGCCATGTTTTTTGGCCTAATGACCCCAAAATGACTCGTTCCCATCTACATGTCAATGTCAACAGTCATGACAAATTTCATAAAGATCAGACCAAAGGTACGACCTGTAGCCCGCGCCAAAGGATTTAGTCATGCAAAGAGTAAAATCCAAGATGGCTGCTGGCGGCCATGTTTATTGGCCGAACGATCCCAAAATGACTCGTTCCCATCTACATGTCAATATTAACATCCATGACAAATTTCATGATGATCAGACGAACAGTACGACCTGTAGCCCGCGCCAATGGATTGAATTTTGAAATCTAAGATGGCCACCAGCGGCCATGTTTTTTGGCCGAATGACCCCACAATGATTCCTTCCCATCTACATGTCAATGTCAACATTCATGACAAATTTCATAAAGATTAGACCAAAGGTACAACCTGTAGCCCGCGCCAAAGGATTTAGTCATGCAAAGAGTAAAATCCAAGATGGCTGCTGGCGGCCATGTTTTTCGACCGAACGACCCCAAAATCACTCGTTCCCATCTACATGTCATTGTTAACATCCATGACAAATTTCATGATGTTCCGATCGAAGCTACGACCTGTAGCCCGCGCCAAAGGATTTAGTCATGCAAAGAGTAAAATCCAAGATGGCTGCTGGCGGCCATGTTTATTGGCCGAACAACCCCAAAATGACACGTTCCCATCTACATGTCAATATTAACATCCATGACAAATTTCATGATGATCAGACGAACAGTATGACCTGTAGCCCGCGCCAATGGATTGAATTTTGAAATCTAAGATGGCCGCCAGCGGCCATGTTTTTTGGCCGAATGACCCCACAATGATTCGTTCCCATCTACATGTCAATGTCAACATTCATGACAAATTTCATGAAGATTAGACCAAAGGTACCACCTGTAGCCCGCGCCAAAGGATTTAGTCATGCAAAGAGTAAAATCCAAGATGGCTGCTGGCGGCCATGTTTTTCGACCGAACAACTCCAAAATCACTCGTTCCCATCTACATGACAGTGTTAACATCTATGACAAATTTCATAAACTTCCGACCAAAACAACGACCTGTAGCCCGCGCCAAAGGATTTAGTCATGCAAAGAGTAAAATCCAAGATGGCTGCTGGCAGCCATGTTTTTTGGCCGAACGACCCCAAAATCACTCGTTCCCATCTACATGTCATTATTAACATCACTGACAAATTTCATGATGATCAGATGAACAGTACGACCTGTAGGCCGCGCCAATGGATTGAATCTTGAAATCCAAGATGGCTGCCAGCGGCCATGTTTTTTGGCCGAATGACCCCAAAATGACTCGTTCCCATCTACATGTCAATGTCAACATTCATGACAAATTTCACGAAGATCAGACCAAAGGTACAACCTGTAGCCCGCGCCAAAGGAAATTGTTGACGGACACACGGACACACGGACACACGGACGACGGACGCCAAACCATGGCAGTAGCTCAAACTTACAAAAGTAAGTTGAGCTAAAAATGGTGTAAAAATTCTCGATAAAACTATTTTTATTGGGCGTTATCTGAAGTCGCAAAACATAGACCAGTTGGCATAGTTTTCAGAAATTTCCGACTAGTTTGTCGCATAAAATCAATAAAAATACGATGTCCCTAACAGATGTTTGAAATTTCCTGCAAAAACTAAGAAAGATAACAAAGTTATAATTAGTTGTATAGACCCATTCTAAATCTCCCATAGTAAATGCATGCAGTCGATAAGTATATGGCTGTGTTTGGATACTTTCCATCCCAGAATGCAACAATCAAAATGGTTATCCGTGAAAAGGTCTATATGGACATCATAAGTGGAGTTAAAAGCCAAAAAGTAAGAGAAAAGCTTGAAGATAGATAGTCAGCTTATTCGATTTCAATGGGCCAGATTTATGAAATATATTGATTGAGCCAAAGAACCTATTCTATAGATCAAAAATTGCCATGAATCTCTACTCTGGCTGATGCCCGATGAGATCATATTCCATCAGTATAAAACCCGGGAACTTTTTGACAGTTTTGACAGGGAACCTTGTAAAGTCGAAAAAATAACGCGGGGAATGTATTTCTTTGTTAATACCTGTTGCTTAATTTTTCATCAGCCAGAGTAGAGATTCATGGCATGATCTATAGAATACTAGTAGGTTCTAGATTGATCTACCTAATCTATAGATAATTTATATATTATTAATAAAAGTATTTTATCAGTTTAATTCATTGATTCCCTTGATTATTGTATTGCCATCTTAGTACGAATCATTGAATATGTGCATGCATGCCCATCTACTAATACACTTATTTTACACTAATACTCTACACTTATAATACACTTACATCACACTTACCAGTGTAAACTTACAATACCGTACACTTACAACCCTATTTGGAACTTATACAACACTTGCATTTATAATACACTTATCCTACACTTGCCACACAATCAATCGCGCCGTTCGCGATACTATTAACTTCAATTGATAATTGTTGAGAAAAAACAGATCAAAACAGCATGTGGCCTTCACGACGATTAATATAAAAACACTTAACGGATTATCGGAACTGAAATCACACAAAATGTGTATAGTTTGCATGTACATGCAATATCGCAAATCGACATTCGGAAACATCCGTTTTTATAAACTTAAAGATGCAACAAGAGTCACATATGTTAGTCAAGTGTCAAGGAATGCTCCGAAACTGAAAGTCAACTTCAAAAGAAAACACAGCCAATGTCCTCTTTTCGACTCAGGAAGAATGTGTTGTTTAATTTTTCAGCGATATGACATAACGCGTAATATGTGATGGATAGTTGGCGATTCGATCAAAATCTCCAATTCGCAGGACCCTAGACACTGAGACCTCATTTACAAAGTTGGAACGTACACTTACAATACACTTACTGGCAAGTTGCTGCCACTGTTGGACTTGTACACTTCGCTGTAAGTACACTTTCATTGGAAGTGTACACTTGGAGCATAAATTTCCCTACACTTAAAAGTACACTTATTTTACACTTATGACACACTTGGGAAATGTACCATAGAGTTCCAACTATTTAATAATAATTCCAACTGAAATTACATTTGTATGCTGATATTTCTCACTGATATGTGCAGCAAATTTACAGCCTTAAGGGCACTCAGAAAGGTCAAATCTGCAGCTAAAGCTTAAGCACTAAATTGTTTCAAAATAAATAATTATGTTTGTAACTTATTTAATTTTATTACTAAAATGTCTTGCAACTGCCATTTTAATGTCCTTTTTTTATTTAGGCCCCTTACTCAATTGTACAGGTTGCTACATAGCTAGATAACTAGAATATAGCTAGATGCTAGCTAATGCTATACTAGACACCAGCTAAAGATAGCTAGATATTAACTAGATATAGCTAGATATTGACTAGATATAGCTAGATACTAGTTAATACTACACTAGAATATAGCTAGATATTAACTAGAATATAGCTAGATACTAGCTAATACTATATTAGATACCAGCTAAAGATAGCTAGATATTAACTAGGATACAGCTAGATGCTGGCTAATACTGTACTAAATACTAGCTAGAAAATATAGCTAGATAACGGCTGATATATTTAGCTAATATTTAGTTATATTCTAGTTAAAATTTAGCTATTTTAGCTGGTATCTATTAGTGATGCGGACCGGACCGCTTTGGACCGGTCCGGTCCACGGTCCAGGGGTGGACCACGGTCCGGACCGGACCGGGTATCACTGGACCGGACCGGACCGCTTTTTGCCGCCGGTCCGGTCCACTATTTTACTTCAGTTATAATAAACTATCGCGAATATTATTGCGTATTTGGCGTCATATCAATGAGCAACGATGTATTGACGCATTCAAGTGGTTAATATCTATTAAACGTTTGATGCCACGAAAACAATGTATAGATGTACTTAAATTCCTTATAATGAAAGACAAGACAGTCACATTAATCCAATAGTAGTTGTACTTAGGTATATAACTGTAATTGTCAGGACTATACAATCAGCCATCACAATCTCCAAGACTCCAATATTAATGTAGTAGTCATATTAGTACACATTTGTATAATTGTCATCAGCACAGTTATTTCGTTTAAATTTCAATTTAATGAAAATAAGTATGATACGAATCATGCATACGATCAGTTGAGTGCCATGTTAGATTGGTTATAACAGATTCTGGCCCTAGCTATATATATGTCCAATACATAGATAGAACCGCATGAGTGTCTGGATTTTGACGAAATTATCGCTCGAGATTTGTTGGTGGAGCGATACCTCGAGTGCGGGTCGCAGTCCCGCACGAGAGGTATCGCGTTCCGCCAACAAATCGAGTGCAATAATTCGTCAAAATCCAGACACTCATGCGGTTCTATTTTTATTACATATCTCCATATCATAGTAAGTTGACTCACAATCGTACATCTCCGGTACAGAAAATGTGAATTTAATTGAGTTTTAACATTGAATGAAATAGTTCCGTCGACAGATTGCACTAGTGCGATTCTGAGAATTATCACACGCCTGGAAACTCGTGCGATCATTCGAATTACGTTGATAGATATGTAATAAATTTAATTAGTGCATGTTCGCATTACTAGAAATACTATTATCGTGCATCGTTCCCAGTATATCCCACCAGAGACAGACAATGATGCATACAATCGGCAAACAATGTAAGTTTTAACATAATTATATGGACTCATTGCAATGCACTGAGCTCAGTAACCTTATTGTTTGTACTATACAGAGTAAAAACTTTGAGAAAACAGAGAATTCATTAACCTATAGCCTATTATAGGTGGACCGGACCGTTTTGTATCGGTCCAGGCATGTGTACCGGACCGGAATGGCCTGGACCGTACCGGACTGCCTTGGCAGTGGACCGGACCTCCCAACGTGGTCCGGTCCGCATCACTAGTATCTATAGAACAGTATTAATCAGCTAGCATCCAGACCACACTAAATCTTAGCTAAACATTAGCTAAAAATTAGCTACTTGATGTACCTAAAAAGTAACTAATTGTTAGCTAAATGATAGCTAAATATCTAATTTGCATAATTGAAACGGCTAGAAGCTAAATAGTAACTAGGATATTGACTAGACCTTAACTAAATGTTAGCTAATGTGACTGGCTAATAATTGGCTAATAATTAACTAGAATATGACTGTTTTTTTAGTAGGGGATGGCAATAGCTCAAACTTAAGTTGAGCTAAAAATGGCTTGATGAATAGATTCCAGGCAGGATTTCGTCCTGATCACCGAACTTCAGACCAACTATTTACAATAAAAACACTTATAAATAAGTATGTATATAATGGATTCTCTAGTTGACTATTGTAACCAATGGAAATTAAGAATAAATCTCAATAAAACAAAAGTCATGTTTTTTAGCCGAACCAGGAGGAATACCTCAAAGATGAATTTCATTTTAAACACTGCATCTAGAGGGAACAGTTATGCATATAAACTCATTTAATCTTATATAAAAGTGACATTGTACTACTAGTATATGACATGAATTACCAGACATTATATGATGCCCCAGACTATATATTCAATATTGTTATTGTTGTATATAAACTGATACCTCTCCATTATAACATGTGATCCTGAATGTCATCAGTGCCTTTTAATTGTCTGGAGTTAGTAATTTAGTACGCACTTAGTAATTGTAACAAAAAACATGAGGATCAGCTAATCATTAACTTCATGTTACAAGTCACTTTCCACACATTACACAGATATATTAATATATATTAGAGCTGATGTTGGTAAAAACATATAATTATACTTCCATGGTGTAACCAAGGAAGTATATTGTTTTTCTACTGCGGCCGTTTTCTGTTTAATTGGAAATATTCAGAAACTAATGTCTACTAAAAATAATGGTATCCGGATGTTGGTCCAATATCTTTTAACAGAGTTATGGCCCTTTTTCGATTATTTTTCATTATTATTATTATTATACTACAGTATTTTTCAACGCCCAAATCTCGGAATATATTAGTACTAGAAAACTCAAGTTTGGTAAGTATGTTGGGGTAAATGAGTTCTATGCCTTTGGCTCATAACGGATATTGTCCGCATTTACCCCGTGGAGTTATCTCCCTTTATATGAAAAAATGTCATTTTATTATCTCGGAAATTATAAGGAGCAGAGCATCGAAAATTGGACTGTATGCACATCTCGATATGCCCTACTGCCCACAGGCATCAGAACTTGTGTCCGCGCTTTCCCTGAGGAGTTACCGCTCATAGTTGGCAAACCTCTATTTGATTGTACTCTGTTGTCCTCTTGTATCATTCCAGATAACTGCATGTGGTTTTCATAGTCGTGTTGACCGTTGTCAGTTTAGTCAGAGAAGGGAAATTTGACAGGGTCGGACATATATTTTGACACTGGGGTGGGGGGCAATTTTTTTGCAAAATAAAATTTTGATTGACATTCATATATTTAAGTTTATGTATTTCCCGAACGAAAACAAACTCATACCGGAAAGGATTTTTGAAATCCGAGAAGAAATGCAAGAGTTACGGGCCCTCAAAGTTTGCAATTTGGGCCCATGTGCTTGTGCTCACATCTCCTCCGAAGGTATCGAACATAGGATATAATCTGATACGCCAACGTGTGCGGACGGAAGAGAGCACGCGGTGGGCCAAATTTTGCCAGTGTCTGTTCATTATACTGGGGAGGGGTGGTCCGTGGTACCAATTTTTAATTCTTCTCCGAATCAGATGAAACTTAGAATATAACATCTGCAACATCAGCCGATCTCGAAATTGAAAGAATTTCGAAAATCCATCGAAAACTGACATAATTGCGGGCCCTCAAACTTTGCAATTTTGGACCCATGTGCTTGATAACACATCTCCTCCGAAGATATCGAACATAGGATGTCATCTGATACGAAAATACGTACGGACTGAAGAGGGCACGCGGTGGGCCAAATTTTGCCAGTGTCGGTTCAGTATTGTGGGTCTGGGGAGGGGTGGTCCATGGTACCAATTTTAATTATTTTCCGAATCAGATGAAACTTGGAATATAACATCTGCAACCTCAGCCGATCTAGAAACTGAAAGAATTTCGAAACTCCATCGAAAACTGAAAGAATTGCGGGCCCTCAAACTTTGCAATTTTGGGCCCATGTACTTGATAACACATCTTTTCCGAAGATATCGAACCTAGGATGTAATCTGCTACGATAATCCGTACGGACTGAAGAGGGCACGCGGTGGGTGTAATTTTTCCAGTGTCGGTTCAGTATTGTTGGTCAGGGGAGGGGTAGTCCGTGGTACCATTTTTTTCATTCTTCTCCGAATCAGATGAAACTTGGAATGTAACATCTACCATATACGTTGATCACGAAGCTGAAAACAGATCGTAAATGCGTGTGAAAATGGCGGAGATTTCGGCCATCCAATTTTGAATTTGGGCCCATATGCTTTCCAATAACCAAAGTGTTATTCGGGTCCGAATCAGATGAAATTTATGTTGTGCAATCTAGGTCAGTGGCAGATAGCAAAACTGAAATTTTTTTAATCCGTTGGAAACTAACGGAGTTACGGGCCCTCAAACTTCGCATTTTGTGCCAGGGTTGATGTTTTCCCAATCCCGTCACCCAATTTCGAGGTAGGGGTGGGGTCACGTCCAAACACTTGAGATCAACCTACACATGTTAGGACAACATATACTCACAATAAATATATTTTCCGTCCCGAAACTGCGATTCTTTCCACTCATGATTTTCCCTATTATTATACTTCCATGGTGTAACCAAGGAAGTATATTGTTTTTCTACTGCGGCCGTTTTCTGTTTAATTGGAAATACTCAGAAACTAATGGGAGGAGGACCGCGAAATCTCTAGCGAATGAAGGCATCTAAGGTCTACTAAAAATAATGGTATCCGGATGTTGGTCCAATATCTTTTAACAGAGTTATGGCTCTTTTTCGATTATTTTTCATTATTATTATTATTATACTACAGTATTTTTCAACGCCCAAATCTCGGAATATATTAGTACTAGAAAACTCAAGTTTGGTAAGTATGTTGGGGTAAATGAGTTCTATGCCTTTGGTTCATAACGGATATTGTCCGCATTTACCCCGTGGAGTTATCTCCCTTTATATGAAAAAATGTCATTTTATTATCTCGGAAATTATAAGGAGCAGAGCATCGAAAATTGGACTGTATGCACATCTCGATATGCCCTACTGCAAAAACACCACTGATAGTTTCGTACACCGTCATTTAAGTCTTGTCAAAAAGCAAACGTGAAACAACCGCTCATTATTCCTACCATAAAGGAATCTACTTATAGAGAACGCTCTTTTCTGTTCGATTACGTTCAAACTCGTTGTGTGTTGTTGTTAATCACTCATTATATTCTTCGGACCGAACGTTCATTAAGCGCGCTTCATGTTATATATGCGAAAACCGACCCACGTGTTTATTGTTTTATATCCGATTCAATAACACATCCACGTTTATAATCTAGTTATTTATCGAATATGCAAAGCATCTTTAAATTATCTTTAGTTTGATATTATTCGTATTTGATGATTAAAATACACCAAAGCATGTTAAAAAAAAAAAAAATAGTAGATAATTTGACGGGATTCGAACTCACGTCGCAATAAAACAGAAACTGAAGGTTTGACGCTCTCACCACTCGGCTACGCACTGCGCTGTTAATTTATAAGAAAATATATTAGTATTAAATATATAGGCATATAACTGTGTATATTTAAACTTTATATCCAAACTGATTGAAATGCGTGACTATATATACCCCTTGCCGCTATACGGGGAACGGGAAAATGCACCTATTCTTCCCACCAAATCCAAACGGGCTAATTAAAGAGCAAGGTAATGCCGTAGCAGGTACATTTGGATATTCTATTCACGCCCCCCCCCCAAATCTTGACCGCTATACTTTAAAAGTAACCTACCCAACGGAGAATGCAAGATGGGGTGGGTTGAGACTTTTGGTAAATTCCACTGAAAATCGCAAAGGGGCAAAATTCAAACATCGAGATAAAAACATTTTGACGAGTACATCTGATGGGTAGTTTTCACGCGCATCTAAAGTGCCATTTTCGAATTTTCAGATCGATCGGTTTACTCGTGACAACGCTATCTACTACATATTTTGGAACTTCTGTCTGTTTGTCTGTTATGTATGGCCGGGAAAACTGCCGGACGGATTTCGACGAAATTTGATATCTAGGGGTGCTTTTGTCCGGGGAGTGTTTTTGACCCCGACCTGGTCATGACTTTAAAAATGGTCAAATCGTGTAAAACGGATGGATTTCCACGAAATTTGATACCTATGGGTACGTTTGTCCGGGGGAGTGTTTTGGACCGGTAAAACTGTGTCCCCGACCTGACCTTGACCTTTAAAATGGTAAATTCAAGATCAAATCGCGCCTTTCGACGGGATTTTGATGGAATTGATACCTAGGGCTAATTTTGTCGTGGGAATGTTTTACACGGGTCAAATCGAGACCCCGACCTGACCTTGACCTTCAAAATTGTCAATAGGGAAAACAGCACGGACGAAGTCTGGTCACCCTGCTTGTATAATATAAATATTTATACTTAAGTAGTCTATCACTAACCTAATTGTAGCCCCAAATCCAAACGTGCTAATAAAGATCTAGTTTAATGCAGGAGCATGTACGTCGGTATACTGTAGGTATGCCTCCAAGATGTATGCTCAGCGGGGAGCTTGCGTCGGGTGGGTTCAGACTTGGCAAATTCCACCGGAAACAAATGTGGAAAATTACTTAAAAAATAAAACTTTGAGACAAAAATTTGTTGACGTTGTCAGAAGTATCCAGTTGCAACTTTCGAACGATTGTATAAGTTTTAGAGTGGACCGTTTAATCCTGGTAGCGCGTAACATTGTTAACGGGTGAAATATATTACTCAAATTAATATGATTTGCACCCTTTTGATATATATACATGCCGATTACTCTATAATCAGACACACCAAATTTCGTGACCGTTGAACAGGATTTGGGCATCCAGGGGAGCGGTTATAATTAGCCATAAAATGTATCCCTACTGAATACAAATGAACTGATTGGCTAAGTGAATGGTGACTCAGTTGGTCAGGACCATGATGCATTAGACAGTCATTAATCATCATGACATAAACCTTTGGAGTATATTTATTATTTAGAAATGTCAATGCAAGTCCACCATCGGATCATTAAGCACCAACATGCATTCGCATGAAGAGGAATACACATATACGCATAACACTCACATGGGATGGGATGGGATACCATGGAAGTATATCTGATTCCATGGAATCTGACCTCTAGTTTTTGTTATTTATTTATTTATTTTTTGCCTAATGCCCTTTTTATTCAATGGAATAAAAACCAACTTAATCCAAATTTATTCTTGGTTGACCCGGGGGTGGGGAGATCTGCAGAAAAAGTCAAAACACAGGGACACGGCTGGTGGGTGTTTCGAGGTCGTAAAACATTTGTGATGCAATTTGTTTCAATCAACATATTTATTAAAGATTAATTAAACTATTGAAATTATATTGCTTAGTTTCGTACTGTGCTTACCTGTTTCATGATTTCTGAGTATGATATGACAATATTAGTGACTAGAGAACACTGTATGCATCACCACGTTGGACGCTCGTGATATTATCCTGGTACACGGGGCCCAGCTGTGTAGCTATTGAGTTGGCTTATTTTTTATCTCTTTCGCTGCCCACAGGCAGATTCCCCACTGCCAAGTATACCATATACAGTATTTATAGTGTATCTCAAGTATCGCTTGGAATAATTTGGTGAAACTTCATATATGATTAGACAAAGTCATCACAAATTCAGAGCCACGGATAACACCACCATAGTGACAGCCATCTTGGTTTACACTCTAATGGCTATATTTGATTCTTATTCATGCTGTATGGGTGCTATGATGCTATCAATGCATTAATTGGTAATTCTTTGCATTTATTTCTCACTTGACCTTCATTAGTTTCAGGGAAGGCCCCATACCCGGCCTATATGTGCTATACACACACCCGTATTTGAAGATTTCACGTCACCATGGTGATTACCATGCACTTCTGTGCATGGTCACATTCCACGTACATACATGTATATGTTATAGATAGACACCGAGTTGGTATTGGATTTGCTTGTTGTGAGAAAACTTGTTGTGAGAGCACATATCAGTAACACTTACAAGTGGACCAATCTTTTGATTGGATGCTCGGGGAGTGCATAGTTGGTCAATCAATGAGTGTTGCGCCTGCGGGAATACAATGTCTATTATAGGCATCTATTATTTTCATCACGACATACCGTTTCGCAGCACATGCGATCACCTAAAGATCTTTGCAGTAAATAACGGTGGGTCACAGGACCTCAATGGATAACTTACATTGGCGTTATGTATTTTCTAAATTGATACTGCTGTGTGTTTGTGTGTAAGACCCCCTCCCACCCCAGCCCCACCATATTGGTCGCGACAACTTGAATCGAACCAAGTGTCTGACTTATTGTCTCTACTATTGGATATTTGTAACATCCAACAGTTGGATATCCGTAATATCCAATTGTCACACCCAGATATTCAACGCTTGTGTCAATTACACATCAATACAACAAGCCCATTGTATCTATTTGTCAGGATAGACACCTGCTACAAACAATGGATGAAGTCACAGAAATGTTCTAAGTACGGGTAAAGCATTAAAATTTCAATATATCGCAAATGTCTTTGTCTTATGTTGATGAACTTGTCATATGTTGATGAACTTATAACTATGTTTAAACCTGTTGAAAGTCATTAAGCATGTACCAACTCAGTTCTGTACATGGCTACATATATAAAACATGCACCCATTTCTAATGACAAAATGTGACATCCGCATGTCAACAATATAAAATTATAACTGTCTGTATTGCTGTCTGTTATAATAATGCTTATATAATTATACTGGGCTATGAAAGGAAATGTAGTGCGCATGGTATGCTTGTGAATGATATAATGTCTTCCTTCAGTATGTGTTGGCGTAAGTGTGTGTATGGATTTCGAGAGAGAGTGTCACACACACTATCATGCAGTGTGCAAATCATATATTATGTAAAAGAGTTGGAATGTTCTACTGAGTGAGATTGATTCAGGATTAATTACATTTACTGATTTAGTTGGAACCTCCCATATTTTGTGAGCCTTTTACACCAGTCACAAAATCCAATTTATTTTGTACAGGATGGTAGACTACACATAAACAATCAAACAATCAGTGACATACTGCTCAGTCCATTAGGATGCCACACGGAGTGTTTGTTTATAAACATAAACACTGTATGTACACATGCACCATTAGAATTGAGGTGAATGTTACATGACTAAGATGAATCCCTATGGGCTACACATAATACATATCTTTATATATTCACTCAGAAATATTTCAATGTTTGCAAAAAGATGGGAAGCAGAAACCTGGGAACTGTATTTTTTTTATGATTTTGCTCCTGATCATGATAATACCATTCCACTGTTATGGGTTGTATTAGTATGTTGGAATATGCTAATTAGTAATTTCTAGAAAGAACCAGGTTGTTATGTTTTGATTCATATTATTCTGATTTATTTACTAATTCTTGTGGGTCCCAAAAATTTTAGCTGGAAAAAAAAAAAAAAATGCACAGAGGGTGAGGGGTGGTCAGATAGCGGAAATTATTTGTTTCAACCCTGTATCTGCAAATTTTTTCATGACCCCCCCCCCCCACCTGGGTTGACAAACAATAAAACGTGAGTTTGTTGGCCAGACTAGACATATCTATGGACATGTTGGTAAAGACATATAAAATTTATTAATTTTTTAATTTTTTTTATTAATTTTTTTGTCATAACATATCAGGCATCCAAATAGAAATGCGTAACACGACCCATTTTATTCAATGCGGCGGGGCATGAGGACCAAAACCCTTTATGGCCTTATATGTTCATTCAAATGTTCTCTCATTCTGTCTCTCACTGAACATTATATAACCTACATACAGCAGTCACACACAATTACATTCAATTCAGAGGGAGAGGAGAGGGAGGTGATGGGAGGGGAGGGAGAGGGGGAATAAAATGTGGGTGATTATGAACCTGTGTCCCTCCTGAGCATCCATCTCTATATACTATACAGTAGGTCGCTTCACTTTTGATTCAGAAATAAATGATACCCCCCCGAGAGCTTTCCGATAAATGGCAACAAGCCATATTTCCGACTAAATCCTGAAAAGTTACCCATAATTCTGCTGTGGTTAGGGAGTTGATTAAAGACTGAGGAATGGTTAGTTATGTGGCCGACTTGCTTTTGTCCACTGCAGTTCTAGTTACAAAAGTGACATTCATTTACAAATTTCAACTTACCTCTAACAAGCAGTCGCAGACGGCGGTATCCCCCGCCAAATTGTGCAGTTGGGGAAGTGCATTCTCAATAATGTTTACATTCTCAGTATGCGCTAAACAAGAGGTGGGATTTTGTCAAAAAGCCTGGCTTGCGAACTCATTTTAGGTACTGGTCATGAGAACTCATATACCCAATATCTTTGAAATCCGTTGAGATTTGTGGAAATAAGCCCTGGGACGTCGTCTATTTGCTATTTGGTAAATTTGACAAAAATAATAAACAAAGTCCAATAACTCCGGTAAAAATATCTGGCCAGACCTGGCTTGCGAATACATTCTAGGTAATGGTCAGGTGAACTCATATTTCATCTTTGAAATCCGTTTACATTTGTTCAAGTTATGACTCTTACAAATTCGGGACGGACAGCTCGACAGACGGACGGAACCCATTACTATATCCCCCGCAAATTTTAAATTTGGCGGGGGGTAATAATCATATATTGTTAATCTTTTCTCCATTTAATTAGCGTAATTCGTCTAAGTTTTAATAACACATTTTGTGCGGAGTTTTCTCTGTTCAAAATGTACGGCATTTTTACCGTCCTGTCGGAAGTGTTAGAAAGGAATGATCCGATTGGCAGGTTCTCTGTGGTTCGAGATTCTGTTCTGGCCTGTGATTGGTCAGAATGGGACTTGCTCCACGGGAGCGCTGTTCAGACGGGTCTATTGCTTTAACCCCTCCATCATGTATATAAAATTAAGGATTGGTTTTTCAGTCATTTATCGTACTTGAGAACATGAATGGATCGATATGACTCATCCAGCTAAAGTTTTAGCTTGTACCAGGCAAAATTTAGAATGGAACTTGATAAATTGAATTTTAAATAAATAAATAACTTAATTTTTGAATAATTAGTATATTGTTGCTCAAGAATATCTTTGAGTCACTTGAAACTTTAAATGAGTTATGTCCCATTTCACTTGAAACTTTAAATAGTTATGTCCC
The DNA here is from genome assembly GCA_032622095.1 of Siphonodentalium dalli. Classification (NCBI taxonomy): domain Eukaryota; kingdom Metazoa; phylum Mollusca; class Scaphopoda; order Gadilida; family Siphonodentaliidae; genus Siphonodentalium; species Siphonodentalium dalli. The sequence goes on from CP136068.1 coordinate 40,601,213, forward strand.
GTTTCACTTGAAAATTTAAATAGTGTTATGTACCGTTTCAACTGGGCTTCAAATAGAGTTGTTGCTCTTTTCACTTGAAACTTAAAACAGATCAAGTTACATGTCTCATTTCACTTGAAATTTAAATAGAGTTATGTCCAATTTCATTTGAACTTTAAATAGAGTTATGTCTTATTTCACTTGAAATATATAGCATTTTCTTCACCAGATGATTTAGTTCTCTCTCAATTTCAATATTTCTCAGTTGAAGTAATTTTGAAAGTTTAGATTAACTTCAGTTAACTTTTTAGAAAATTCTGTTGAGTGAGATTATTACTTATCTATCTTGCATATCCACATTATCTATTATATATTTTGGGAAATCTGTCTGTCTGTGTGTGTGTGTCTGTCTGTTCGCGTTGGAGTTTGGACTCGAGAACGGCCAAGCCGATTTCAACGAAACTTGGTATGTGGGGGTGCTTTCGGCCGGGGAGTGGCATGGGCCTATTAATTTGCCCGTGCGATGTGACCTTGACCTTGAAATCGGGTCATTTCAAGGTCGAACGCCCGAGTATCACGGGATTTCGATGAAAATTAGTGTCTGGGGACACTTTCTTTGGGGAGTGTCGTAAGCCTATTCGTTTGCCCGTGCGACGTGACATTGACATCGGGTCAATTCAAGGTCATATCGTGAATTTTGATGGGATTTCGACGAAATTTTATACGTAGGGTTACTTTTGTCCACTGAGTGTTTTGGACGGGTCAAATCATGACCCCGACCTGACCTTGATCATGACAATCATCAATTCAAGGTCAAATCGGGTAAAACCGGATGGATTTGTCGGGTACTTTTGTCCGGGCAGTGTTTTGGACGGGTCAAATCGTGACCCCACCTGACCTTGACCTTCAAAATGGACAATTCAAGGTCAAATCGCGAAATTCGCCGAAAAGCAGAGTAGTAGTATTCATTGAGAGACACCAAAAGATTCGACCTGGGTTAGAGATTTATCTCTGGGACCCCCATCTTGTCACAGTTAATTAATAACTTTATGGTTTGTGAAAATAACTCAAAGTTTGTAAAGTTATGAAATTAAGAGAAACACTCACCAGCGGGAATAACTCGCAGCGACCAGAGTGTGATGTAGAGCTCTCTTATAACATCAATGGGTATAACTAGATCATACGGAGAGCGGTAAATATCTTCATACAAAGAGCGGTATATATCCCGGTATCTATCATGATGTGCTTCTATCATAGCATGCCATCGATGATCACTGTGACGAGGGACATCAGATCCATATAGCCACCACTCATCAGATCCAGATAGTCTCTTCTCGCTATTGTTCATGGCCACTGTACTTCCGATGTCATGGAATATATTATGGGTCGCCTCCTGATCCACACACAGAGCATAGACAGCGATAATCTCGAGGATGCGGTTACTAAGCTGATCAAAGCTCCATGATTCTAATTTCCCATAATGCTTCAGCAGATAAAATATGACCAGTTTGATATGGTATGAAGGGAAGGCTGCCTTCGGACACTCACAGTCATCCTGATCATAATCCGGGAGGAAATAATGAGCAAGACATTTAGTGAGCTGGTACGCCATTCCTGCACCGGTCCCGGATAAATCATGCATCACCCTCGACTCGGCGAATGTTGTTGTTAATAGGAACCGATCCCCGATATCGTTAATGATGTAGAATGCGAATGGTGGTTGTTCTCCGAGTGATTGTACGAGTCTATCACTTCGTGATGAAGTCAGACTCTCGTCCCTCATCCCGACCGATATATCAAGCTTCATTTCTGAGTCGTTGAGTGTAAATGTTACAGCTGTGGCTTTATGTCGGCGGCATCGCTTGATGTATTTAAGGCCGGGTATTATCTCCACATTATGTCTCAGTGAGTTTACTATGAGTCTCCTTAGTGTTTGTCCTGCTCCCTCCAACCATCCAGGTCCCTCTATGTTATCCTTAATATACTTTACACATGACTTGCTGACTGGGAAGTGATACATATTTGTCTTCACCGGGAAGCATGCTTCGTGGAGCTCATTCAGCCATGGCAGAAAAATTACAAAATCTGCTTCATCCATTTTGATAGTTTTGGTCTTTTCAGCCACGGAACCGAGAAGGACGGCTGCACTCTGTTTAAATACGACTGGATACTCCTCCTTCAGATCCTTCAGCACCCTCTCCATTAACCTCTCTATATGATTCACGATAATATGACTGTCTGGTCGAGAGGTCACCTCGCAGTCTGATCTCAAGGAGCGTAACAGCTGGTGCAGCATGCTCCCTGTATCTGGTGCCGTACAACTCATCACCCGCTGTGCCATCTCTCTCATCGCCGGGTCGATATTAGCATCGCAACTTTCTAATTTTTCCATGAGAACTGTCAGTAGAGGAGTTTTTTCTGACGATTCACTCAGCAGGTCGTGTTGTGGGTTGATGTATAATGGAATAGATCTCCAGCACAGATCACCTGAAATATAGATAGACGTCAGAATATTTAAAACATCATGTGAGAAATATCTGTATAATCATGTTCTATATAATTATGTAACACAGTATTTGGATATTTAACCATGCACATATAATATATCATTAACATCATCAAATGATGCAGCCTGATATCTGCTTAATGTTAAAATAACAGACAAGGCTGCAATGTTTGATGTAATAATAATAAAAGCTGTCCAAAATATCAGGCACCGCCACATTCAGCATTTTATTTCAATTTTTGATGTTATGACAAAAAAAATTAAGAAAAATAAATTTGGAGAAAATAGTTTTTTTTCTTCAATTGTTTTTTTTATTTATTTATTTATTTTTATTTTTTTATTTTTTAGTAGTGTGGTATTTTTTACAAACATTTCAGTACGTTTTGAGCATTAAATGCAAAATAAATGAACTCTTAACATATGTCTGTAATATGTGAAAGAGTGACTATCATGTAACATAGTGACATAGAACATTGAAGTAAATGATTATCTGATCCTCAGTCTGCTGTACTTATTATAACTCCACAACAATTTAAAGGCCTTGGAGGAAATTAAAGTTCACATGTTAAAATGGAGAGGTGTCAATTTATAGACAACAATAACAATTGTTTTTGACTAAAATGGACTGCATTAAGTGGACGGTATCTAACTTATCCGTGATCAAGCTTAATGTCTTTTGCTGTTTTAGGATATTTATTCACACGTATTAGCCAAAGAAACATAATGAATTTATAGAACAAATAATATTTATCCATTTTGCCTTTTAAAGTCTTTAATGTCAGGAACTTAACAACCCTTATATAGATTGGAATTCTTTTTATTATTTGGTTATTTTTCCCATTGATTTTAAGCACATTTGTTGAACACCTGCATCATGACTCTCAGTGAATTCATTTCATCTTTGGGGGAGACAGACCGTGTTAGTTTCCAGTCTGACTCCATGTAACTTTCAGTGCTAACACGTGCTTACTGTGTAGACTTCAAATCTCAAAACTGGGCCATCATTAATCCTTACACTTTGAAAGATATTGAGAAATTTGCTGCCAACCAGGGGAAATATTTTCTTGTCCGATCTCGGACACCCACCACTCCAACACAAGTTTTTTTTCCCAAGGGCAATTGGGGACCCACCCTCAATTAAATAAAAAAAAACAGTGAAAATAGCAGGATAAGGCAGACAAAAGGTGTGAAATATTATAAATAACCATATGGATATAATGTCAATCATTTTATCTCAATGAAAGGCACCAGAAATCTCAGAAAATCACAAAACCCTCTTTATAATAATTTTATTCAATAAACTTGTGAAATAATTCTAAAAATAAACAAGACTTACCTTGGGAAGGTGATGTTCATTTTGAATTTTATGAGTAGTTAATCACGAGGGTTTAAATAGGATAGCACTCTTGCGCATGCACCAAATCGAGCTAAATTCACTCTTTGCAGCAAATTTTTTCGCTGTATTGCCACAAAAGAAACCAGCTTGCTCTGCGAGCAACTAGGTTTTTGTCGGTCGAGGGTCCCCTTTTGAGCAACTCTAGATCTAGAATAATGTTACAATTAAGTTTTTCCTGATTGACTGCCGAAACATTGGGCAGGGTGGGAGGGTATTTAAACCCTCGTGATTAACTACTCATAAAATTCAAAATGAACTTCACCTTCCCATGGTAAGTCTTGTTTATTTTTAGAATTTTATATCGCAGTCAATCTCTCATCTTTAAATAGGAACTTCAAAGCCAATAAAGAGAAACATTTCTTACCTAAGTTTGGAGAACTGCTTCTGCAAACTGATCGGTATTAGTTTGTTTCATGTAAAACTTCTTAAAAGTAGACTACGTAGTCCAGCCGGCTTTAGCCATAATATCTTTGATAGGAACATCTTGCTTGAAGGCTTTTGATGAGCTAGCCGCTCGCACACTATGAGATGTGTAGTCTTTAATGTTAATACCAGAACTGGCCATAACTGTCTTTATCCAACGAGCTATGGTATCGCGTGAAACTTTTTTGTGTGGCTTCACATAACTTATGAAAAGGGACAACTCGTCCTGACGCAGTCCTCGTGTTCGAACTAAATATTCCCTGATAACCGTATATACACACAACCTCCTATCTGGAGGATACGCCCTCAGTTCCAATGTCTGGGGGTTATAGCCTGCTCGGCTTTGCTTGAGTAGTCCACTCAATTTAAAAACATTTTTTGGAAAAGTCTTGTTAGAAATTCGATAACGTTGGGGACAGACGGAGAGAAGGGAGGAACAGCCTGTCGCCTTCAATAGTCAAACCACCTCTGAAGATACACTTGATACTGTTGTTTGGTGGAGGTCCTCAACGAACTCATAAGAATAGAGGTTGCTTGCGATGAAAATCCAGCACAGCGGTATTGTTGCCGAACACTTTGCAGGCGATCAACGTAAAGTGCGGGAAGAGAGGATGTACTGTCTTCTGCCTCGGCAGCTGCAGTAAATCTTCCGTCTTTGGAAGAACTCTGGGACTGTCCACCATTAGGTCCCTCACCAAAGGATACCATGGTTGTGTGGGCCACATCGGAAGGATCATGATGCATGTGCCCCGATCCTGACTGATCTGAATGCAGCGAGCTATTAAACTGAAAGGTGGAAATATATAGCATAAATCATAGTTTCCCCAATTCAAGGTGAATGCATCAATATGGGTAGCCTCAGGCTCCATTTTCCATGCACAGTATAATGGTGTTTTTGCATTTAATCTAGATGCAAAAAGATCAATGTTGGGGATACCCCAGAGCTGGCAAATGTCCTTGAATACATTTTCATGCAGTTCCCAATCTAGCCGATCATTAAAGACCCTTGAAGAACCATTGAAGAACCAAGAAGGCTACATTTGTAGATCCAGGTATGTGAGAACAGGATAACCAAATCCCATTAGCCTGACATATGTTCCATATGTCCTGATTAAGAGAATTACATTGGAGGGATTTCATCCCACCAATGTTTTTAACGTATGCCATGGCAGTTGTACTGTCAGTTAAAATTAACACATTTTTATTTTTCAATTTTGCCATGAAAGACTGTAATGCAAATTTGATTGCTAACATTTCTAAAAAAATTATGTGCATGGTACTTTCGGACACTGACCAAAGGCCTCCCACTGCGTGACCAGATTGAATAGCTCCCCAACCTTTGAGGCTACTATCTGTGCAAATAGTTATAGAGGGAGTGTCTCTATAATGATATGCTGAACCTGACTTTCTATATTAAGAAGCCACCATTCAAGTTCATATTTCATAGCTTGTGTTATAGGCATCAAAGCATCAAACTGTCCGGCACTTTGTCGGAGTGCCCCAACCTTGTTCAGTTCCAGTACTCGATAATGCAGCCTGCCATATTCGACAGTCGCAAAGGTTGAAATCAGTATGCCAATAACTCGAGTCACGTCTCGAATGGTACTAAATGTCAATTTGGACATATTTGAACAGGAGTCTTTGACCCTGTTTATTTTTTCTGGAGGTCATGGTCACAGTATTAATAATATTTCCCAGAAAAGTTATTTCTTAAGTGGGTTTGAGAATGGACTTTGTTGAGTGAATCATAAACCCCAAGTTGTTAAGTAGTGTGATAGTAGCATGCACATTTCTTACGCACTCGTCTTCTGTATTAGCCATACAGAGAGTATCATCAATAAAGCTAGTATTTAGGAAACCCTGCAATCTTACGTTCGAAAAAACAGGTTTCATTAGCTTTGTGAATAAACGGGGTGCCGCAGCATACCCGTTAGGAAGACAAGTGTATTGGTAAGTGGAACCCTTCCATCGAAACCTGAAGTATTTTTGATGTTGTTCCGCCAAAAAGACAGAGTAGTAGGCATGCCATATGTCGGCGATGCACATAAACATTTTTGGTTTCAGAAGTGCCAAAGCTGCTTCAAAAGTTTCCATCTTGAAGTGGTGATATGGAACAAATTTGTTAAAGTTCAGAATCAACCGCACCTCAGTGGTATCTGGCTTAGGCCGGATGAATATTGGCGATATGTATTGCCCCTCAATTTCTGGGACTTTAATAAGAACTTGTTGTGCCAAAAGCTTTTCGATGGCATCATCTATTTGTTCAATTTCTGATGATTTTGCATAATTTTGGACATATCGTCCTGTGACTTGCACAGGCGGCCCTTTATCACCAAACTAAATGTGGCAATGTTGAACAACATCAAGAATAACTGGGTCTCGTGTCAGAGCTCGCCAATTTTCCAAAAAACAATTTAAGGTTTCCCGCAATAAATTTCCTATCAGGATAAAGTTTACAGTCACATACCTGTGGTGGTGTGGTAGGCTGAATTAACGACCAGCATGCCCACTGAAGGATCCCCGCTTGACGTTTTTTGGTTCCTTCGAGTAACTAGAAGGATAAGTAGGTCGCTGTTCTCTATGTGAGTAAGGTTTGGCTCTCAGACCCCTGCCACCATGACCGCGACCTCTGGGCGGGTACTTTCCACGACCAGAACCATGAACCATTTTGTTCCTGATATCCCGAGCCGCTTTGGAGACATCTCCGAATTGAAAATCAGTGTACAAAAGGGAATGTTGACACAGATGCACATATTCCCCTTTTAGTTCCGGTTTGAGCAGATCCTTCCGAACTGTATTCAGGAGGAAATTTCCATGACCTAACACGGCCAAGGCATCATTAGTTTGGTCAATAACATTTGTTAGTAACTCGTTACTCTGTTCCACCTGAGCCGCTGAATCAACCAGTTTTGTGAGAATAACTGCGGCCTTGACAAGAGCCATTTTCACATTTTGAAACTTTTTGTCATTTGTCCGTGCTGGCTGGGACATTAAGTCCCACACAAGCTGGTTTACTTTTACGACCTGTAACCCTTCACAGTTCTCAGGTCGAGAGTTTGTTTCGTCCCGTGTCATTTTCTGAAACTGGTCATCGTCGATGCCCTTACGAAACATGTTTGTTACAGAATCAGCAAGAATTGGGTCAATAATTGAACCCACAATCTCTTGCAAGTCAAACTTTTTCCGCATAGCGGAAAATCTGGATTGTGCCTGCTCGGCTGCATCAGACTCCGCATCTGGTTGAAAGTGTTCATTTTCGCCAACTTCGTTGGAATATGAATCGTAATAATATTCAGCGTCGTTGGCTGGATTATCAGAATACACATACTGTTGATTTTCAAGGGTAACCAACCTCTCGGCCATATCCACCAACTTCGCCCCCTACTTTGTCTGATTTTCAGCAATAAGCTGCAAATGGCGTAACACCTCTGAGTCGCCATTACCATGTGGGGTGATGTCACCCGTTGTCGTGGCAATCTTCCCGGAAATGGGAGCCTTCCCTTTTGTAACTTTGTCACAGTTCTGCGAACTGCCAGGAAGGGCTAAGTCTATGCCCATTAGGGACGTAATATTTTATTATTTTTTGTGTACACCGCTCACGACAAACGCAAAGCACAAAGTGAATTTAGCACGATTTGGCGCATGCGCAAGAGTGCTATCCTATTTAAAGATGAGAGATTGACTGCGATATAAAATTGATGTTCAGGATCCATACCCATAGGTTACCCGCACCAGTACATGTATATATTATACAACAAAGAAGTGTTGAGAGCAGCATATTCTCTCACTTGGTGACTAGCCCTGATTAGATGACCAAATAGTCGCCCAGTCTCTGTTTTAATTATATAATTTTCCATCTGCAGTCTGTTCTATTAACCAATAACAAGTAATTGAAGAACACCCTGACAAAATACATGTATACTTTGCACATGGCGGAAATACAGGGGCTTGTAACGCACTCGCTGCTAGCCACACCCCCCAACCTGTACGGCCATTATGCGCTGTACCTACTAGTAAATATGAGACCCATGAATACAACTTGATGTAAAGTAGGTGTGTATATAACCCTTCCTGAAATTTTTTGAAAACCCTGTGCCAATGCATTCTCTAATATATGCGAGTTGCCCACAGGGAGCCTCGCATATATAAGGGAATACTTTTACCTAACAATATTAACCTTGACCTTGAAAGCCAGTGCGTTCTCTTATAAATGCGAGGCTCCCTATTGGCAACTCACATAAATAAGAGAATGCACTGGAACAAGATCTGTAATGCTGCACCAGCGCAGCTCCCATCATGAGAGGGTTTATAAGGATGGACCATGAGGGCTGTGTATGTTTGATGGGGGCAGTGGATCGCATTAGTAGCTCCTGTGGAAGAAACAGTAATCTCAAAATAAAATGTTATCATCTCAAAGTTGAATATTTGTTTTCTAATGTTATGTTATGTTCAATCACTCAGCTTTTAATTATATCGGTAGTCCCCACAAATCCAAGCTCCCATCTACCTAATGATGAACATAATACAATGATACCGAAAATACGTATCTCTAAATATTCATACCATTTAAATCACCAGAAGAATTAAATGAGCTGATATTGGCATCATAGGAATAATTGAAGATCAAAACAAACAATGAAAACCTGTCAGAAATTGCTTTTTTTTCAGTGCAATTTTGTCCTCATAAAAAGCGGGACCCACTCCATATTGTTTAATTAAAGAACAAATATTGTATAAATATTGAAAATAAGAGCCCAATTCTCTAGATTAATGCTCTTGAACATTTAAAATATTTTTAGTCAGAATTCCCAACACCCCACCCCCTCCTCCCCCAGGTGCCAACGTCCAAGTGAAAATCAACAGTAATAAGCCCAAGCCTGGATATACTGTGCCTGATTTTGCAGAATGAGGTCATCCGAGTTTTATCTGTTAAAATGTGTATGTGTTTATATACACAAAGGTGCAAACTGTATTGACATTTTTTTCTGTAATGAATACATGCACATAAGTGGAAATCTGGATATTGAGTTTTTGTGATTCTACAACCCTGATATATTGCCTTCCAGCTGTTGAAAACTTTCACTATTGAACGCCCGGATATGTATTGTTTGAACATCATGTAAAAGCTATTTGTGCAAAAAGTTCCTACTCTCTATATGCCATAAATCGAGTAATGAATTTCCTTCCAATTGACTGTCTCTGTATGCTGTATTTCACTTTAGTTCCAATATCCTCTGTTGAATTGAGCTATGGGGAATGTTGTTACCCACAACCAAGTTGTTGTTCTACAGAGAGTTATATAGAAAATAGACGATTTAACCTGCTCTCACATGTCATATGACAGGACTCATTATGATTATTGAAACGAGAGGCCGATCACGATTGGCAGATGTTTAACCCATACCTTGACAATACCGATTAGCTATTTTAATAAATCCTTACACCAACCTTTTCATGAGTGCAAAAGTTTCAACAAGTCAAACCTTACTATTAAGGTCACAAGTATAATGAGACTTATTGGGCACCGTGCTCACATAAACACAATAGCAACACGGATGTGGCATTCAATTTCAACCTATTAGGTCACTCCAACACAGATATGTCTTATACAGTGATAAAGCTAATTAAGCTCAATCCATAGTCAGAGAGAAGCACCATAGCAGTTAAAGACAAAATAGTTAAGACATTAAGTAGATAAACATTATAGCAACTCCATTTATTTGCTTATTACATTGGAATGTGAGACATAACATATTATGTTTGTTTTTATTATTGTTATTTTTTGTGTTAGCTGCATATTAAAAATTCATGGGATCATTTAGATGGTAGAAAAGGGTTAATATTTCCGATTCAAAAACCAATCAATACCTGAACAACTATACAATTGAGGGATGTATAGACCTGGATATAAAATGACTGATAATGATTGGATATAAAATGTTTTAATGCAGAATTTTCAGATAGCTAGAGGTAGGATATGAGATTGGTCAGATTGAAAATATTAGATTCATTACATTGGATAGCATACTGTATGACTATGTAATGGGGTGGGTTAATTTTCTTTTAAGCTGATCATTGGAAAGATATAATGTATGTAAACAGCGGAAATATAATTAAAGTTATGGTTAATAATATCAAAACAATTCAATCGATACCAAAATCTATACAGGTGAAGAATGTGTCATCATTAACATGGATGCAATTATTTATATAGTGATCGTGTGAAAAATACTTAGTTATCACATTGTATCAATAGGATTGGAGGAGGATATTAATATTTTTAAGCAAATAAACCATATGACCCTCACTATGCAGGTTAGGGTTGTGTTATCATAAACTATGCCAAGAACTATAAACATAATCAATGGAAATATTTGAGTTATGAAATCGGATAGAATGGGGTTAATCTTACCCAAACTAATGAACTGATAAACACAAAAAGTCTATAAAAAGCATGTCATTGGATTTAGAAACCCATACAATAAGTCAGTCTCTAATGTCATGAACCTGCTTCAACAAAGGGGTTAACTTAATATTGCACAGAACTGGACCAGAGACTCATCAATCAGTTTTGACAGATTTTATCAACAGACTACCAGCCAGCCATGCTATCTACTGGTATCTATCTAGTATCCAGCTAAATATAACTCAATGTCAATAATACACTCTGTGTGATGTGATAAGTTTTCTGTAAGCTCACAGTGCAGGGCAGGCACTGCAGGCATTAATTACATTATCAGTTACTTGAATTTTAAATGGCCATAACTCTGTTAAAATATACCGGATTAAACTCAAATTTGAACCTGATCTGTATTTCGGGGTGAGGACCATATGTACCAAATTTGGTGCTGATCAGATGAAAAATATTTAAGTCAACACAGCTTGGATGAATTCTATTTAAAAACAAGAGCAGAAAGGGTTAACTAAACGATACCAAAAACCATACAGATGAAGAACGTGCTAAGAAAAACCTAGGTAAGAAATATGAGGCATATCAGAAGAAAATTGTTTCACTTAGATGCACCAGATAGCATTTGTGTGTAGGGTTAATTATTTTCTAAACCGATCAACCAATCGATACCAAAAACTATACAGGTGAGGTGTGTGTCATCATAAACCTACATATCAAATATGAACACAATCGTACAAAAAATACTTTGGTTACAGCATCGGATAGCTCATGCCTATGTGCGGATGCAAAGTGTTAATAATTTATAAACCGATCAACCGATCGATACCAAAAACTATACAGATGAGGAGTGTGTCATCATAAACATGCACATAAAATTTGAACACGATCCGATAAAAAATATTCGAGTAATCGAATCGGATAGCAAGTGTCTACGGACAGACGGACGGACACAGGCGGACAGACATACAGACGGACGAACGACAGATGGTTGATCCAGACGTCGGCATTATGTGTACCATACATGGTATGGGTACACATAAAAATCAATATCAATACTTATAATTGTATGGTGCCGAAATGAGGACGACCTGATACTTGTCGCCTCCATGTGACTTATCTCATTTTTCTTACTATTAACTATTATTACGATTGGTGATTTGACATGAAATAAAATATTTAGATTTTGATTCAGAACCCTCCACTATTAAACTATCGAAACTGGACTTTTGAACCCTTGGTCTGTACTGCTCTAAACTAAATAAACCCTCGGCCTATTCAACCCTCGGACTAGTGAACCTTCGGATTATTGATCCCTCGGACTAACGCACTCTCCCCTGTTCACCCATTAGTAACCTTAATTATGCAAGTTATCTTCTGCAAATTAGGCGATATAGAAACTGAACAGAATGGAGAAATTAACTTGAAGAAAAAGGTAATTTGAGACTATAGATAATTCATAGATGAGGTCTAAACATAATGAGGTCCCCAGAGGGTGAATTTGGTGATGCTAGCTCACTGCGGGATAGCATCATTAAATTACCCTCTGGTGACCTCATTCTGCAAATGGCAGACACACTATATCCAGGCTAGAATAAGTCCAGGCTCAGTTAACTACATACCCACATTATAAATAGTGGGTCTGATTACCTGTCATTGACTTTCTATTTCTATAACTCACTATTAGTAGTTACAAGATACGTTATGCGATAAACATTTTCACTGTCTAAATGATTCTTTAGATGTTGTAAATTTCATTGGCTGAGAAAACAGGTATTTATTTTTAATGGCCTAACTGTCCTATTCACACTTGGGAGCATGTTAGTTATCATAAGCCATATGCCATTTATATACAAACTCTCTACAAGGCAGAGAGCTCTAGGATATCAATCAACAGAGATGTCACTCCAAGCAGATTTAATATCAATTATAACTGCTATATGCATTGTTTTCTTAACACTGCCATAATTACTTAATAATAACCTTAGCCAGCACAGTGTGACTTCTATGTAAACATTCTGTGTTCTCATGCACCCTCCTCACAGCTCATATCTTATATAGCTCTGAGTATCTGCTGTTTGCATGTTCTCGATTTTAGTCTCATTTAAACCAAATTGGTGTGGTGACCCTGGTGTATGTTATGGCATTAGTTTTTAAAAAAGTTTTTTTAACAAGATTAAACAGAAACAAATTTAAATTTAAATTGATCAAGGAGTTAAATCTAAATTAAAATAAAATGAAAGTGTCAATGACACTGGAGATCAATTTGGAAAGGGAATAATTTAATGTGTTACAGTCAATGGAGTGATTAGGAATGTGGAAAGTTGAATGTCTAAGTAATACTAGATTATCAACATGAAGAGATATATATAAAGTAAAATCCAAGATGGTTGCTGGTGGCTATGTTAGATTAATATGAAGTTTGGTGATGATCGGATGAGGGAAGTTGACTGTAGGGTGTGCACCAAAGGATTTAGTCATGCAACGATTAAAATCCAAGATGACTGCCAGTGGACATGATTTATGGCCGAATGACTCCAATATGACTCGTACCAATCTACATGTCAATGTTAACAGCCATGACAAATTTCATAATGATCCAACGAAAGTTGTGACCAGTAGCTTATGCCAAAGGATTTAGTGATTCAAAGAGTAAAATCCAAGTTGGCTGTCGGCAGCCATGCTTTATGGCCGAATGACCCCAAAATGACTCGTTCCCACTGTATGTCAATATTAACATAAATGACAAATTTCATGATGATCAGATGAAAACTCCGGTCTGTAGCTCGTGCTAATGGATTGAATTTTGAAATCAAAGATGGCTGATGGCAGCCATGTTTTTTTTCCAAATGACACCAAAATGACTCGCTCCCATCTACATGTCAATGTCAATAGGCCAAAAATGTCAATTTTGTAATTATCCGACCAAAGGGTAGACCTGTAGCCCATGCTAATGGATATTGATGAGGGACCTCTCCACACATGCACACACACGGACGACATATACCAAGATATGCCAATAGCTCAAACTTTACAAGTGCCAAAGGATTTAGTCATGCAAAGAGTAAAATCCAAGATGGCTCCTTGTGACGTTGTTTTGTTGCTGAATGACCCCAAAATGACTTGTCTCATGGTTCTGGAGAAGAAGACAATTATTGATGGACGGACAGACTGATTACATAATACATACACTCTAGCTTTAACTTATAAGCTCACAAATTAACATATTTTTATTTTGATGAATGTTAGAATGTTGGGAAATCATGGTTATACGATCAGGGCAGTTTGGTCTCAGTAAACAACCCATATGTTTCTTTTGATTATAATAGGTGATTTACCAAATACTTACGTGCATCTAGTGACATCAAATTATCCCACATCATGGACAGCCTAAAAAGTAATGGCATGATTATAAAATACAAATATATTAGGCCAAAAAAACAAGAGTCAATGACTGTGGGTCGCTCACCAGACTGTAAAGACTGAAAAAACTGGGACTCTGAAGACTACAAGAGTCAGTATGTGACTATCACTTAAGACAAGTAGTTCTAAACATGGACATAGCTGGAGGTTCTCCAACTTGAGGTTCTTCAACTTGAAATTTCTAATTGCACACCACTAACAAATCTCCAACCTCTTACCGTTTAAAGACAACCATACCACAGTACTAAGTTCACAAAAATCATTTTGCATCCCTCTTATGTTGAATTTTACAACTGGTACCAGTACTTCAAGCTCTCTCTCTCAAACGTTTGAAAATTACTAACCCCATAAAGTTAAAATTTGTGGCCAATTTGGTCCAACAGTTAAACCTGAAGTAGGAACATATGGACTGTTGGTATAAAAACATACATGTTGAAAATAAAACCAAACTATGAGAACAATTCTAACCTATTTTTTATGTGAACATCTAATCTACAACAAATGTTATACCAGGCATGAAATTTTCAACTGTTTAAAGTTTGATCAAAGTAGGGGGTCAAAACCCCACTCCTCTACATTTCTTCCCCATTGCCTCAAACATTGCCCCCACCCAAGCTGCCTAGAAATCAATATTATACCAGTGCCAAACAGGATAGAGGAGAGTTAATTCTCTTAGCTCTGCCCCTTAGAACAAATGTGAATCTCCATATACTAGTATGAGATTGATTCATCTAGTATTATCAATATACCCCCCCAATATTCAATAGGATATGATTTCACCTGGATAAGTGGTGGTTAAGAAAATAATATTGGAACAGCCAAGTCTGTATTTGGTATGTTTGATCTTTGCAGAATGAGGTCCCCAAAAGGCGAATTTAATAACATTATTCCCCAAGGTGGAATATCATCAACGAATTCACCCTCTGGGGACCTCATTTCCTAAAAATGACCCCATTTGAACAAATCTGAACCCGGTCACCCAAGGCCTATCCATACCAAATATAAGCTAATATAGGCTTAATGGTTCTTGAAAAGAAATTATTTTAAGATTTACTATGGAAGGAAAGAGTTATGGCCCTAGCTTTGCACCTATTTGATCTGATGAACTTATTTGAACAAACCTGATTGTGAGTCACCTAGGGAACATGCACACTGAGATATATAAACATATTTGGTCGTTAATGTGGAGAAGAAAACAAATGTTGATAGATGGATAGATAGACATCCCAACAGACTGACGGATGGAAGGACCACCTGACAGACAGAAGACAAATTCAAGCCAATATACACCTCCAATGTTTCTTTGAAAAATCAGGGTATGATTTCATCGGTATGAGTGAGCCTGGTTAAGAAAATAATATGCCAGCCAAGTCTGAATATAGTGTGTCTGACATTTGCAGAATGAGGTCCCCAAAAGGTGCATTTAATGACAATATTCTGCAAGGCGGGCTAGCATCACAAGATTCATCCTCAGTCTGATTAGGCCTCACCAGCCATGGGTAACCAAGGAACAATTGAAGTTCTACAGTTGAAGTTGGTAATGCACACCCATTGAGCACCTCAATTATGCATTTAATCTTCTGCAAATTAGGGGGACATAGAAACTGAACAGAAGGGAACAAGTCAAAAATTTAAAATTTCAATTTGATACTTAAGATACTTCGAAGAAGATGATGCCTAAGCAGAATTAAGTCCATGGAGGGTGTATTTGGTGATGCCAGCATGCTGTAAAGGGTTAATTTAGTGACGCTATCCTGCATGGTGGGCTAGCATCACCAAATTCACCCTCTGGGGCTAATTCTGCTTAGGCCTCAACTGCTATGGGATAGCTAGGATCAGATTAAAGTTCCCCAGTTGAAGTTGGTGATGTTCACCCATTAGTCACCTCTATTATGCAATTTATCTTCTGTGATTAGGGGATATACTGAACAGAAGGGAAAAAGTAACTAAAGATCATTTGAGAGGTAATTTGAGACTATAGTTACTTCCCAGATGTCAAAGCAGAATGAGGTCCCCAGAGGGTTAATTTGGTGATGCTAACCCGCTGTGTGGGGTAGCATCACTGCATTCACCCTTTGGGGACCCCATTCTGCAAATGTCAGACACACTAAATTCAGAGAGTGTGTTTAAAATTGCTAGCAGTTACAATGTTTACACAAGCTGCTAGATGACATATTATTCTAAACTTGATTAATGACCTGTTTCTCTCTCTATCTATCCACAAAGATATATCTGCAACTTTAATAGAACAGGTATTATGTGGAAGCTGGAGATTTGGAAGGAATGTTGGTTGGGTGCAGTCCACTGCAGGGTGGGGTGGGTGGGGGTGGGGTGGGGAATGGGGTGGATCTGGGCTATGTGGGAGATGGGTAAAGGAATATTTCTGTAATTTCAGAATATTAAAGTTTCATAACTCTGCAGCTGTTATAACAGTGTTACTTTAAAAAAAATTTATGAAATGATTAAAAAATAAATTTTCTGTTAGTTAAATTGAGTAAGGTGAAAATTCCAAAAATCCGAATTTTTGTTTTTGTTTTTTGAGTTATGTCACTGGCTCCGCCCACATTCGACCCAGTGACCTCATTTGAACAAATCTGAATAACAGTCCCCCAAGGACACTTTGTACCAAATATGAACCCATTCGGCCCAATAAAATTTTAGAAGAAGTCGTTGTAAGAATTACAGAGTTATGGCCCTGGTTTCGCAACTATTTGACCCAGTGTCCTCATTTGAACAAAACTGAATGAGATTCACATAGGGAACATCCACACCAAATATGAACCCATTCCGTCCAATGGAATCCGAGAAGATGTTCAAAGAATTGTTGACGGACGGCCCAATGGACGGACGGATGGACGGACGGACAGATGGACGGACGACGGTGATGACTATAGCTCCACCGGAGACTTCGTCTCAGGTGAGCTAAAAAAGGGTTTTGATTCTCTGGCAAATTTTTTTGAGAATCGATGAGGGAGCGAGGGTTTTATTTTTATTTTTGTTATGGGGATAATGCCCATAGTTAGCATGGGTTATTATACCTGCCCAGGTTAAGAAAATCTAAGGAGAACATTGTTTTGATATAAACTAATGTATTCCACTATAAAGAATGACCAATTATCACATTATACTACCCGTACATCATATATTTATTATTGGTATATTTGATATATGTATGGACCTTTTTATAGTATATATCTATTTAAATCAGACCTGTTTACTTTCATAATTGGAAATAGGGAGATTTGTCTTCAGAAATAGGGAGATTTAGTGAAAAATAGGGAGATTTTTTTCAATGTCAGTAACATGGAAAACACTTCATATTTTTTATTTAAATGTCATAGACTGTTTGTTGCATTTTATTTTAGTTTGCATCTGCCACACCTTAATTACCTGTTTCTTGATTTTCTGCATTCAAAGGCACACCCTTTCGGTAGTATTCACAGTTTAGTACATCTATGATCTATGCACAATTAACGGCCTTGATACCGACTACCGAGTGTCTCTAATTTATAAAATCACTGAATCATTGGGAATAAAATTATGATTTTTCGGTTATGGATCATGCTTTATTTCCAACAAGACAAAATACGATTAAAAATATATTTGCACACTATAAAATGGTGCTCTCGGATAATTTTGTCGCCAAATATATTCAGTAACATCGGTGAATTTAAACTTAATTAAAGAGAATACGCATGGACAGATTTCTTTGAGGTCCGTTCGATTCTTTTTCTCTGTTACTGCGTATATAAAACACGGAATACAACAAAGACGGAAACAGAACTAAAACAATCAAACTTTAAATCGGGATTATACATTTTATATCTATCTATATACTTTAATATTTATCCATCTATACTATAGTAACTATACATGCTAGCCATAAAAACTTCAAATACTATTAAATTAAACCAGCATACACATCGCCAATACGCACCATATATCTTTCCGGTTTGCGTTCCCGAAATTGGAAATCACATAATTGTTTACAGCACGGAAACACATTTGACTTAATAAACTTGGGGTTTGGGCAGCTTGTGGTGACAATATACCTGGTAGTTATCGTTGCCTAGTGTCTGTTGTTGAATACCAACACATACACCATTGTATGTCTATCATATTCGAGGTTTGAAACATAACTAATTTCTCTTTTCTAGTTTCCCATTTTCGTGTTATCATTTGACAGCATCTGTCAATTTGAAAATCGTAATAAAATGCTTCAACGCGGGCCTTTTTTCCAGACGCGGCTATGCCCGAGAATCAAAACCTTTTTTTTTGGGCATTATTGTACAATATTATATCTCACGTGACTTTCTCGCATTCTGATTGGCTGCATTCTGCTATACTATTTTACGATAGTACCCCAGTAGGATTCCTACATGCCTACTATTCTTTTTCTATTTATAGTAACAAACTCATTTCGCGAAATCAAGTTGCCGCCTGAAAATACAGCCAATCTTAAACTATGCATTGTACAATACTTGTTGCAAAATCGGTATATCATTAGATTTGTCCGGTGAATTGTAATGATCTTACAAATGTCTGATCATAGCTAGCCAATGTATTTAATAGTTTGTCCGTTTAGTTGACAAGCGGCCAGTCCAAATTTTTTAATGCCAGTGGACGTTATTTATAACTTCCCTTTCCGTTCTAATCGAAGTTAAGTAAGTTAACTTCTAACAATTCGCCAAAATGTCTTTGCTAATGACGTATTTAGAGAAATAAATGCCTGAATCATGAAGAGATGCTGTTAGTTGTAACTAATAACATAGTTATGCTTCACTGCCATTGTCAGAGACCAATTTCCCAAATTCACAGTAAATACAAATGTGACAAAAACAGACACAGAAATTATGTGATAATTGGCACCAATGTTCGATATAATATAATAAATAATGAATGTCTTGTCATTGACTATGCCAAAATAGTGGTCCTCGAGGAGGAATAGTCCACTCGCCTGCGGCTATTGGACTATTCCTCCTCTAGGACAACTATTTTGGCATAGTCAACTCCAAGCCATGCATTATCTATATAATAGTAAGAGTGGTATGCTTATTCATGTCACTGGTTCTAAATCTATTTAAGACTATAGTCTAGACATGTTTTCACAAAAGTAGAACTTTAAGTAGACATTTGTGCGGAACAGTGGTAAACCTAGTGATTTTACATAATTTAGGTATGCTGAACAAAATTAGCCATGGTGCCAGTCCGATTTTTGTGTCCTTGACCTAAAAAATTGATAAACAAAATGGCCACCAGAATGTCCCCAAATTTTTAGCAGCGTACCAATTACCTCCAGACCTCTTAATTCAGAATGTTTGGCTTTGGCAATCTGCTATGGCAACCCGTTACCGTGGCCCAGTTTGCTTCAGCATTGCTGACATCCGTAGCCAATTGTGTGTACTGTTACCTCTGACTAGTGAATCATTCACAAATGGTCACTAAGTAATAAATGAAAGTGTCAATGACACTGTAGCTCAACTTGGAGAGGGGATAATTTAATGTGCAACAGTCAATAGAGCGATTAGGAACTCGGGAAAGTTTAAATGTCTGAGCATTAAATGCCTTATATTGTTTTTAATGGGTAACTTGCTCTGTGTCTTTCCGCGGGTTTGAAGACCCATGCACCCTTCCAGTGCATAAGTGCAGTTATAAGATGGATAACTCTAAACTCAGTGGTTATTATTGTTAATAGTAACCACTTGATTTTAGAGTTATCCATCTTACAACCGCAATTTGTCCGTTTGAGCATGAATTCCTGGAAAAGATCTGGTCCACAAACAATAGAAAGAGCAAATTTCAAACATCGATATCTAATCACTCTGAGCTTTGATGGGTGGGTTCCTCGACACAAATCAAATATTTTTTACCCCCGAAGCCAAAGAAATAGTAATTTAGGAGCGTCTGATAGGATTGAGTACCTTTAACCCAATAGGTGCTCTAGGACCCAAAATATTCTCAGTTAAAATACATTTTCTTGTGAAATACACATTAGGGTACATTAAAGAAGTTGATTAGTGAGGGTGCATATATATATATATATATATATATATATATATATATATATATATATTATTATTTCGGTGGCCATTTTGAATCAAGATTTTCAAGGTCAAGGACACTGATATCAGCCTAGCACTGTGGCTCATTTTGTTCCAATTGTAATATCACATGAGTTACCACTTTTCCACACAAATGCAGTTGACACTATTTTCTAGGCCCGTTTTACGAAAACAAGTCTAGACGTCTGCTAGGGGAAGTGACTTCTCCTGCATCATCACTACAAAGTGAAGCGATGAATGAAAATTATATTTCAACACTGGAAGGCAATTTTGGGAAAAATTATATTTCTCTCTAGTTATTAAAGATACTTGCTGAATAATAGAAACTAATTCTCACAATATGCAGTAAGCACACTTTTCTAGATCTACGTGAGTTATGAATGGTATAAACTGGCACAACTGTCCCCAGCCGCACATCAAACAACTGCAACTTAACACTGTCAGTGTAATACTGTGCTGGAGGATTGGCATTACATGTCAATACAAGTCAGCTTACACATTACTCGCTGCCTATGCAGGACAGTGGGAAATGCTACTTTTCCTTTTTATTATATTTAGAACTGTACCTGGAAAGGTGTTTGATATCTACACAAATCAGTGTTCTAAATACTGTAAATTCAATTAGTATAGGTTATAACCCCCTTGAGTATCTGTACAAGAAATATAGATCAAGGCCGCAAAGCGGCCGCGGTCTATATTTCTTGTACAGATACCCAAGGGGGTTATGACATATTTATAAAACGGTTCACACCCCAAGGCAAACACAATTGAGTCACATTATATTCGACGATTACCTATCAATTACCATTCAATTAAAAGATAATTGAATGGATTGTGGTGTTACATATTCCTGTTGAATAATTAGTCAAATGTTCATTGATAATCGGCTCACTTGTGTCTGCATTATATATCAGCATTGATAAACCATTTTGTGTCCGAATTTGAGAACGTTTTATACTGATAACGTGTTTCTTGATAAAACAGATTCTTCCTTGTGACAATAAACTGTTTCAGCTGTTTAGGTTATTTTTCGCCTTGTTGCCATAATGGAATTATCGTTCAGAACACAGGAGACAATGTGCCGGTACTGTTCGGACTCGGAAGTGAAACTATTCCACATTGCATGAAGTTTGTGTGATGAAATATCACCAGCATTCATAACAAAAGACGTAAGCAAACCTGTGTATAGTGCCTGTATTTTCCGTGCACATGCATGTATACATATGTGAACAGTTTGTGAAATTTTCTAAATGTATCATTCTAAAGATCATTACGTGATCATAGTGGATTATACATTCGAAACAGATTTGGATCTCGTTCAGTTTACTTCCAATCACCCGCTCCTCCCGACAAACCAAAACATATTCAACCGAAAGTGTTGGGCCCCCACCCATGCAGACCACCCCTATACATGTATGTCCGCTAATAATGGAATGATCCGTGTTTTAACTTCCCGAGTGACTGGTGCGATCATTATCATGGCGCATTGTTAGAATTTCACACCTATCACTCCGATCTCCTTTCAGCTTACTATCCAATTAATGTCAATTTATGTGTGATATTTAGCTCTAGTCTGTATTTTGGCCCCGTTGAAATACAGATTCATACAAGCAATATTGTTCATGAATTGGAGCAATTTGATTGGCCGAGGGGTGTGAACCGGTTTATAAGTATAACCACAACTCATTCAAAGGTGAACTTTCTTACTTTCTCACCTTTTCAGCTCACTGTTCAAATCAGTAGTACTTGACAGTATTTACAAGTTTAGAATTACAAATGGAGGAAGGCATGATTGCTCTCTCACAAGTGTGCACACGCAATTTTTATTTCACGGGTGCTAACATTCACACTCATCCCTCTTGTCAAAATGTTTATGGTCACTGTAATCGTTGAATAAAAGGGCGCTCGGCCACAGAATCCCCTACACGTTGGCATCATTTCGAGCGAATGCTTTATTGAAACTTGTGCATTGTCTTATAACTGAGCTGCATACAAATAACCAAATCTGAAAAAAATCTTAAGTCAAAATATATCCTCAAATTGGCACAATATCAACAGAATTCTAAGAATACAGTTCGAACAAAGATGCATCCAAAGATGTATGATACTATGTCAAAATAAGGCAATAACTCCACCAAAATGACTCCGTCAGAACTCAAAATCGCAGTTGCACAGGTTCCCATGCTGGTTGACATCTGTGCCAAGTTTTAACAAGAGCATCGCTAGGGCATGGCAAAATACACATGTAGTAATTTCAACAAAGAGCCATGGAGAATTTTAAAACAAACTTAACTATAACTAAAGCTATCATCCCGAAACCAAAATAATCGTCAAATTATAAGTCAAGCAGGACCATAACTCTGTCCAAAATTAGCGGACCGAAAAAATTCGAACATGAACATGACCTGTATGTTCATATGAGTAATCTATATCCCAAATTTGAAAACAATCAGAAAACTAAAGTTATCACCCCGAAACCAAAATAATCGGCAAAAATTGGCGGACCGAATCCAAATTCGAATTTGACCTGTATTTTCATGTGGCATATCTACATACAAAATTTGAAAACAGTCAGACAACTAAAATTAAAGTTGTCATCCGGAAACCAAAATAATCGGCAAATTCTAAATTGACCAGAACCATAACTCTGGCAAAAACCCAAATTTGAACTAGTAAACTTCGTAATTACATGTTTACTTACAACATAATCGTTGACAACATGATTCTTTTTTCATTAGGTTAGATAAAACATAGTTGACATCTCCGTACCTCAGGACGATTAATCAAACGAAAAACCCATTGCACCGATACATGTATAATATGTATATGCTCTCATACTATTTATATTCTTTTCTAAAAATAGCTTTCTGTAATTCTCAATATACATACGAATCATTGAGAATAAATCATCATCATAGTGAGCTTGTCTTACTGTCTCACCTGTATAATGATGCCATACACACTGATATAGACCTGCTGCTTGTTTCATCACTGCTATCACCATATGTGGAAACTGTAGGCAGATCATTTCCATCTATTTGGCACGCTCCCTGGATGATGAAAAACAACAGATTAAATTCAATCATGACTTGTTGTCATTGTCTGGTTTTGCATCTAAACAAATTACCATCAGTCATAACAACTCACTAAATTTGTTGATTGTTTTATGAATTGCACATTGGCAGTTCCTAAAATTTACATTACCAACAGAAAGAATTAAGTTGCTAGATATTACATGCAACCTCTGATTGATAGTTTCGCCACACAAAATCTGATTCCAATTTGAAATCTGAAGGGTGATTGATGTGGAGATTTACAGGATACTAATGAGATGATGTTATTTCTGATACCTATGAACTAAACTCTCTATTTTGAGAATAATCTGCGAGCGTGAGAACACTGTAACTGTAAGGCATTTTATTACTTGGTAAACAGATTTTTTGGCTCAAAGGTAGGAGAGGTGTGAGGAAAAAAATAATAAAATAGGAATGAATGATTGTCAAAAAATTGCAAGGACATTTATATTTTTATTTTGAAATCAAGAGATGAATAAACAAACAAAAATATTGCCAAGATCGGCATTCGTGTTGGTGATTATTTTAAAGTCGGAAAATCTGGTTGTCACCAGACTGTAAAGACTGAGAAGACTGGGACTCTGATGACTACAACAGTCAGTACTTGACAAAATCACTTAAGACAAGTAGTTCTAAACATGGACATAGCTGGAGGTTCTTAGATGAGCATGGCTCTTCATCTTGAAATTTCTGTTTGCACACCACTGACAAATTTCCAACCCCTTACCCTTTTTAAACAAGACAACCAGACCACAGTACTAAGTTTACAAAATTTCTTTTGCACATCCCTCTTTTACAACTGGTACTTCAAGCTCTCAAACTTTTGAAAATTTCCAACCTGACATCCCCCTTAATAAAGTTAAAATTTGTGGCCATATCGGTCCAACAGTTTAACCTGAAGTAGGAACATATGGACTGTTGGTTTAAAAACATACTGGTTGCAAAATCAAATCAAACTATGAGAACAATTCTAACCTATTGTATCCGACATGAACTGTTGAAGATTTGATCAAAGTAGGGGGTCAAACTTCACCCCACCTAGACATCCCAACAGACAGACAGATGGAAGGTCAGCCTGTCAGATATATTCAATCCAATATTCCCCCCAATTTTTATTTGAAAAATCAGGGTATAATTTCACCTGATAAGTGGTGGTTAAGAAAATAATATGGGTACAGCCAAGTCTGAATTTAGTGTGTCTGACATTTGCAGAATGAGGTCCCCAAAGGGTGAATTTAATGATGCTATTCCACAAGGTGGGCTAGCATCACTGAATTCACACTCTTGGGATCTCATTCTGATTAGGCCTCAATTGTCATGGGAAACCTAGGAAAAGCTTGAAGTTCTCCAGTTGAAGTTGGTGATGTGCACCCATTGGGCACTTCGATTATGCATTTTATCTTCTGCAAATTAGGGGATATAGAGACTGAACAGAAGGGAAAAAGTAATTAAAACATGTCAATTTGATACTCTAGATATTTCCCAGAAGACGAGGCCTAAGAGGAATTAGATCCCCGGAGGGTGTATATTTTGATGCTACCCAGCTGTACAGGGTAGCTTCACTAAAGTTGTAAGTTGGGAGATAATATGGGGTGGAAGGGCTGTTGGCAGGGTGGGGGTCTGGGCCATTGTGGGTTATTGGAAAGTTTCCGTGATTTCATTAAAGATTAAAGTTTCATAACTCTACGGATAATATGAGGGTGTTAGTTTTTCAAATTTTATAATAAGTTTAAAAAAAAAAAAAAAAAAAATTCTTGTTAAATTGAGCAAGGAGTTCAATCTGAATTTTTTTTCTCGACCCAGTGACCTCATTTAAACAAATCTGAACCAGTTAGCCAGGGACGCTTTATACCAAATATGAACCCAATGACAAACAACTTTTTTTGGGGATTGGGAAATCTTTGTTCTAACTCAGATCAGGTATATACTAACTGTCAGAGGCATACATGTATACAATTCTTTCAATACAGCCACCAGTCCCTGTTGGTATCGGTTGGTTAAATCTAGATTTAACGATGCGATCAATGTAGATAACTGTCCCTGTAAGAATAAGAAGAAATACAGCATTAATAAGATAAACCATCTACGTCAGTCAGTCTGGATATCAACAGATCCACCTGCATCAAAATCAGGGGATTCTGATATCTGTATTCATGCTGAAATAGTCGAATATGGATTAGTTGAGCTGCAATGAAATGCAAGTTTTCTGAAATATTAACTAAGATGACCAGAAAGCATAATTAATCCTATATGTTTTCAAACGATACATGACATGAGCACTATATATTTACATAGCCTGGTGCTTCAATAAATCCCAGTCGGTGATCGGTCAACTGGCAATTGAGTATTGCATATTATATGGAAATTAGCCATGTGACACAACAAAGTCCAATAACTCTGCTGAAAATATCCGACCGGACATGGTTTGCGAACTCGTTCTAGATACTGGTCATGTGAACTCATATACCAAAAATCTTTGAAATCCGTTGACATTTGTGGAAATGAGCCCTGTGACGTCGTCCATTTGCACACACAAAAATAAACAAAGTCCAATAAGTCTGCTTAAAATATCCGGCCGGACTTGGTTTGCGAACTTGTTATAGATACTGGTCAAGTAAACTCATATACCAAATATCTTTGAAATCCGTTGAGATTTGTGGAAATGAGCCCTGTGACATCGTCTATTTGCTATTTGGTAAATTCGACAAAAATAATAATCAAAGTCCGGTGGACCTGGCTTGAGAACTCATTCTAGGTAATGGTCAGGTGAACTCATATACCAAAAATCTTTGAAATCCGTTGACATTTGTTTAAGTTATGATTCTTACAAATTACAAACGGACGGACAGACAGATGGACTGACGGCTCGACAGACGGACGAACGGAACCCATTCCTATATCCCCCGCAAATTTTCAATTTGGCAGGGGTTAAAAACATGTTGCTAATCTAGTCATCACGCGAGAGATAGCGAACTGTTATGGTCTGTTAATCGCCGGAAAAATGGGACCCTTCTGATGTCTCATTAGAACAATCATTGTTCGGCTGAGTCGCATCAGCAGAATTACTGTACAATTTCACATATTCAAAGCACCTTTGATCTACGAAATTCTATGTCTGACGTTGCAATAAATATGTTGTTGCAATAGATATGTTGTTTTGGTGACACAGTGATTGATACAAGATCACACCAATTCTGATGCTGAAGTTTACTCAAATATTATATGATATGGGTGATGTTCATGATACTTACCTGTCACTATAGGCTGTCAACATCGATAAATATAATGATAAATATGCATGTTTTAATAAATTTATGATGATAAATAGCTGTGATATGGGCAGATCCTTAATGTCCTGTGTGGGATTTTGATTGTCCTATATATAGTAGGGCCACCGACCCGTCAACTACGAAATACCCTAGTTGTTTCAACACTTATCATACCTATACATGTATTACATGAATCCCAAATACATGTATGTTACCATACCATTATGGATTACATATAGGTCGCATTGGTGATCGGAAAATAGAGTAAAATATTATGCCACCGCTCTTCTTGGAGTCCAGCAATGAAATTAACATAAATTATGCCAAACATGTGTTCGACCACGTGTTGAATCAATTATCTGAGTCATAGCACCAAGCTATCCTTAGCAGTAATATACAATGGTCCCGGGGTGATATAAACACCAATTTATCATCATTCTACGATCTTTCCCAAGTTTCATTTGAGTTCCAATTATATTTCCACGTCTATATATCAAGAGAGACATCCGAACGTTGGTTCAATTTCCATGAGGACGTCATCAGATGGGTTGATCTTTACAACCGTGGAAAATTAGGATCGATATGTCCCATCACCAATAAAGCAACTATCTATAGAAGACCATATTAAAGATTATCTCCCACAAGACTGTGCCATATACCATAACCCCACAAATGGCTGCACTGAGCAGCCATTGACTAATCAGGCTGAATATTTGGCTAACTTTCAGTGCCGCATACTGTATACACTCGTCAGTAAGCACATCCTCGAAGTTAGGCACAGTCGGGGTTTTTTAACCTGAATATAACATGGGGTGGTCCTCGTAGCCCACCCCATTTTTGAGCATTTGGAAGGTGAATACAATCATGTCTTTCTAACCTAAAGAATAGGAGAAGATACTCCAGTACATCTGTGCTTTAATTATTTTTTCCAGCTGTTTTTCTTAAAAAATAAAGATGTATAGTAGTATACAATTGTGTTAATATTGTTGTGAATCATACACATCTTATTCTATTTTTAGTTGTTGGATCAATCAAAGCAGTATCAAATCAATAAAATCAAGGGATGTGTCAGTTATTGTTCACACCTCTATCATAGTAAATCCAATGGGATGTAGAGTGATCACATTAGAATCCTTTGATAATGCAGAAGAGTTATGTATGTTCGTCTGCTGTGTTTTTATAAGAATTAGCTTGATTAACAAGAGATGGACTGTCGTCCGGTACATACCCTCTAGTGGCATACCGCCTAGTGTGGGCATATCTATAACTTATGACTGCTATACTCAGACAGATAGACCCAAAAATCAGCATTTTAATATAAACGAAGATGAATAACTATAGCATAAAAAACAAAACAAAACAGTTGAATATGCCATTAAATGTCCTCATAGTGGTGAACATCCATAAACAATTTCATTGAGATCCGAGCATTACTGTTCAAGTTATGACCTGAACAGACATCGGATGGACCAAACAGCCAACATGTCCAGATAAACGAACTTGAATAACTCTAGAATGGAAAAGCCAAACAGAAGAATGGAACCCTCTATTGAATGTCCTCACAGTGGTGAACATCCATACCAAATTTCATTGAGATCCCAGCACAACTGTTGAAGTTACGACATGAACAGACACCAGACAGACCAAAAAGCCAACATTTCCAGATAAACAAAGATGTATAACTCTAGAATGGAAAATCCGAACAAAACGATGGAACCCTCTTTTTAATGTGCTCATAGTAGTGAACATCCATACCAAATTTCATTGAGATCCCAGCACAACTGTTGAAGTTACGACATGAACAGACACCAGACAGACCAAAAAGCCAACATTTCCAGATAAACAAAGATGAATAACTCTAGAATGGAAAATCCGAACAAAACGATGGAACACTCTATTGAATGCCCTCATAGTAGTGAACATCCATACCAAATTTCATTGAGATTCGAGCACTACTGTTCATGTTATGACATGAACAGACACCAGACGGACCAAAAATCCAACATTTCCAGATAAACAAAGATGAATAACTCTAGAATAGAAAATCCGAACAAAACGATGGAACCCTCTATTTAATGTCCTCATAGTTGTGAACATCCATACCAAATTTCATTGAGATCCCAGCACAACTGTTGAAGTTACGACATGAACAGACACCAGATGGACCAAAAATTCAACATTTCCAGATAAACAAAGATGAATAACTCTAGAATGGAAAATCCGAACAAAACGATGGAACCCTCTATTTAATGTCCTCATAGTAGTGAACATCCATACCTAATTTCATTGAGATCCGAGCACCAGGGTTCGTACACTAATTTTAAAGTGAAATTCCAGTATATTTCCAGTATATTCCAGTATTTTTTTTCCAGATTTTCCAGTACGTGTTATCGTGCTTATTATACAGGGTTTCATCTAGACTATGGTGTCAGGGAATGGTCCCCTTTTAGTGTCAAGGGAATTTATACTCCAGAATTAATTTATATAATAATAATAATAATAATATAGAGTATTTGTATAGCGCCATATCCCGTATGGCTCATGGCGCTGAACAATTCACACAAACGCAGTCACACACATTCACACTATAACATATACGCAATAAATAATATGCATGTATTTCAATAATTAAGTCTCCTCAACGTTTTCTGATGTTATTTGTCCGAAATGGGAGAAATACCAGTATTGCTTTTAAATTAATATATCCATGCCTTACATTTCCACAAGACAGTCATTTCAACAACTATATTGCACACCATATTCATAATAATAATCTTACAGCCATTAAAGCTATTACTTTTAAGGCCACCATATCAGACCACAAACCACTCCTGGTATCTATTAGCAGCAATATAATACATACATGAAGGTAGTCTATACTGGCTGTTCAGTCAGTTGGATGAATGACTACCTTCATGTATGTGAACTTAACCTACCGACCTTGTTTTTATTTCCAGGAATTACATGCCGTAATGACTGATGTTATTTATATTGCCCAAATAGTTTTGTACATTTTAACTGTTTATTAAATCAACTCATAATTGATAACTAATCCTTAGTGTTGATTGATTCTCTCATATTAACTGGCATATTTATTATTATAACATGGATATGTCACATTCTTCCACTTATGTGTACTCCTGAAAATATTATAACATATCAACCTATAGATGGGAAAATTAGACTGATTTGAACTCACACTCACCTTTGTTTTACATCATTAGTGCAATCATTTATCTGATAAATTTAACTGAACTGAATCATTGGCAACAGACAGGAAATGTCTCTCCTATATAATATTTGAATGAAAACTAATTGTTGATGAACTTGATTTTGAAAACAGTAACTTAAGTCAACACTGAACGTATATACATAGATCTGGAACACACTTATTGGGTTTTCATTTGATCAAGCAGTTTCTTGATCCGACTGTCAACATTTGTGACTTCAGTTTGCTTCTCGCTGGCTGTTCGCCGCAAACTATTTGATTGGGTTATCAAAGTTATTTGACGGGTGGCCTCTGCCTTCTCTGCCGTCGAATCTGCTGATTTGATCAAGCTTACGATATCTTGCTCCAGGCGCTTCTTCTTCACTTTGAGATCATCTAACTTGTCGACATCAGCTTTCCTTTTCAGCGCATTCGAATCCAGAATTTTTTTCCGCCTTTCATCCTCGAGAAAGTTCATGTATCTCTGCCTTGCACTTGCAGCGGATAATAGTAGGGCCATGGACATTTTCACACCTGACACACCTCCAGATGCCGCTACGTGATCACAAATTACTCGTTTCGCTATGAATGACCGTTCTTGTAAGTTTTCCTCAGCTATTTCTTTATTTACAGAGAAACCTCGCTCTACGCTCGCTTGTCCATGGGATAACATCAGAACCATTTTTACAACAAGCCACAGATTTTGATAATTTCGTTTTCTCTCGGGTGTTCCATTCATTTTCTCATAAAGCAGCTCGTCCACTCTGTCCTTTAGTGGGTCAAAACTGGTGAATACTGATTCTGTCTGAGCAACTTCAGTGTCAATGAAATTTGTGAACTCAAGGCACACAACATCACACTTTTCTTCCTTGACCTTCCCATACTCTACAAGAGCTGACAGCATTTTCTTCATTAACGTTAAGCTTGCGTCCTTTTTAACAAAAGTTCTTGGGTCCAAACACTTCATACTTCTGACCAGCGTATACAAGAGAGGGCTTTTCACTTGCAGTTTTGACACAATTTTCATTATTAACTTCCGGCACTCAACCCTTGTGTCCAGACATTGACGGTCACTAACTTTCTTATTTGAAAGTAACTGTTTCATCTTGTTTTCTGCTGTGAAACCAATATCAATTTTCCTCATCGGACAGAAGTTTTCTTCTTTAGTTATATCTGGATTCATCATTTCTGCAATTGTAATATTCTCTGTAACTTCTCGCTTGATAAATCTCTGGAGCAAACCCTTGAGTAATTTCCCGAGATCACTAGACAAGAAGGGGAGCATAGGCCTGTCAGCTTGGTATAGTGTCAGAAATGAAGAAATCTGTCTAGCAACTGACAGCATTGAATTGATTTTCACAATGATCAAGGGGTCAGCTGACATGTCCTTGACAACTTCATAAGATTTAGTCGTCATCACTCTTGTGTCTTTGATTTTTTTCTGCTGTAAAGCTGTTATATATATGTTCACATTGTCCCATACCTTCAACACACGCTCTGCGACAGGAACGTTCTCAACCCAACGGTGCCGGCAGACTTTGATGGGGAAGAGAGAGCTTCCTGTGAGTTTCATGTAATCCTCTCGCCTCGCGGGAGTATCTTTGAACAGTCGATACATTGAACTAAATAGATCATCCAAACGCCACCCCGACTCTTGAACACCATCTCTGAATGCTCCATGCAACACATGCAAACCACAAGTGCCGATATTTATTGCCGTTTCTCCGGTAAGATTTTTCAGCTGTGTTTGGAACAGATCGAGGAATTTCAGATTAGCGTTTGGCCCATCCATTGAAACTTGTAAAACACGATTCAACTGTAGCTGTTTGATGCTCTCAGTTATATGCTGGAGAATGTCCTCACTGTATGCATGGCCCATGAATTGTGAAGTGAGGTACCTTGTGGAAACTTGGTTAACATTCCAAAATCTTACATGCACATCAAGTTGTTTGTTTTTAGTTTTTTCGTTCATCGATTCATCAAAAAGAACGACAAAGTCAGATTCATCATTCACCATACTCACTAACTGTGTTGTTAGGTGAGGTGCAATCCCAAAACATGCTACATATGCTGTTTTCTTTTCACCGCATGAAAATCGCTGGACAATATTGCTATCTGGAAACATGCTTTTAAATAGGATGTCAATGTGTTCATTTGATTTATAAGAGTTGTGACACGATACCGTATGAAGTGTCCATAACACTTCTGACTTCAATAAATCTTCTCTGTTGCCTAAGCCTGAGGAATTCCTGGTAGTGGAAGAAGATCTGGTACCAGTGGCAGTGGCACTGGCAGTAGGCCTAGAACTATCAGGACTAGAGACTGTAGAAGATGCGTTTGTGGTTGGTACTGCACTGCTAGTTGTAGAGGTACTAGGAACCGAGAAAAATGTCCTCACATTCACCCCCTCCCTCTTCTTCATGGCATCGATGTGCTTCTTCCCTTTGGCGTGCGATTTGATAGCAAATTCCCCCATATTGCCGATATCGAAACTTTTGGCACACACATTACACTTCGCTCGCTTGGGGTCACCAGGTACAGATGACAACCAACCTCTATTTTCTAGCCAATTATCGTTAAATTTGCATTCTCCTCTCATATTTATATGTTTTGTCACGATTTTGCCATTTATTTATTGTAATTGCGCGGTATCGAAAGTAAAAACAGGAAGTTTAATTAATTTACCGCATCATGCGCATGGCAACAATCGCAGGACCGGTGCCCAGGAAAATAAACCGGTGCTATGCGCGGTATCGAAAGTAAAAACAGGAAGTTTAATTATTTACTGCATCATGCGCATGGCAACAATCACAGGACCGGTGCCCAGGAAAATCAACCGGTGCTCAGGAAATAATGACCGGAATTCCAGTATATTCCAGTATCGATCGGCCGGAGATCGTTTTTCAAGTATATTTCCAGTACTGGAAAGTTGAATTTGCTTTTTCCAGTATATTCAAGTTTCCAGTAGGGGCGTGCGAACCCTGGAGCACTATTGTTCAAGTTATGACATGAACAGACATCGGACGGACGTACGGACGGACAGACATACGGACAGACGGACGTACGGACGCACGCACTGACGGACAGGTGCAAAACAGTATACCCCCCTTTAAAAAAAAAAGGGGGTATAATAAGCATTAGTGTAACTAAATAACCTTGTGAACTAGAGCTGAAACGGTTGACCCATTCTTCTAACCGGTTACCATTGGGGTTAGCCGGATTTTAACCGGTTAACCGCTAATTTCTAGCGGACTTCTCTCACACTAATTATGTCGACATTATTCCATGCTCCAGGGACAAACCTAGGTGAGAAATAGTAGCTGAAATAAAGACCTTATTCACAACATTTAACGATATTCAAAAACACGCATTCACTGTTCTTTTGCTGGCTCTCGTGATGGGGAATGAGCAAGTGAAATTTATGAATGGCAGGGGGGGTCGCTTATTTGCCGTGATCAGCATATGTTTGGGCATTTGTAAAACAAGTAACAATAGTATGGGTATTGGTAAAACGAGTAACAAAACTATATATTAAAGATCTGTAATATATCATTATCATCATTGGTACATTGTATATCCTCCAATGAATTATATATGAAAGTGTCAATGACACTGTAGCTCAACTTAGGTAGGGGAATAATTTAATGGTTGACAGTAAATGGAGGAATAGGAAAGGTGCTAATTGAAATGTCTAAGTAAGACTAGATGTACATGTCAATATCAACATTCATGACAGGTTTCATAATGATCGGATTAGGGATGTGGTGATTATGGTGTGCCAAAGGATTTAGTGATGCAAAGAGTAAATTCTAAAATTACCCCAAAATGACCTGTTCCCATCTACAGCCTTTACAAATCTCATAATGATCTGATCAAAGGTACGACCTGAAGCCTGTGCCAAAGGATTTAGTCATGCAAAGAGTAAAATCCAAGATGACTGCTGGCGGCCATGTTTTTCGGCTGAACGACCCCAAAATGACTCGTTTCCCATTTACATGTCATTGTTAACATCCATGACAAATTTCATGAAGTTCCGACCAAAGCTACGACCTGTAGCCCGCACCAAAGGATTTAGTCATGCAAAGAGTAAAATCCAATATGGCTGCTGGTGGACATGTTTTTTAGCCGAACGACCCCAAAATCACTCGTTCCAATCTACATGTCAATATTAACATCCATGACAAATTTCATGATGATCAGACGAACAGTACGACCTGTAGCCCGCACCAATGGATTGAATTTTGAAATCCAAGATGGCCACCAGCGGCCATGTTTTTTGGCCAAATGACCCCAAAATGACTCGTTCCCATCTACATGTCAATGTCAACATTCATGACAAATTTCATAAAGATCAGATCAAAGGTATGACCTGTAGCCCGCGCCAAAGGATTTAGTCATGCAAAGAGTAAAATCCAAAATGGCTGCTGGCGGCCATTTTTTTTTAGACGAATGACCCCAAAATCACTCGTTCCCATCTACATGTCATTGTTAACATCCATGACAAATTTCATGAAGTTCTGACCAAAACTACGACCTGTAGCCCGCGCCAAAGGATTTAGTCATGCAAAGAATAAAATCCAAGATGGCTGCTGACGGCCATGTTTTTTGGCCGAACGACCCCAAAATGACTCGTTCCTATCTACATGTCAATATTAACATCCATGACAAATTTCATGATGATCAGACGAACAGTCTGACCTGTAGCCCGCGCCAATGAATTGAATTTTGAAATCCAAGATGGCCGCCAGTGGCCATGTTTTTTGGCCGAATGACCCCAAAAATGACTCGTTCCCATCAACATGTCAACATTCATGACTAATTTCATAAAGGTCAGACCAAAGGTACGACCTGTAGCCCGTGCCAAAGGAAATTGTTGACGGACGACAGATGCCAAACCATGGCAATAGCTCAAACTTACAAAGTAAGTTGAGCTAATAAAGACAAGAAAGTATTGGAACAAAAAGGAAGGTCAATTAGGTCAGACTCGCAGTCCTATTCAGTATTCGAGCTATTCATCGGTATCATGATCGCGGACACTAGTGTTGGGAGGTTACAGAATTTACATTTCGGTTTCAGTTTTTTTGGTAAAAAAAACCTCAGTTTCGGTTTTAGTATGCAATCACTTAACATATAGCAATTACTGCCAAATTGAGTGTCAATTAGTCCCACAAGCACAACCAGTTACAGAGTAGCATGGAGCATCAATTTCCTTGATAAAAGGGAAGATCATTGAAGAAGTTGCACTCTACTATCGGTGACACAGGATTTAGTATTAGTTTTGCATCATTTAACCTAATATTTTGAGGATTATTCACGTTCACATTCAACTGACAACGGGATGCGGTTACGCCCGGTTCATTTTTTTCTAACCATTTACGTCGCTAACCGGATGCTAACCGGTTATCCGTCTCAGCTCTATTGTGAACTCATCATACAACCCCATTGTGTTATAAATAAAACACATTATTATATTTATTCAATACAAAAATATGGTATTGGTATAAAACATGATGGTAGGTTGGCACCTGAAGGCTAACTGAATTTTTGCACAGGGGGGGTCCTCCTGAGTAAGCTCATAACCCACTTTTTGAACAAAAACGTGCACGAGCCCCCCCCCCCCCCAGGCTTACTGTCGAAAGAGTTAGGGTCCCGGCTTCACAACTATTTGACCTGGTGACCTCATTTGAACAAATCTGAATAAGAGTCACCTAGGGGACATCCACACCAAAAATGAACCAATTCAGTCTTATGGTTCTGGTGAAGAAGATGAACAGACGGATAGACTACTGACGAGGAGTGATAACTATAGTTCCACTGGAGACTTTGTCTCAGGTGAGCTACAAAGTGATTTTTTAGGGGTTCTGTCAAAAAATCTGAAAATGTTGCAAAAAAATCTGAAAATGCTGCAAAAAACATTTCTTAAGTTATGTTTTATGATCAGAGTTGTACCCAGGTATGATTACAGAAGCTTTCACTCGTACTCAAAAGTTTGCTTAAAAGTGATTCTGGGTTTTTTTGACAGGCCCCAGGCCCCTTTAAGCTGTAATTGAGGAACTTAAGAATTTGGTTTTTGCATATCAGCTCGGTCCTCCCAAAAATTCAGGCAGGTCAAAACTTTCATATTTCACTATTATGTATACCTGTTCTGTCTGACCATTCCCCATTTAAGAAGTAATGTACATTTGTTTGATTATGAACATACATGATGTTAACTTGATTTTACAGGAAGCTATTGATTGGTCAAGCAACCCATCCTTCGATGCGCAAGTAATTTCATTGGAGCAACTCCTCCAGTTTGAAATAATTTATTCTGTTGGAGACCTAGATGTGGACCTAGATGTTGATTGTATGAAACCTTAGCCTAGTTTGACCAAGACTGATGCTATATTTGATTGCAAACTTACATGCTTCGGCTTTCCTTAATCATTACTATTATTTTCCAACAGAGAGAGTTATATTTCTAGATATTACATGCACCCTCTGATTGATGGGTTTGACACATGTACGCAGTTGTTGCGTGTTAAGAGTTAACAAGTTCCATCCAATCTGATTCAAAATCTGATTCAACTTTGACATGTGAATGTGAATGTCCGGATTTGCAGGATACTAATGAGATTAGGTTCTTTCTGATAGCTATGAACTAAACTCTCTATTTTGAGAACACTCTGCGAGCCTGGGAGTATTCAGTGAAGGTAATCCTCCATCTTTGTTCTAACTAAGATGCCCTGAATATACTAACTTTCTGTGGTGTTTTCAGATACGATTCTTTTAACCGTATTAACACATCAAGCAGCTTATCTTTATCTAGCTTGGTAGATACCTGTTCAGGTATTGTTTCATTTTCCTGTAAGAAGAAGGAATACACCGGTCATTAAAAATATAAGACCACCCGCATCAAAATCAGGGGATTCTGATATCTATAACCATGCTGAATATGGATTAATTGCGTTGCAATGGAGTGTATGTTTTCAGAAATATGAACTAAGATGACCAGAAAGCATAAAATTGTTTTAGACATACTATGTACTTGTTCGGGTGTGTCAAACTGATAGGTTAGTATTCAGGTGCTATGCCAACTGGAGGAATGTAGCTTTCTACTAACATCACCAAAAATCTCAAGCAAATCTACTGTACCACTCCATAGAAAACATCGTCTGAACTATGCTAAATTGTAAATATTTACTACTCGAATCGGGATGCATCTATCGGCGATAAACCAACGAAAACGATTTCGCCATCAATAGTGATTGCATTTAATTAATATATAAGAATGACGGTGTGTGTTGTCAATTTATATATAATATTTGTAAAGTTAACTACTTTGAACAGGATTATTCTCCATTTCTAATTGATCACCCTACCAGAGTGTTTCACATCACTTAAAACAATATTAGCCTTGTGCTACAATAAATCCCAGTCGGTAATGGGTCAACTGGCAATTGAGTATTGTATATTAACATCTATTATATATTTTGGAAGATCTGTTTGTTTGTTTGTTTGTGTGTGTGTGTGTAATCGATGAACTCGAAAACGGCCGACCCGATTTCGATGAAACTTGGTATGTGGGGGTATGTTCGGGTCAGGAGTAACATAGGCCTATTGATTTTCAGATCTGAGGTCAACTTTTCAAGTGCCGAGGTCAAATCTGTTTTTACGCTGTGTTACGGGACTTTCATTTGAGTTCGGTGCTTACAAATCGATTCGAAACCGCGCGAATAATAAAATGCCAGTCATAATAATGACACTGTGAGAATCTTTCGTGTTTCCTCTTTCCAACGATATATAATGCGTATGTATCCGTTTTAGTTATCTGCCTCAATTATCAAGAAGAAGTGGTACTATCTTCCATCAGGATAAAAACAAAGCGTAACTTCTATGATGTCGTTAGAGGTCATAACGTTAGATCACGTTAACGCTTAACCGGCCGATGCATTTGACTGTTTCAGACGTCTTGGCGATATCTCGGGCACCGATGGTAATTTATCTTTACGTTGAAACTTGATAATTAATGAGCGTGTGTGTATGAGGCGCGTTTATATACTTGAGTGGAAATCAAATCGGGTTAAACTGGCGGATTTTTACGGACGAAATTTGATGCATAGGGTATCTCGGTATCCGCTGGGCCGATTTCCCGGTATCCGCTGGGCCGATTTCCACCATTTTTGGGGTGTTGGTGTTTGACCCCTCCTGACCTTCAAAATGGTCAATTCAAGGTCAAATCGGGTAAAACCTGATGGATTTCGACGGGTACTTTTGTTCGGGCACTGTGTTTTGGACGGGTCAAATCGTGACCCCACTTGACCTTGGCCTTCAAAATAGACAATTCAAGGTCAAACCCGGACGAAGTCGGGTCACCTTCTAGTACTATATAAAAGCCAAGAGTTTGTCTGTGTGCTTGTCTGTAACTACTCTGTTATGATTTTGGCACGTTAAAAAATATGTGACCCTCAAGTTTGATTGTGCTTCAATTTTGACCATGTCCTGTGGCATGTGCCATCTTAGAATATGACATGCATTTTTTATTGCCTCATGCCATTGGTGAGAGTGAATGTGACCCGAATCTGTCCCCAGGCCACAGTTACCCACTGTGCCACCAAGACATCGCATATGAGGAATTGAGCCTTTTCAAACTAAATACCCACAGACTGTATAACATGTGTAATGAATGCAACAAAATACAAGTATCAAACGAATGCCGGCTGATACGGACCCTGGCTCTTACGGACCCTGGCTTTTACGGACCACCGGCTGATACGGACCCTGGCTTATACGGACCCTCGGCTTATACGGACCCTGGCTCATATGGACCTCAATTAAAATATACAATTATATATTTTTTATGTTTATTTAAATAAAATCAAAATACTGACAACATACATACTGAGATAACAAAAAATCTTATGATAAAAAAAATGGAACAACGTTACATCAGACGAACATTATCTAAATTGGGGCGTACAGCTTGGTGGCTTCTTTCAGTAGTTTGCTGGCAGTTATCCTCATCGACGAGTAGTAGCTGTTGTGCTCTCAAGTAGAACATTCAGGTTCAATGCAGTCATTGTGGAATTATGCCAGTCAAAAATAAATCAGTTGAATTTATACCAGTTGTGTTTTTACTAACATGTTTTCATAACAAATCAAACTCAGTGGATTCATACTGATCACCATTCACTGACCATTTATCATCGCATGTCTGTTTATAAAACAATATAAGGGATCACACACGAGTGTGTATACAAGGGACAATAAATCAGTTGAAACAAGTTGTGTTTTTACTAACATGTTTTCGTAACAAATCAAACTGGCGGAATGACCCCAAAATGACTCGTTTCCCAACTACATGTCAATGTTAAGACAAAGGCAGAAAATGCGCTCTAGTCTAGACTATTGAGACCAAAAGGCGTAAGGCCACTGTTTTTTTATTAGTTGGTTCGCGGATCCGACCGAGTCGTTTTTTTTCGGTTTTTAGAAAAAAATAAAAATGTGTTCCGAATTATTTTTATTGCCGCCGACCCGTTTTTTCCGCACTCAAAATTTTATTTTATTAAAAAAATGAAAAAAGATCGCTTTGTGTACCGTTTGTAGGAACGGATTAATTTTGGCGACGTTTCGCATCCGTGTTTTCTGCATCACTTCCCCTACTAGGTAATCTAGAAAAACTCTAGGCTACTTTCGTTTTTTTCGAAATGGGGAAAAGCAGTTGTCATTTCGGAAAACAAGACCATACGAAAACAGCTGAAATGTGTTTATCCCAAAATAACAGTTCGAGAGCTGTTCTCGTTTGTCGAGGACGATGCATTGATTCGTCGTGACTACTTTGGTGGTCTTACCGAACAATTTACCGAGGGGTCACCGAAATCGAGGAGCCCGGCGTTCCGGTGTCGGCCCTCAGGCTCAGTTCATAATTTGGATACAATTGTTGAGTTGACGATTTTATTTGATAAGTACATTTTACATGACTTCTCCTGTATTCAAAGTATATTTTACATGACTTCTCCTGTATTCATACACATTTGATATAATATAGTGCCACATAGATGTAATATAAATTCACATATATATTACACCTCTATGGCACTATATTATATTAAATTCATTAAGGATGTAAAATGTATATACTGTATAATGTCAAATAAAATCAACATCTAGTTTTGTGGGTTTTTTTTTCGCTATGTTATGTTTAAAGAGTATTAAAGGTGATTATAAACATATATCAACCTTGTTTTTCTAGTCAGATCAAGTATCTGGCTGTATATTGAGATGCCAATAATAGATGTAAGATAATAGATATGATACAAAGTTATTTTCAGACCATTTTCCTTTTATTTGAAAATTTGAGTGTTTTCCATCCTTTTTTTTAACTTTTTTTTTCCGACCGACCGACCCAACTTTTCCAGAAAAAATTCCGCGAACCAACTAATAAAAAAACAGTGGCCTAAGCGTCTGTAGTAGATAAATCCCATGCTTTTCCCCGTTTCTGGCGGAAATGCGTGTTACTTACGATCACAATTTAGGATCTGGGTGATTCGGATTTGGTACTTTAGAAATCTTGTTCCTGTATTATTTGTAATAATTTAAGGTGTATGTTCTTGGTCGATATCGGCGGAGATGTAAGCCTTGCCTTGGTTTAACTTACATTTTTTGGAATTATTTCCTAAATATCTACGAGAATCACAATAATATCCGTGCTGGAACATTTTGCAGCACTAGTGAAACTAATTGACGACAATGCCATGTTAGATGAAGCCATGTTCTTGAGAAAATAAGGTCTATCTTCTACTATATATTTTGAGACTTCCGTATATATGTGTATATGTGTGTGTGTGGGTACTTCATAGAATCGAAAACGGCTGTTCGGATCGAGCTCAAATTTCGTATATAAGTGTAAAAACCCACAGGGATCGTCGACGTCGCGTTTTGGACAAGCTCTGAGCACTCATTCTCCATTCCCAATCATCAAAATCACCGCAAACGGCACTTCGGAGGTTAAGGCATCAACGATCTTTATATTGACCATATTTGGAGTTGTTAACCGACTAACGCTCTTTATTGCCATCGACATTGCTAAACGGTTACCCATGCATACGAAACTACGGATGCAAAACGCGAAATGCATGTATCTCAATTAAAAAGGCAGAATTAACGCGTTGTGTGATTCTTATGTCTGTCGTTCCTAGGAACGGGGGAAATTATCAATCATACCTCTTTTAGGGATGGGTACTGCGTGTTGTGTGAAAACAAAAAATGCGTGTTGTGTGATTCTTATGTCTGTTGTTCCTAGGCACGGGGGAAATTTTCATCGGGTCAGTTTTTCCGCCCGATGTACCTTAAATCATACCTCTTTTAGGGACGGGTACTGAGTGTTGTGTGACTCTTATGTCTTCTTCACCTTAATCGGGTAAAATATTAAAAAACCAAAAATTAAATTAAAAAATTAATCAAAAAAATTAATTAAAAAATCCAGTAAATTAAAAAATGCACAATTAACTCATGTTATAAACAAAAAATTAATATTAACTCCTTGAAAACAAAATTTTTTAATTAAAAAATTAATTAAATGTTTTTTAAATTGTCATGTTTCTGACGAATGCTGCTAGTAAACTATAAAGTAGAAGCAACTCAAGAACTTGGAGAACGCGTATATATGAATGAATTATTCGTAAGGCACTCGGACCGGTTTTGTTGCTAAATGCAACTCGTCAGCGAGTTTCTGTTTGGATGAGCAAACAAATAGTATCCTTTATTTAGTGTTGCTAGTAGCCGGTAGCCGGTTTTGTAGCCGGTAACTGGTAGCCGGTTTTGTAGCCAGTGTTTTGGCCTGTAACTGGTAGACGGTAGCCTGTTTTTTTCGGTTTCTTGACCGGAAGCTAGATGCCGGTTTCGTAGACGGTAACCATTTTGAGATGGTTTTGTGTCCTTTAACCAGTTTTATAGCCGGAATTATAGCCGGTTTTTCGTAAAAAGAAACGATTACTTATTTTTTCCATTTTTTTGGTGTGGTAGCCGGTAAATTTGCCGGTTTATTTCATATTTGCTGGATTTTTAGCTTGTTTACATTTAGTTATGTAATCTTGTTTGATATTTTGTTTGCTCTGCATGTTTTTTTACACAAATTAGCCTGTTAAATATGTTCAATATATTGGCTTTTTGGGCCATTTGTGTCCATTGCTATGATACGTACTTGTATGTCATAGCAAATCCTGAAATACCTATGTTAATGTAGTGTAAAGACATACTGTAAAAGTACATTTATTCGTGGGGGTCCAATTTTCGTGGTTGCTGCTAACCACGAAATTAAAAACCCCACGAAAAAATTAATCTTCGAAACTAGATCGATTTTGAGAAATAAGAAATGTCACGTGGGAGGTAACTATATTGTCCCAATTTAAAATCAAAGCCTAGGGATGTAACTCGATCAAACTGGGAGTACCTTAATGGAAGAGTAGCTACAGTCTAATTACAATGTTTAATCAATCTAACTTCAGATAAATAAATAACATAACAATAACACATCAACAATTACTGGTCACGAATACCCATCAGAGTTGTTTCACTAACCTTCCTGTT
Organism: Siphonodentalium dalli; assembly: GCA_032622095.1. Lineage (NCBI taxonomy): Eukaryota > Metazoa > Mollusca > Scaphopoda > Gadilida > Siphonodentaliidae > Siphonodentalium > Siphonodentalium dalli. Next base: position 40,643,529 of record CP136068.1, read on the forward strand.
CAATAACGCAGAATATTTTCGAGAGGCACTGGCAAAACCACTGTTTATTGAATGTCTCGCAATTTTCGCCCAGGTTTCCTCATCGTAAGTGACATATTCACCACGTTTTCTTTTTCGAAATTGTTGACATGAATTGGAGACGAGTTTGTTGTCAACAGAATCGTTAGCTACTTGCGTAAGTAGAGCAGTATAATAATCCGAACTATGGTTCGGGTCAGGTAATCCAGGAGTTGTAGGATGACGAAAATCAATCTTTTTTTCCCAAATTTTCATGTCGAAAATCAATTTTTAACCAGATTTTAAGAGACATATTTGCATTATGCTGTTGACCATTTGGCGTTGCATTTCATATGGTGCAGACTAATAGATGTTGGCTTCAGTAAATAATCCCCAGTCTCACATTGATTGTTTTGAGAAGCGAGTACTTTCACCTAGCTTTTATATGCTTAAGTAATACAATCCCGTCGTTAATATTCTCGACAGCCGGCAACAAAAGCTTGTACACGCGATGTGTTAATTACGCCTGCAGTAATTACGCAATTACCAACATGTCTATTAGTTGGATTTGATTGTTGTTATTGGGGATTTGGAGGTGACATTTAGCACCGGCGGAACCACGAATTTACGAACCCACGAAAAAGTCATAAATCGCTGAACCACGAAAATTGATACCAACGAATTTAAGGCCATTCACAGTACCTTAGAATTGAGAGTGGGTTGTTCCCTCCGTTTGTGCCCCTGTATCTACCTGACCTGTGTAATATGTTACATTTGACAGGAAGTCACTCTCTGAGAGGACCAAGCAGGGGAAATTTTCCTCAGAATCTGGCGAGTCCAATAATTTGTGGACGTAGAGGGTTCGTTCCGTTTGGGGTCATCTGTCCTTTTTTGCTGCTTTATTATGACTGGTTCCCATCTACATGACAAATTTCATAATGATCGGACCAAAGGTTCGACCTGAAGCAGGTCATGTGGTCTATGTTGGAGCATGTGCTTTTTGCTGCCAAAAAAAGGTCACAATCAGTTCTCACGGGGCAGCTAATTGGTCTGTTTTTGTTTAGTTTTGTTTTTGTTTTGTGAAGCCTGTCATAAATGAGTCTGGTATTATCTCCTATACACAGGTCCCCTGGAGCGACAACACTACCATGATTATATACCTTAATCCAGGGGACCTGTGCTCCTATAAACCTTTCAGCAAGAAAACCCGTTTGGTCTGAACTAATAATGGAAGATGCACGTTTAAGTTGTTCTGCGATACAAGAAGCGAGTTTTTCAAAAGGGAGATATATTTTGAGACTTCCGTATGTCCGTGCTTTATAGACTCGAAAACGGCTCGACCGATTGAGCCCAAACTTCCTATCTAAGGGTAAAAAGCCACGAGAAGTCACTTCGCACCACTTCTGAGAACGTCCGAGCACTCCTTCACCCCTCCCCTTGGCACCGTCCTTGGAATTGAGGGGTTAAATGGTCTCTTTGATGTGTCTCACCCGATGTTGGAAGGACAACTCTAAATTCAAACAACGTATTGAATACGTATAACTTACAAACATTCTGCGGTGTCGTTGTTAAAGAGCGTTTATATACACAACGAGGATAAATACGGCTCAATCGACCGTATTGGAAACTGGGGATTTCGTACTTAGGGCTTCCAAGGGACAGGGGAGATTTTCGTCGGGTCAGTTTGTCCGAATCAGGTGACCTTGACCTTAAAACGGGTACCCACAAATGACCTTGGGCGATATCTCGGTCGTTTGTCGTCAGTGGTGACATCGACGTGAAATTTCTTATGTATGGTCAACTCGGGAGCAGGTGACCTTGACCTTGAAATGGGTACCCACAAATGACCTTGGGCGATATCTCGGTCGTCAGTGGTGACATCGACGTGAAATTTCTTATGTATGGTCAACTCGGGACGGGCAATATTTTTGTCCGGTGAAAAACAAAAATTAATGGATCGACCAAAGCCATGGAACCAATGCCGCCAGTGGCGGGCTAATCTGCCAGTTTTTCAATAATTGACAATTGTGGTCTTTCTTTGGAATTTGGAACAAGATTTACGATACCCTGCTTCTGTGTGATAGAGAGTAGTTCTCAGTCTGAGAAGGATTCATTGAGGGAGTCGGCCACAAGTTGTCGGATGTCTAGCCAGACAAAATTTGACTGTCCGGGAAATTTATTATTTTTTGTCTTTTTAAGTAAGTATGTTTGTCAATTCTTGCAGAGTAAATGGACCTTCTATGCTTGATGCTTCAGAGGATGATAGCTTGGGCTTTGAGTATTATTTAGAAAATTGATGTCTTAGTTTATAGTGGGTTGAGGCATTTTATTTTTTATTACTTGGTTTACGGGTTTCCCTACCCTAAAAAAGGCTGTTTGTCAATAAGAATAAAATTTTAGTTTTCGGTTTTCTTATTTCCACCAATGGGAATATTAATCCAGACATATAAACAAAATTAGAAAAAAGTTAAGTTTACATAACATGTACAACAACATCGATTGAACAGCGAAGCCTCCCGGTGATGTTTATGGTATTGAATGCAGGGATGGATCCAGGGACCTTTTGATACCGGTAACCGGTTTGGGCGCCCAAACTTGCGATGCCCAAATTTTATTTTTTAAAACACTCCCGACAGTTCAATGAAGAAGCACAACACAAAATCGTAGGATTCAAGGTGCAACAGCTTCGAGGGAAGGATGTACCCCCCACCCACCCCAAATAAACAAGTAGAATTTTCATTTTGATGTTGTTTTAATAAAATTTGCTGCCAATATTCATTTAAACTTCGTTTATTCAAACGCGAGTTACGCGATTGAAGACCGGAATGGGAACACTAAAAAACGTGTAATCTTAATCCAGTCCAGCTGGGGGAAATTACCCATTTGGAATTTGTGCTCCCGGCAACTGGTGTGAACAAAGGCAGTTGCTATGTTAAATATCACGACTATATGCAGATTTTAAAAATCGAAAGAAAGTAACCTCGCAAACGTAAGTTACGTTTTAGCATGCCAATTACACACTACGTTTTCTGAGGTTCGGCAAATTGTTGACACGGGAATGTGTAAGAAGATAACAGCAGTTAAAACGGAAGTTGCAAAACATTTACCCTTCAAAGTTAAAATGGCGGAAATATCAAACATTTAGAATATTGATCAGCAAATGTAACATATACGAGCAGAATATGGGCCGACCACGTACAATAGGGTCACAACAAAAAAGCTGCCACATATTCCTCCAAACGGCCAGAAAAAGAACCACCCGATAAACCAAGCCAGTCCATTACAAACTTTTTTGCAACAAGTGCAAAACGGCCACGTAGTTCAGAAGAGCACAGTGACGCGGAAATGCCCAGTACCAGTAATTCAGAAACCAATAGAGATAATGATCATATAGTGACAAACAGTCCCGTCAACCCTCCTGAGGCTCCTGTACAACATGATGTAGTCTCTGGCGAACTTCCATCTGCCCTAGTAGGCCTACCACGTGCAGTGAATAGTGTTATTACTGTTAGCACTGACACTAGTGACAGCGAGACAATAGTTGATGTGGGGTCTGATACCAGTGATGGCAGGAAACTAGCTGCCCTGTCCAAATAGGAGGAAAAAATAAATTTTCTGTATTACTCTGCATCAAAACAGCGTTGGTTGTGTAAAATATGTTCCGAATATGGTGAAGCAAGTGTCAGTGTATGGAGAGATGCTAGAATTGATCCAAAAGAACACCCGAATAGGATTTTTATGGGCCATTCAAAATCTGTAGGTCACACAAGAGCAGGTGCCAAGAGAGCTAGTATACATGAGTTATTGGTGAGAGGGACCATCCACAGACAATTAGTGGAAGCATCTTTAGGCCAGGAGGAGTCGGTTAGGGATAGGAACAGGCGCGCCATTCTTAAATTTTTAAAGACCACATATTTCCTAGCAAAGAAGAAGTGGGCTATCACTAGAAACTTTCAAGAGGTTATTGAGTTTCTTGGGAAGATTGGAGACACTGATATTGCCCACCATCTCGTAGAAGCTAGTAGCCGGGCAACATATTTATCCAAAACCTCGGTTGATGATTACCTGACTTCATTGAAGACAAACTCCTGGACGAAATCATTTCCTCGGGTGAGTTATCTTTGCTCGCCGATGAAACTACCGACGTTGCAAGTCGACCAGAACTGTCCATGTTTATCCGGTTTGTGGACTCCGATCGGCATTCAATACGTGAGGAGTTCATCGGCCTTGTTCATCTGACCGAAGTGCAGAGTAAAGGTGCCGAGTCTTTGTGCGATACTATTGCATATTTTTTTAAATCAAAACACTTGGACATATCATTACTAGAGTTTAGCGGGTTAGACGGAACTAATGCCATGAGTGGAGAGATCAGCGGATTACAAACGAGGCTTCGCCATCTCTCGCCTCACGCAATTTATGTCAATTGCCGTAACCATTGGCTGGCATTGATATTTGTTCACCTTATTAAACAATATGAGGTGCTGAAATCAATTGATTCTCTTCTCAACTCTGTTCATAACCATATGAAGAATTCAAACATCAAGAAAATTACAGGAAAATTATGTTTGAAAATTCGCAGGAATTAGAAGGCGAAAAACCACTCAAACTTCTAAAAGTTGCAACAACGCTCTGGCTATCTCACGGGGAAGCTACCAAGAGACTTATCAGCAGATATTTTTCGCTAATCAATACCCTAGACACAGAAATTAAAGAAACTTCTGATCCAGAGATCATAGGGATTCGATCCCAACTTCTAAAGCCGGACATAATTTTTTTCATGTTGATGCTGGGTGACATCCTGACACCATTTAACAAATTCTCAAAGTTTCTACAGAAGAGCAAATTGATGGAAGCAATCTCATCAATGGAGAAAGTGGCAGGTCCTTTATTTCAACAGAACGCTGCTATTTTTCTCAAGTTATCTCAGGAGAGAACAACAACGAGTCAGAGACTCAGGACGTGCACTCTGCTGTCCATTCACGACGATGTTGAAGCCACCATCAGATAATTCAATACCAAGGTCTGGGAACCGTTTGTTCTGAGTGTGCTGAGTGAGTTGGATAAGGCACTTGATGTAAAGAACAATGTACTTTATTCTTTCGATGCCTTCAACGTAATTGAGAAATTGTCTGTTAGGGATCGCCAGGCATCGTTGGAAACACTTTTCGAACATTATGGACAAACACAAGAAAGCAAAGTGGTATTCTCAGACGTTGTTAATACTTCAGCTCCATTAATTCCAGCATGGGACCCATCTGATCACCCAGATAAGGTTAAGAACTTTTATGATGATTTTGAAAGTTTCATCCGAAACCTGGAGACGAAACGCAACAAATCTGTTGCAGATATGGTAAAAGCTCGAAAATTGAAACCAAGAGATGTCGATTTGTATAAGAGCGACCATCCGATCAATTCGAGCGATGTGTATTCAGCCACAGGGTTCGTACACTAATTTTAAAGTGAAATTCCAGTATATTTCCAGTATATTCCAGTATTTTTTTCCAGATTTTCCAGTACGAGTTATCGTGCTTATTATACAGGGTTTCATCTAGACTATGGTGTCAGGGAATGGTCCCCTTTTAGTGTCAAGGGAATTTATACTCCAGAATTAATTTATATACCAGTATTGCTTTTAAATTAATATATCCATGCCTTACATTTCCACAAGACAGTCATTTCAACAACTATATTGCACACCATATTCATAATAATAATCTTACAGCCATTAAAGCTATTAGTTTTAAGGCCACCATATCAGACCACAAACCACTCCTGGTATCTATTAGCAGCAATATAATACATACATGAAGGTAGTCTATACTGGCTGTTCAGTCAGTTGGATGAATGACTACCTTCATGTATGTGAACTTAACCTACCGACCTTGTTTTTATTTCCAGGAATTACATGCCGTAATGACTGATGTTATTTATATTGCCCAAATAGTTTTGTACATTTTAACTGTTTATTAAATCAACTCATAATTGATAACTAATCCTTAGTGTTGATTGATTCTCTCATATTAACTGGCATATTTATTATTATAACATGGATATGTCACATTCTTCCACTTATGTGTACTCCTGAAAATATTATAACATATCAACCTATAGATGGGAAAATTAGACTGATTTGAACTCACACTCACCTTTGTTTTACATCATTAGTGCAATCATTTATCTGATAAATTTAACTGAACTGAATCATTGGCAACAGACAGGAAATGTCTCTCCTATATAATATTTGAATGAAAACTAATTGTTGATGAACTTGATTTTGAAAACAGTAACTTAAGTCAACACTGAACGTATATACATAGATCTGGAACACACTTATTGGGTTTTCATTTGATCAAGCAGTTTTTTGATCCGACTGTCAACATTTGTGACTTCAGTTTGCTTCTCGCTGGCTGTTCGCCGCAAACTATTTGATTGGGTTATCAAAGTTATTTGACGGGTGGCCTCTGCCTTCTCTGCCGTCGAATCTGCTGATTTGATCAAGCTTACGATATCTTGCTCCAGGCGCTTCTTCTTCACTTTGAGATCATCTAACTTGTCGACATCAGCTTTCCTTTTCAGCGCATTCGAATCCAGAACTTTTTTCCGCCTTTCATCCTCGAGAAAGTTCATGTATCTCTGCCTTGCACTTGCAGCGGATAATAGTAGGGCCATGGACATTTTCACACCTGACACACCTCCAGATGCCGCTACGTGATCACAAATTACTCGTTTCGCTATGAATGACCGTTCTTGTAAGTTTTCCTCAGCTATTTCTTTATTTACAGAGAAACCTCGCTCTACGCTCGCTTGTCCATGGGATAACATCAGAACCATTTTTACAACAAGCCACAGATTTTGATAATTTCGTTTTCTCTCGGGTGTTCCATTCATTTTCTCATAAAGCAGCTCGTCCACTCTGTCCTTTAGTGGGTCAAAACTGGTGAATACTGATTCTGTCTGAGCAACTTCAGTGTCAATGAAATTTGTGAACTCAAGGCACACAACATCACACTTTTCTTCCTTGACCTTCCCATACTCTACAAGAGCTGACAGCATTTTCTTCATTAACGTTAAGCTTGCGTCCTTTTTAACAAAAGTTCTTGGGTCCAAACACTTCATACTTCTGACCAGCGTATACAAGAGAGGGCTTTTCACTTGCAGTTTTGACACAATTTTCATTATTAACTTCCGGCACTCAACCCTTGTGTCCAGACATTGACGGTCACTAACTTTCTTATTTGAAAGTAACTGTTTCATCTTGTTTTCTGCTGTGAAACCAATATCAATTTTCCTCATCGGACAGAAGTTTTCTTCTTTAGTTATATCTGGATTCATCATTTCTGCAATTGTAATATTCTCTGTAACGTCTCGCTTGATAAATCTCTGGAGCAAACCCTTGAGTAATTTCCCGAGATCACTAGACAAGAAGGGGAGCATAGGCCTGTCAGCTTGGTATAGTGTCAGAAATGAAGAAATCTGTCTAGCAACTGACAGCATTGAATTGATTTTCACAATGATCAAGGGGTCAGCTGACATGTCCTTGACAACTTCGTAAGATTTAGTCGTCATCACTCTTGTGTCTTTGATTTTTTTCTGCTGTAAAGCTGTTATATATATGTTCACATTGTCCCATACCTTCAACACACGCTCTGCGACAGGAACGTTCTCAACCCAACGGTGCCGGCAGACTTTGATGGGGAAGAGAGAGCTTCCTGTGAGTTTCATGTAATCCTCTCGCCTCGCGGGAGTATCTTTGAACAGTCGATACATTGAACTAAATAGATCATCCAAACGCCACCCCGACTCTTGAACACCATCTCTGAATGCTCCATGCAACACATGCAAACCACAAGTGCCGATATTTATTGCCGTTTCTCCGGTAAGATTTTTCAGCTGTGTTTGGAACAGATCGAGGAATTTCAGATTAGCGTTTGGCCCATCCATTGAAACTTGTAAAACACGATTCAACTGTAGCTGTTTGATGCTCTCAGTTATATGCTGGAGAATGTCCTCACTGTATGCATGGCCCATGAATTGTGAAGTGAGGTACCTTGTGGACACTTGGTTAACATTCCAAAATCTTACATGCACATCAAGTTGTTTGTTTTTAGTTTTTTCGTTCATCGATTCATCAAAAAGAACGACAAAGTCAGATTCATCATTCACCATACTCACTAACTGTGTTGTTAGGTGAGGTGCAATCCCAAAACATGCTACATATGCTGTTTTCTTTTCACCGCATGAAAATCGCTGGGCAATATTGCTATCTGGAAACATGCTTTTAAATAGGATGTCAATGTGTTCATTTGATTTATAAGAGTTGTGACACGATACCGTATGAAGTGTCCATAACACTTCTGACTTCAATAAATCTTCTCTGTTGCCTAAGCCTGAGGAATTCCTGGTAGTGGAAGAAGATCTGGTACCAGTGGCAGTGGCACTGGCAGTAGGCCTAGAACTATCAGGACTAGAGACTGTAGAAGATGCGTTTGTGGTTGGTACTGCACTGCTAGTTGTAGAGGTACTAGGAACCGAGAAAAATGTCCTCAAATTCACCCCCTCCCTCTTCTTCATGGCATCGATGTGCTTCTTCCCTTTGGCGTGCGATTTGATAGCAAATTCCCCCATATTGCCGATATCGAAACTTTTGGCACACACATTACACTTCGCTCGCTTGGGGTCACCAGGTACAGATGACAACCAACCTCTATTTTCTAGCCAATCATCGTTAAATTTGCATTCTCCTCTCATATTTATATGTTTTGTCACGATTTTGCCATTTATTTATTGTAATTGCGCGGTATCGAAAGTAAAAACAGGAAGTTTAATTAATTTACCGCATCATGCGCATGGCAACAATCGCAGGACCGGTGCCCAGGAAAATAAACCGGTGCTATGCGCGGTATCGAAAGTAAAAACAGGAAGTTTAATTATTTACCGCATCATGCGCATGGCAACAATCACAGGACCGGTGCCCAGGAAAATCAACCGGTGCTCAGGAAATAATGACCGGAATTCCAGTATATTCCAGTATCGATCGGCCGGAGATCGTTTTTCAAGTATATTTCCAGTACTGGAAAGTTGAATTTGCTTTTTCCAGTATATTCAAGTTTCCAGTAGGGGCGTGCGAACCCTGCAGCCATGTTCAACGACTCTGACCAATATCCCAACATTATGAGACTATTTAAACTGTCACTTCTGATTCCACCGAGCACCGCGAGTGTAGTCCAAGTCTTCTTGTACTAAAACCAGCTAAGATATTGGTATGGCGATTTGCTGGTGTTTAAACACCAGCAAATCGCCATACCAATATCTTAGCTGGTTTTAGTACAAGAAGACTTGGACTACGCGAGTGTGGAGCGCGGATTTTCCGTACTTTCTATTACATAATAAACTTAGAAGTCGACTGTCACCAAGTAGTCTAGACAGACCGATGAGGGTAGTCCTTGTGGGGCCTAATGACTGTGATCATATCACACACGAGGAATGGGACAAAATAGTTGACAACTTTGCAGACATGGGCAATAGAAGGATTGACTTGTGATTTTTCAGTTGAGGTCAGTTGAGGTAGTGATTTTTCCGTTCAGGTGACTACTCTTGGGATCCAAATAATAGTAGTATATCACTAGTCAACTATGAACTTAGTGACTTAGGAATATAATATTGTCAGTAGAGTAACTGTAAAGATACTAAAGATGTTAACAGTATTTTATTTCTCATCAATTCATAGAACAATACATAAATAACCAACGAGAACGTTTGCGTGTATCCTGGTTTTACTAGATCTTGTTCTACATATTCAATGTTTTTGAATAAATGTTTCTGTTTTTTTTTATTTCTTCACATGTGTATCTTACTTGACATTTGAGGGCAAAATAGTCAAAATGAATTGAAAGGCTACTCAAGACTTAGTGTTGCCATAAACAGTTACAAATTCCTAAAACCAAGATTTACAGGGCATACACCTTTGATAGTCTCACCATCATCCCATGCATAAATATATTGTCAGATATTAAAAATCTACTTTAAAAAACTGTTAAAATTAACTTGTTAATACAGTTTGAAATACTCACTCAGATTACTCCAGATATGCTCTCGATGCATCCAGACCCCCACCTACGGAAGGGGGCGACCCCCTTCCGTGCCTACCCCCATCTCGGGCCTATGGCCCGAGGGATATGCCTTTGGCATATCGTGGTCCCAAAACAGATGTCCCCAAAAAATCCCTGGATCCATCCCTGATTGAATGTCAATGCCAACATGGCGGACACTGATATCGGCGATATGTTTTCATCTATCCGTATCATGCTTTAAAGAAACATCCAAATGAAAAAATATATATGCCTGTGCTTGTATTAGATGAGGAGATTATTATAGAGCAAATATTTTATTTCTCCGACCCTATTTGACAATTTAAATTAAAAAAAATATACAGATTTTATTTGTATTATTTTCCTCCCACCTCCCCTACCTTTGAGCCAAAGAAATATGTAAACCAAGTAAAAAAAATAGAATGCCTTATGTGAATGCAGATTTTGAAATAATTTGAGGGTTTTTTGCAATGCACTTCGCATGGCAACTGATATTCATGGCTTAGTGACGACTGACCAAGAATGAGTAGGATGTTGCCTTTCATCTCTGAGGACTTATTCATTTTGTATATGGTCTCATTTGCAATTTATGCAAAATTGTAGAGTTTCTCCCTTAACCCTTTCAGTGCCAGGGGCTGATCTCATCGGCCCTAATTTACGGTCTGTAAAATCGGCCCTAAAAAAAATTAAAAAAAAATAAAAAAAATAAAAAATATATTTGTTTGGGTTTAAATTATGCTTAAGCATGCTATAGTGAATTTAAAAACAAACTGGATAAAACCTTAGGGGCATGTTATAACTCAAAACTATCACCAAGTATTCATAGTAATAATTTTGATGCCCATGAAAAACGTAAGATTCCCTGGCACTAAACCTACAAAATAAATCTGTTAAAGAATATCAGAAAAAATTATTAAAATTGTAAAAAATTGTAAAAAATAATAACAAATGATGAAAAATTGTTAAGCCAATGCATTCTCTTACCTATGGTCGACTCGCATATATAAGATAATGCATTGGAACAGGGTATATGGGTTGATACAAAAATTGGACCTGGCACTGAAAGGGTTAATGTCAAATAAAAGCGCATCTAGAAGAAGTCTCATGTTGATCGACATAATAATTTGGGTTCCGCATTGTTTTCTATTCATAGTGAATTTTAATTCCATCTATAATCGAGAGGTCAGATTTATAACTTCAGTTTGTACATAGAGTTTGGTGTAGTGCATCTCTCCCCATGCAATACCAGGTTTTACTGTACTACGAGCACTCACTGTACAGATGGCTTTGGTTGATTGACTGAATGGGAGAATCCAAACAAGACCATGATAACATAGTTCTTACAAATGAATGGCTTTGTTTGATTGACTGAATGGGAGAATCCAAACACTACCATGATAACATAGTTCTTACCAAACAAATGGATTTGATTGACTGAATGAAACATCGTAAACATTACTATGAAAACTTAGTTCTTACCATAAGAATGGCTGTGTTCGATTCACTGAATGACAGCTCCCGCACAAGCTGAAGGGCAGCTGATCTCTCTTTAATGCTCTTGGATTGTTTCACAGACTTCATAATTAATGACAAAACCCCCTTCTCCACCAAAATTTTCTTGTCATCATCATATTTTGTAATTTTCACCAGAGCAGCAACAATTTCTGCAGAAGAGTACCCATCAAATCTGTGATCATCCTGATTTAGTGATGTTCGTAGCAGATCAAGGATAAGTGCCAACAGTGTCTCATCAACTGCCAGTAAATGTTTCTGTTCTTCATCTGCTATGTATGCTAACACCATCAAAGTGTCCAATTTTATACCTAAAGTAGAACAATATTTTATTGAGTATTAAGCCACAGAATTGATGAAGCGATAAGATAGGAGTGTGGTAGAGCTTCACGGTTTTTTCGGTATTTAGTCATATCGCGATATAATATTTTTATATCGTGTAGTCGGTTTCGAAAAAAATGGATAGTCGGTATATCGTGGGTAACGATATTCCGATTATTTAGTCGTTTTTTTTTTATATTTAAAATGGCCAAAAACGTATAAATCTTAGTTGAAATGTCTTCCTGTAAGCAAGGAGTCAAAGATACAGAGCAAAGGGTTGTATCAGTAATTGAATAGTGTCAACGCCTTCGTTCATGCGCCTCATCAGAGTGTGTTGTCGGAAGTAATAAAACAATTTCATTGCGTGTACATCAAAGCCATAATCCAATGTCGTCACAGCGCATTCATTTGTGATCCCAGCTCATTGAAGTTTGTTTTTACAAGCGCTAACGTTTGTACACGTGGTGTCGACACATCACGCCATTGTTGGTTTACTTACACCCTGGCCAGTGTGAGAAACGTAATACGCCGATGGCGATATAATCGCAATTATGTATATATGGTAGGCCAAGTTTAAATAGGCATTCAATAGTGTCAGCTAGAATTTCAAGTCCGGTCAAATAGTGGCCCTAAGCGTGCATGTTTGAAACCAGAAAAAGTAAATATGTTGTCATTCTTGACGGCAAATATGTAGACATTCTCCTAATTGTTATGTGTAATAGACATTCTCCTAATTGTTAAGCTTAATAACTAACATTGTTTAATATTTTATTTTTGTTTGTTGTGTTCATATAAATAAAGACGAAATTTAAATAATATTCAATTAAGTATGTTATTTTTTGTAATCGTAAGCGATGCCCTGGCAATTTATGAATTTATGAACGTAAGCGACACACCCATTAGTTTTCCCATTTCCGTGTTGACGCTGACTCTATGACGCTCATTGCTCTGCTTTGTTTGCCGACATGACTGCGAACAGTAAAGCGACGTAGCCCCATACAGCCAGTGTCTAGTAAAATTTTGTGTTGGATGCGAATGAGTTCGTCATAAATGCGAAATAATTCAGAAGATTTTGACAAATAAAAATTTCCCACGGTATTTAGTCATATCGCGATATATTTTTCAATACCGTTGTCGGTATAATTGGAGTCAATATCGTGAAGCTCTAGAGTGTGGGGTGACAACCCATTAGTATATCCTATATTGAGAAATTTTAAAGTTGGAGGAATGTATAGTCGAAAGGAAATTGTCAACTGATATTATTTTTTTTTTAAACAAGTGACAAATTTTTTTTCTCAATTTTTTTTCTTTTCAAATGTTCAGGTTTGGATATTCCACCCCCACCCAGCACCTACAAGACACATTTTATTGCTTTTTTGCTTTATTTAGTCTTCTTCCGAGAAAAAGTTGTTTGAGTAAGGATTTGGGGATTGGGGGGGGGGGGGGGGGGGGGGGTGAATGTCCAGGCTATGATATCTCCCCCCACCCATGACACTGTAGCTCAACTTGGAACGGGAATAATATATGCGGAAAGTTGAAAGGTCTAAGTAATACTAGATTATCAACATGAAGAGATATATATAAAGTAAAATCCAAGATGGTTGCTGACGGCTATGTTTTCCAATGAAATTAAAAAACATTTGATAGCTTCCATCTAGTAGATCAATATTAAGATTAATATGAAGTTTGGTAAAGATCAGATGAGGGAAGTGGAATGTAGGGTGTGCCAAAGGATTTAGTCATGCAAAGTGTAAAATCCAAGATGGCTGCCAGCGGACATGTTTTATGGCCCAATGACCCCCAAAATGACTCGTTCCCATCTACATTTCAATGTTAACATCCATAACAAATTTCATGATGATCCGACCAAAGGTACGACCTGTAGACCATGCCAAAGGAGTCAGCATGCAAAGAGTAAATGTTTTATGGCCGAATGACCCCAAAATGACTCGTTCCCATCTAAATGCCAATATTAACATTCATGATAACTTTCATGATGATCCGACTAAAGATACGACCTGTAGCCCGCGCCAAAGGATTTATTCATGCAAAGAGTAAAATCCAAGATGGCTACCGGTGGCCATGTTTTATGGCCGAATGACCCCAAAATGACTCGTTCCCATCTACATGTCAATGTCAACAGCCATGACAAATTTCATAATGAACCGACCAAAGATACGACCTGTAGCCTGTGCCAAAAGATTTAGTCATGCAAAAAGTAAAATCCAAGATGGCTGCTGATGGCCATGTTTTATGGACGAATGACCCCACAATGACTCGTTCTCATCTACATGTCATTATCAACATCCGTGACAAATTTCATGACGATCTGACTAAAGGTATGACCTGTAGCCCATGCCAAAGGATTTAGTCATGCAAAGAGTAAAATCCATGATGGCTGCTGGCGGCCATGTTTTATGGCCGAATGACCCCACAATGACTCGTTCTCATCTACATGTCATTATCAACATCCGTGACAAATTTCATGACAATCTGACTAAAGGTACGACCTGTAGCCCATGCCAAAGGATTTAGTCATGCAAAGAGTAAAATCCATGATGGCTGCTGGCGGCCATGTTTTATGGCCAAATGATCCCAAAATGACTCCGTCCCATCTATATTTCAATGTTAACATCCATGACAAATTTCATGATGATCCACCAAAGGTACGACCTGTAGCCTGTGCCAAAGGATTTAGTCATGCAAAGAATAAAATCCAAGATGACTGCTGGTGGCCATGTTTTATGGCCGAATGACCCCAAAATGACTCATTCCCATCTATGTCAATATTAACATAAATGACAAATTTCATGATAATCAGACAAACGGTGCAGCCTTTTTAAATCCAAGATGGCCACTGGCAATGTTGACAACTCTTATTATTCCATTCATGCTGCATCATGAACATAATAAAGATCATTCAAAAATGGCCTACAATGACTGAAGGACAGAGATCCAAAGTTGGCATAGATGAATTTTCACTTATCCCATAACTCAACAAATCAAAGTGTCAATGATACTACAGCCAAGCCTGCAAATTAGCGTCCGGACACGGACATTGTCCGGCAGAAATTGCCCCAATGTCTGGCTCAATATTAATTCTACCTGACATTATGTCCGGTGCCGATAAAACCAATCCCAAGTACAAAAATATGCATAGTTTCGCGATCGTAGAGAGTAGAAACGACAGATACGCGTGCTGTTTATTTACTGTAGTTATTTTTACGGTTATTATCGACATCGCCCATGTATGAAAGTAGCTAACGCACTATTCAATCGGCACACCTCGCCAGTTTCCGTCGTAAACAATGTCAAGGGCGCGGTGTTCCGAATGCTTACACTTCTTCTTCACAAGTTCTTGCGGTGTGATTTCAGACAACCTCATCATCCAGACATCCAATCAGAGCGCCTGTTTGATTATGTCAGCTTGTGCATGGGCCAATCAAAATCGTTGTGTGCCAGAGTTTGCGTTCTGCTCAAAAAATCCAAATCCCCAGGCGGTGCACAATATGAATGACATTGACGCAATCCACGCATTTTAGAACAGTTTTATAGTTGCTTTATTAACTGTAATAACTCAGTTATTAAATGACTAAACAAAGTTTGGCTATATGACAGCATTGTGTCAGTCTTGTCAGATTACCCACAGTGGACCAGAGACGTTCGGTGACTGAACAACGTCACGGAGAATTTGACTCCATGGCAACGTCTCATGCAGATCACGCGATCATGTTGCACTGTGTGCATGCAGGGGGTGAAAGGAGGATAACTCTATATAGCAGTCGCTTTTAAGTTACCTGGTATGAGGTTCCAATACAGGAAGGACAACTCTAAAACCAAAGAACGTAAGGATATCGTTGCGTACCACGGAGTAGGCAATAACAATAAGTCTGACACCACGAGATACCAAAACTGTTTTAGAGTAGGGTTCATAAAAACTACGTAGATTGGAATTAACTGTCTTCCCTCTTCGGCTAATCGGCTTGTTCTCCTTGTGGGAAATCAACATATTTCTTCCTCTAAAATCTCAGGTTGAGCTGCTCTTTCTCCTTGTTGTTATGATATAATAACATATCTCCACCTATGAAATTAGATGGAAGCTGAATAGTTGGCCCGGGTTGGGAAAACTTTTATGACTGATGTTTATCATATGATTCAAATCTGTACGGAAATAAAAATATGTTTACACTAATTATTAATTTCATAACTTATACATACAATAACAAATTTAACAATCGTTAAATATTTTTCCTAATTTCCTTTTCTTCTTTAAATTAATTATTTTAGTATTGCTGGGCCAATGCTGGCTTTTTGCCATTGCATTTGCCATTTGGTCTATGGCTCTATGCATTATGTAATTGTAATATGCAATTTATTTATGCATTGCATGTAGTAATATTATATACTAATATACGTTAATAGTCAAAAATATGTCAGGCACAAAAAATATGATGTCAGGCACAAAATTTCCTGTTATTTGCAGGCTTGACTACAGCTCAACTTGGAGCGGGGGAAATGTTATATATTACAGTCAATGGGGTGACAAGGAATGCAGAAAGTTTAAGTAATACTAGAAATCAACCTGGAGAGCCATATGATGTTTAGAATCAATTGAATGAAAAATGTTGCCTGTAGGGCATGCCAAATTATAACCAAATATTTACTCATGCAAAGTAAAAATACAAAATGGCTGTTTGCCATGTTTTTTGATCGAAAATCGTTTAAATTTGATAGCTGCCAAGCTCCCATCTAGAAGTGATCCTGAACATGCCTATAAATTTTCAAAACATTTATTCAATAAATGTGGGCTGCAGAAACCAGCAGGTTGTGCCAATGAATTCAAATTTGAAATCTAAGATGAATGCTGGCGGTAACGATTTTTAATAAAAAAAATTAATATGCCAAAGAAACAACCCTTCACTTGCCTTGGGAATGTCCTACATCAAAAACCATTCTGTTGGAATTCAGGAAAAGCTTGCAGTAACATGTAATACCACACTAGATAGATCATCCACATCTGTGTTACTTTATATAAGTAACATGTATTAATTAGCTGTGCTAGATATTTGTATACTCCTATATAAGAGATATATTTATACATGCAAACAGGAAAATTCTCAGCCTACATTGACAGGCCTTATTGAAAAAATCAGCAACTACAGAATATTGAATCGATAGGTCCAGTCATAACAATGACCAAAAAATCTTTTTTTTGAAAGAGGGGTGGACAATAATAGAAAACGCCTAAAAAAGACAACAAGACTAAATGACACATTTATATATGAACGAGAGGCCGATCACGATCGGCAGATGTTTAACCCATACCTTGGCGATAGTGATCAGCTATTTTCAGTTTGAACGCGAAAATCCATAAGCCATAATATTGTCAAGATACATCCTAAGTATTGATGAGTAGAAAGAAGAACATTCTGCAGAAAAGAACTGCACAAAGGTATGAACAGATAGAATCAAGATTATCCAAGCAAGAAAAGAATCTGCACACAGGTATTATTAAACATGTAGAATCAAGATATCCAAGCAAGAGGATCAAGAATATCCAAGAAAGACAAGAATCTTCACATATGTATGAACAGGTAGGATCAAGATTATCAAAGCATGACAAGAATCTGCACACAGGTATTAACATGTAGAATCAAGAATATCCAAGCAAGGGGATCAAGAATATCCAAGCAAGATAAGAATCTGCACACAGGTATTAACATGTAGAATCAAGAATATCCAAGCAAGAGGATCAAGAATATCCAAGCATGACAAGAATCTGCACACAGGTATTAACATGTAGAATCAAGAATATCCAAGCAAGAGTGATCAAGAGTTCTCTGCAAAATATCCTTATAGATCTCAGTTGTGCAGCTTTCCCTGGTAGTTACATGTTAGGTTGTGATGTGTTGATGTGTTGGGTCTGATAACAGATGCCTAAATAGCCTTTGCATTGAAAGTGGCTGTCAGACTGGCTGGCTCTTGTGATAACAAACAAATCATTCTCTACATGGCAGATGACATGAAGTGATTAAAAACATATCACTTTGTTTCATTATCAACAGGCAATCAACAGTGTTCGAAAATCTGACCCATGTCTCATTAATTTACCCAATTGGCAGTTAGTTTCGAAAATTCCAGAGAGGATATACATATAAAATCAGAAGTTATGGAATTCTCTTTAAATTTAAATTGATCAAATAACTGAACCCCAGTTGCATAAAGACACTTGAAACACTTGAAACACTTGATTTTAGCAATGTTCTAAAGCCCATTTTGGTAACTTAACCTACAAAACCCTTTATTAAACAGCATGTGCTGTGTATTGTTGAAAGTTTAAAAAAAATTAGATACCATAGCTTTTATCTGCACATTGGCATAAGAGACATCAGAAAATAATATAGCCATATTAATAGCTAAGTAGACCAAAGGCATGGGATGGAATTGATGAATATGGCTCCAAACAAATTCACCAGTACATGACAATATTTTGGACCGATTTAAACCAAATTTGGTGTGCTGACTCGGGGTACCCTTGGCGGAGTTATAATAGTGTTAGTTTTTTTTTTAAATTGTTTTTTTTTAATTATTTAAAAAAAAAAAAAAAAAATATTTTTTTATTTATTTAATTATTTTATTTTGTTTTTGTTTTGTTAGATTGAGCAAGGAATTAAATCTAATTTGTTTTGTTTTTATTTTCAAGAGTGAATATTTTTTTGAAAAAGGGCCATAACTCAGTTAAAAATAGTTGGATCAAACCCATATTCGAACTCGATCTGTCTTTTATGCTGAGAAATTCATATACAAAATTTGGTTCCGATCAGATATAAAATGTTCGAGTTATCGCACCATGCGTAAAGTGTCTACAGACAGACAGACAGCCAGACAGACAGAGAGAGAGACAGACAGACGGACGGACGGACTAACGACGAGTGGTCAATCCGGACAACGACACTATGTTTACCATACTATGGTATGGGTAAACATAAAAACACATAATATGAATCGTACGTGACATGTAGTGGAGCAACCACACAATCATGATGTGCCTCAAATTTGCATTTTTACGGCGACATAACGCTAAGAATAATTTACGTAACATCATGCAGTCGTTACGACGGAGACAAGACGTGTCGTGGATTGTAAAATCTTGTCTGGATTATCGTCATGTCTTCTTAATTTTTCGTTTTCATTAAGCTGACCAACGAAATTGGTCTAAATGAAATTAATAGACTTAAATCACAGGTGAATTATTCGTAAATTGTGAAGTAGTTACATTCATTTCTATCGCGATGCTTCATTTCCAATTCCGCGTTTTTTACAATCTCAACACGGTTGCTAACCGGAAGTGACGTGACAATTTCTCCAGAATCTATACCCGCAATCTTGAAAAATCACTGATGGATATAGAAACGAGAGGCCGATCACGATCGGCAGATGTTAACCCATCCCTTGGCGATAGTAAATTACTATGATTGGAATCATAAATGAGAGTTTTGGTGTTGAATTATAGAGTATACTTTTATGTACTATTATAGACAAATGTACATAACACAAATTATTTGAATTTATGGGTCACTAGCATTTATATAAGAGAATGCACTGGTACAGCTAAACCACCACAGCCTTGGGTTAAATGTGAAAGGTGGCCAGGACATGGGATACTTGGGTTAAGAGAGTTTGAATAACCAGAGTAAGAGTGCAAATTAATTAGATAGAGCTACTGCCTGTAAGCCTGTGTGTGTCCTGTCCCTAAAAACATAGCTGATTTCTCCTCACACTAATGTCTAAAAATAACTCTAATTATCAATAACTCAGATACTGCTTGTCTCTTACAGAGCTAAAGTTTTACTGCTGGTGCTGGTAATCAATTATTTGTTGACTGCTATGGTTATCTGTTCAATTCTTAGTTGAAAAAGGGCCATAACACTGGTATAAAATGTTGGATCTAACCCATATTCAATCTCGATTTGTATTTTGAGTTGAGAAACTCGCATACCAAATTTGGTTCTTATCAGCTGAAAAATGGTTGATTTATCAAAATATGCAGAAATTCTATGTCAAAGGGCCATAACTCCATTGAAAAATATCGGATCAAACCCATATTCGAACTCGATCTGTATTTTCGGCTGTGAAACTCACATACCAAATTTGGATCCAATCAGATAAAAAATTTAAGTTATGGCAGAATGCGTGAATTCTAAGTTGAAAAAGGGCCATAACTCGGTAACAAAATCTCGGATCAAACCCAAATTTGAACTCGATCTGTATTTTGGACTGAGAAACCCATATACAAAATTTGGTTTCGATCGGATAGAAAATGTTTGAGTTATCGCATTACTCGTAAAGTGTCTACGGACAGACAGACGGACATACGGACAGACAGACAGACAGACAGACAGACAGACGGACGAACGACGAGTGGTCAATCCGGGCAACGACACTATGTTTACCATACTATGGTATGGGTAAACATAAAAATTATATGACGTCATTCACCTGCCTTAGGTATAAGCACCCTTGGTGGTTGCTATTATCAGAAGAAATTTTCACACATGCTCAATCAGAGCTCCTGGACAGTTCACATTGTTACTGAAACTAGCACATGATAGCCCTGTCCTTTATCTAGAAAAAAGCTCTCAAATATTCAAAGTCACAATTAGCAACCCATTTCAAATGATAAAATGAGATATTGTGCCACTCTCCAGCAGATAAAAATTCATAACTGAACTTTTCCCTGTATTTCCATCACATGAAAACAGTGCAAAGCTATACATGTGTGGCAGAGACGTGGTCTGCCCCTTGAGATTACTTAAAATGTATATTTACAAAATATTCTCCCACGATTTGGATAGCTTTCATAATATCTCTATCACTAAAACTCTTCTCCTTTTTTTGCATTTTATAGTATTTCGTATTTTCGTGTTTCAATTTTCCGCCATTGCTCTCCCCAAGATGAAGGTCAAGGAAAGCAGCGTTTTGATTTGTTGTTTCTCTCAGGTGGTGGTGTCATCCATTCTGACTAGTTTCACGTTGCCTGCTTGGTCAGAATGGAATGCTCCACCAGAGAATGCCAACCGCTTCTTTGCTTACTGTCTGTCTCGGTTATAAATCGCGTTACAAATTCTTGGTTCTGTTTTGGTAATGGGTAGATATGAATCGCTCTGATAAAGTCTCCCTCAGATCCATGCAATGATTTCAAAATTTTGTATGATTCATCTTTAATTTTTGTAGTTTTCATATAAAAATTTGCATGTAGATATAGTGATTTAAATATTTGAACTTTTTAAAACTTCTTGCAAAGTTTCCACATGGTACCTTTAAAACCTGTCATGTCAGTGACATTGTAGTTCTTGTGTCATATAAGAGTCTTCATTTAGTGCTTTGAGTATTTGAACTCAATAAAACTTACAAAGTTTTCACATATAGCCTAGCAATGACTCTATAGTCTACCTAGTTCTTAAAGGGGTACTGTACGCCACATGTTGTTGTTGGTTTCTATAGTCTCCGAGTCGTAGAATAAGGTAACAATTTTTCCATTATTTGAAAGTCTGTTGAGTACGAAGTCATGTTACGGATGACAAATTTACCGGAATGCAAAAATACAAATTGTCGTTGTCGAGTAATTTTTGTAAAGTTTTCAACCAAATGAATCAAATAAAAGTTATATTATATGCATACTAGTCCCATATAATCATTTAAGTTATTGTATCGTCGCTAGTCAGTGAGTGGCTTGAGTGTTCTCCCCGTATCATCATAATATTTTAAGCAATCGTGTGTGCGATCGGTTTAAAAATCCAGTATCCCTCAATTACTATTTTTGATTACGGTAATTCGTAATTTAATTGACGCCATTTTATGGCTCCAGTCATAAATTCAATTTATATCAAATTATTAACTTTTAAATTATTAACTTTTAAATTATTAAATTTTAAGATAGCCTATTAACCTGAGCGTTTACAGAATACATCTTCGACTCAAATTACTTATGTTTCTATATATTATCGATATTAGATCGTTGTTGTCACCGGAAATTTAATGAAAATGGCGTACAGTACCCCTTTAAGTTAAATATTTTAACTTATGATTTATATATAACACTTTCAAAGTTTACCATGTTTATTGATGTTGAATAAATCTTATCACTATTCTCAGATAGTCACCTATTAAAACAACTAAGACCCGAGTCCATGGGAAGCCGGTCCTGTCACACATACTATATACCATATACTATACATGTAACTCATATATTAATTTCATCATATATATAAATAAAAGGTCACCGACCACGTGACTCCCCCCGAAAAGGTGGCTGTTTTAGTAAGGATAGCTTTTTTTTAACTCTCAAAATTCATCGGACTGTGACCAAATTCAAACTTGGCCTCTGTCTTCTGAAATTTGAACAACGTACACATATCAAGAGATTCAGTTGAATTTAAAAACAATCAGATAACTAAAAGTAAAGTTATCATCTGGAAACAAAAAATATCGGCAAATTATAAGTCGACAAGAACAATAACTCTGGCAAAAAGATATAATATTTAACTCAAAGTCATATAGTACATTACGTTGCCACGGTAACTGTGTTGATATAATCAGATCCCCACACTACCACAGTTTCAAGCTATGGCTGAACTAATTATTAGTAATTTTGTAACTCTCTGATAATACATTTCAGTGATAGCTGGGTTCCATTGACAAAAAAGTTCCATTTTTTCAACAAGATGGCCACCGTTACAATGCCATGACATCTTCTCTGGTTTTCATTAAGCTAACTAATGAAATTGATCTAAATGAAACTAATATGCCGATTCCGCAATTTCACAATCTCCAGACAGTTGCTAACCGGAATTCATGTGTCAATTATACAAAAAACGTACATGCCACTAAAATTTGGCTCATCGCCATAGAAAATATAGAAAAAAATATATGACGTCATCATTGACCTGTGCCATAAGCTATAAATATATGTCAAGTTCATACAAAATGCAAAATTTTTGGTCTCATTACCTCTACTCTATGACAGATCACGCCTAGTGCCATTTTGTGTATGGCCGCATGCTTTTCATAGTAGCCCCATTGAAAATTAAGTTCATGTCATATTGAAATATGGCATCAACACCCTTGCTAGTAATTGCTTAAGATAGATTTTGGAATCTTTGCTCAAACAGATTCATTACGGGATACATGTACAATTGTTTTATCCCTGAATGAGGATTACCCAAGCCAGTTCTCAGTGTGACATCATCATTATCAGCAGAGTTGAGTTTGGGTGGGGGGGGGGGGTAATTAGCTGAGTTTGGGTGATATCATCCGAGGTCCATATAATAGGTCACTTGATATAAAATAAGTAAATAATATACATGATTTATATTATATCTATTAATAATTAGTTATATGTGAATCATGTTATACTTACACTGATCCTCTGTCTTGAGAAATGGGATCAGACAGTTGACAAAATCAAACTTTCTGAAGTAACTTTTCTCTCCATGACCCTTGGCACAACTACGAAGGATGCCACATACATGTTTGTGTGCATCTTTATGTTTCTGAAAGAAAAATAAGAGTTATAGTGTTAGAACATATTTTTCCCTGCATAAGGCCAAAATAAAGATGGATACATGTTTCTGGTAAAACAAGACAGTCAATGACTGTGGGGTCTATCACCAGACTGTAAAGACGGAGAAGACTGGGACTCTGAAGACTACAATAGTCAGTACACTCTTAAAACATTAGGTACTCTGGAGTAACTACGTAGGTACTAAGCTTTGTCCCAGGGGGAGTACCTAAGTGTTGGTACTCTAGAGTACCTGCCAAATATTTAGGTATTCTGGAGTACCTATATATAGGTTCTCTGGAGTACCTATATTTAGGTTCTGTGAAGTACCAATATTTAGGTTCTCTGGAGCACCTATATTTAGGTTCTGTGGAGTACCTATCCAGGCATTATGCATATAATACCCACCCCGTCTTTATGTCACCATTGTCATGACGCACACGCTATGAAGTACCAAATATCAAGACAGGTACTCTGAAATATTTAGGTACTATGCATAGTCTTGAGAAATCTTATATAGCAATATAGTACCTAGCAATTTGGTACTTCAGAGAACCAAATATACAGGTACTATGTGGAGAACCTGCCCAGATACCAAGCACTCGAAATTCTGAAAAATGGCCGACGGCAAATTTAACAATGTGGCATGTTATATTCCAAATGTTCTTTGAGATCATGTTATCA
Source organism: Siphonodentalium dalli (assembly GCA_032622095.1). Classification (NCBI taxonomy): domain Eukaryota; kingdom Metazoa; phylum Mollusca; class Scaphopoda; order Gadilida; family Siphonodentaliidae; genus Siphonodentalium; species Siphonodentalium dalli. Next base: position 40,667,691 of record CP136068.1, read on the forward strand.
GTTATATTGACCCCCTTTTATAGTGCAAAATGAAATAATCCGAATTATATTACTTTTATTAGTATAGAACCTTGATCGTGTTTTTATACTTAATTCAAGGTTTAATATCTCGATTTCAGGATTTCCCTGAACTGTTCCCTGCATGTGGAGTAAAATTTGTCTGAATGTCTAAAATAATCGGCCAAATTTCTTAATTTGTGTGCAATAATATTAAAGTAAACATTATAAATCAAACATCTTAAACAGGTCTGGTTTCACCCAATCGATCTATAATAGCCCGATAAATAAAAAACTACCTTGCGATAAATCGCAAAACCTTAGCAAATCGCAAAGTACTTTGCAATAAATATATGCGATTTAGTGCAAAGGTTTGTGATTAATCGCAATGGTTTGTGATTTATCGCAGATATATTTTTATGCATTGGCACTAATGGGCTTGAACCCGTATAAATATAAATATAAATCAGACATCTTCAACAGGTCTCGGTGAACGACCAATCGATCTATAATAGCACGGTTGGGCTAAAATAGATCGATCGGTCTTTCACAGCCAGCATGCATGTGGGATAAGGGGAGCAAACCTTTGCGATAAATCGCAAAACAACTTTGCGAAAAATCACAAACACCTTTGCGATAACTCGCAAACCTTTACGATAAATCTCAAACATCTTTACGATAACACTCAGAATACGTACTGGGTGATTATATTTTACGATTTATTGCAAAGATGTTTGAGATTTGTTGCAAAGGTTTTTTGGCGCTAATGGGCTTCAGTAACATTATAAATCAGACATCTTAAACAGGTCTGGGTCAGGATTTCCCTGACCTGTTACCTGCACGTGGAGTAAAATTTGTCTGATTGTCTGAAATAATCGTCCAAATTTCTTAATTTGTGTGTAATTAAAGTAAACATCATAAATCAGACATCTTAAACAGGTCTGAGTGAACAACCTATCAATCTATTATTGCCTGGAGGGCTAAAATAGACCAATCGGCCATTCACAGCCAGCATGCATATGTGATGAGGGGAGCAAATCTTTGCGATAAATCACAAAATGACTTTGCGAAAATTCACAAACACCTAGCTTTGCGATAACTCGCAAACCTTTGTGATAAATCTCAATCAACTTTACGATAACTCTAAAACTACTTGGTGATTATACTTTAGAATTTATCGCAAACATGTTTGAGATTTATCACAATGATTTGTGATTTATTGCAGATATATTGTTATGCGTTGGCACTAATGGGCTTGAAACAGTATAAACATAATAAATCAGACATCTTAAACAGGTCTGAATGAACCACAAATCGATCTACATGTATAATAGCATGGTCGGTCTAAAATAGACTGATCAGCCTTTCACAGCCAACATGCATGTGGGACACGGGTCGCAAACCAATACTTAAAACAAAATTAATTCTGATCTCTTTTGCAGGACACCATATAACTATTTACTGAGAATATTCATAATTAAAACAACTTTGCGATAAATCACAAAACAACTTTGCGAAAAATCACAAACACCTTTACGATAACTCGCAAACCTTTGCGATAAATCTCAAACATCTTTACAATAACTCTCAATTAACTACTTGGTGATTATACTTTGCGATTTATCTCAAAGATGTTTGAGATTTATCACAATAGCCCGATCAGGTTAAAATAGACTGATCGTTCTTTCATAGCCAGCATGTATCTGGGATAAGGGGAGTCACTCTAAACGGTTCTATTATTATCTATAAACCAATACTTAACACAAAATTAATTCTGATTTCTTTATCAAGACACCATATAATTATTTACTGAGAACATTCAAAGTTAAAACAACTTTGCGATAAAGTGAAAACATATTTCTGATTAATCGGCAACTACTTGGTCGTCTTATCACAAAGGTTTGCAATTAATCGCAATGTTCTGTGATTTATCGCAGATATATTGTTATATGTGGGCAACAATGGGATTTGAACCGTATAAACATTATCAATCAGATATCTTAAACAGGTATTGGTGAACCACTTATTGATCTATAATAGACTAAAATAGACCGATCGGTCTTTCACAGCCAGCATGCATCTGGGATAAGGGGAGTCACTCTAAACTGTTTTATTGTAATGCAAATGCACCAGCTCACGGAAGAATATCGTATACTTTATAGTGACATAGTGCCAATTGCTTAATCAAGTTTCGACTTCACCAACTGAACATTTAAAAATTCTATTTCAGTGCACATTGGGGTGCATCGTTTGATCTTTTAGAAAGGTGTCGCAACCGATTGCATGAAAATACGTTGTGGATGTTGACGTTTCTAAGGACGCTGTCACTAACAACGGAAACCAGCAGAGTGCATTCTAATGATGCTCCATGTCATTGTTACGATCCAGTGACGTCACTCACGAACTGCTGGAGGTCAGCTGGTCCAAGTTCTTGTAACCCTTCTTCACCACATATTATTAAGTTTATTTGATGGGCTTTATATGTATAGAAGAGAGGGGTAGGAGGTGGATAATATTTTCTTCGATTCTTTATTAAATAAATATTTAAACACGTGTAATGATATACATCACAATATTAAAACATGAACATATGGGGATATGGCTCCATGTCTGGCATTGTCATTTCACCCAATTTGGGTGTTTATATCATAGTGGTTTTCGAAGTGATGTGTGTGTCGACAGAAAATAGGTGGAGGATTTGTGTAAATGTTAGCCCAAACTAAATTTCGAAGTAACGACGGTTTTGTTGTTTATTTCGAGGAATCATACCACATCAGATGAATTCAGCCCAAATATATTAACAGTTGTCATGTAAAACATTTGCAGTAGGTTAGCGTTATTTGGTATTTGGGGATGTCGTTTAACATGGGAAAAATAGACTACTGCGATTGAACGGGCATGTGTATTTGTCGTTTTTTAATGTATAGCAACATAATAATCAAAACATGGCCTTCTCTGTCAAATACAGTCGCTCTATTTATGCTATTAATTGGGGAACTTTCCAAATTAAACTATGCAATTGTTATCAAACATATACCTGCTGCAAATTAAGGAAGTTTGCTCACGATTATGGCGCCACCTATAGTATAGAAGGTGCCATTATCGCAATACGATAGAGGAACACCGTGTGAGTAACGTAACTATCACAAGTATAACGTACTCTGATAACAACTTATCGCCAATGTCATGCTTAAAACATTTCAAACATATGATCTTCAGCTTGTTTTATTTTATTTTTATGGAAAGAAATAATAAATGAGGTGATCAATATATATAATGACAAATAGAATCAAATTAGCCAATGCCCCGTGAAACCAATGACAGGCAAGCTAGGTACAAAAATTGGTGATATCTGAGTACGAACGTCGCAGTGTTCCCCTAGCATATTGCGATAATCAGGCCTGGCAATATGGCGCGAGCGATTTTATCGCTCGCGCGTCGCCCGCCGCCCGCGCAATTTCAATTTGGCGTGGGCGATATATCGCTTGCGCAACATTCACTACCCAACATACTTTTGCAGTCGTAATTTTGATGAGTTATCCGTTTGAAAACATATAAGGCAACGCGACATCGCATCTTTGAAGCAGGAGACACATGCTATGTTAACAGTCGGCTGCCACCGGTATATCTAATTAGGTCAAACCATGCTACGCACCCGTTATCAGTGACAGACTGACGATTACATGACCTAACTGTGAACGTGCAGTGCTACCCACAAATCATACCTTACCTACAAGGTAACAGCGATGTTGACAGCGATGGGTGGGGCTACGAAGGAATCCGCCAATCGCGCAACAGTGCTCGCTGACATGTAAACAAATGAGGTGAATGAAGTGACGAAAACAAAGAATAAATATCGTGATATCGTGCTATTAATTACATGAAATGAGTGATTTATACATAGCACGGATGGGTTATGAGATGATACAAACATAGAAGTGATTTAATTTATGATATGTATGGAATAATGTATGTTTTGACGCGATAGAAGTGGACGAAATTTCACAAATGTACGGAAGCCGCGAATGTACCGATGGATTATATAGATAAAAGTATGGAACAAATAAATGCATGATATAATGATTGATTCTGGTTAGGTAACTTGGTCACTCAGGTATAAAGGAACAAACACAAACATATCATGTACATGTATGTACAATATATGCATGGCATAATGATTGATTCTGGTTAACTTATACAATAATATCTTACCATGATGTCACCTCATACATGTATTATACAGTATAACAGCATGTAATATATGATATAAATATATTATAATGATTGATTGATTCTGGTTAACCATTAGGTCACTTGGATCAGGCATAAAGGAACAAACACAACAATACCATATATGCAAGACATGGTATAACATTTATAAAAGTACTTTATTAAACATTAATAAGTTATACAACATTCATTGATAATTTCACAATTAATATATGATTATAAATTAATTAAATTTAAATATTATCACTTACCACATAATAAGTTATATGCAATATGACATATGTCAGTTTACTTGTATTTCATATGTTCAAACATAAATACCCCATAAAACAGAAATTGACCCTGCAAAATATTTTAGCCCCTGCAAAGTATTTTGGCGAGGGCGAATTTTAGCCCCTGCAGATTTTTCATAAGGCCAGCACTGGATAATCGCCAACCATTTATTCGCAACGACAAGAATTAATAATTTCTTTCGGTGATGGTAAAGTTTCGCAAATCACATATTCCTACAATTGTTTTTCTTCTGCTCACCATCACGGCTTCTAAATTAATGTCCTAGGTTTATATCATTGCCAGTTTACGCAAGGGGAAGAATGACTTAGTAAGAATAACTCTTGCTAAAAATTAGCTAGTGCGAATTGGCGAGCATCAATATTTTTGGTTTTGGCATTTAGTTAAGAGCAGGAAATGGGAGGCACTTGTGGAATTTAAAAATAAACCAATGTCTGTCCCAATTCTCAGGTAAGAGCCAAAGAGCAGCGAATTTTTTAAATTATGCTTTGTTTCAAAATAATTTGCGTTTAACTAACATAAACAAATCCACCATTTGTATCAAAAAATACCAGTCAGTTTGTCGTCCAGAAGAATGATGATGTGCATTGACCTAGAAACATTTGAATAGGAGAGAAAACCGTGGACAATAGACAGATCGAATTAAGCCGGTCTCGAGACAGGATAATCCCAACTCACGAGAACCGGAATTATCTCCGTTTGCATTATCAAATGTACCTATCGATCTCTAATAGTTTGGTAGAGGATCTCTTCTTTCTTTCGGATTTTATTGCTATGGAATACATTTTTTCTGGAAATTAATTCTCCTTGGCAATTAAACGGATATTGGAGAGTACAGTGGTGTGAATTTTATATCGCTTGGATTTACCAATTTCGCTGTACAAATGTCAACAGAAAGGGCACCATTGCGCAGCGACGTGTGGCCATATATTTCGCATTGAAATTCCATTTGAGTTCTAGTACCCACATTGACCATATATCGTAAGCCTCAGATCGTACATAGTACCATAATCGGAAAAGTTTGGGTTAGAAATTTGACCACAAGCAGACTTGACCATCGCCTTCATGTCTGACAAGGTTTATATGATAATTGATAATATCCACATCCCATTGCATTGAACAGTGTGTAAGGAGCTTTTCTATAACTTTTGAGAGAAGTCTTTCAAGAAAAACAAACACCAATGTGAATGTAGTTTGTAAACCCGGCCATAATCGCTGCAGTAACCAGTAAGACTAAGACCCGTAACTTGGCGTAAGCCCGCCGCACACGATGCGATATTTGTTGCACGATATTTATCGCAGACCCTTGCGACGTAAGATATGTGTGCGCACACAATACGATTTTAGTCGTGTGACTTCTGTTTTATCACCTACGGTAGACCACCGCACACGATGCGATCGGATCGTACGATCTGGTTGTTTACTTTCTCGTGAATGCAATGGGTTACCGATGATCTAATTCCCCACACAAATTCAAAATCAGATATTATTTTGACACCAATTTTGTGGTGACCAGTCCATGCACCTGTTTCAATTGTAGTTGTATTCTAGAGGCATGAATGTATTCTGCCGTCCAAAATATCCCGCTACTCTTGACTTGGAAGGACATTGTATTGCCGCCATGTTGTGAAAGAAAACATGTGACTGCCGCATGATCAGATTAATAGGTGAATCTGATTGGCTACTTCGACTAAATCGTACGACTCGATCGTAGAAAATCACAATTATTTGATTCCTTGCGCGACCGATCGTGCGACAAAATGTCGTACGATTTTCCACCGCACACACTGCGATTTGACCCGTAACCAGTGCCCGATATTTGTCATACGATATATATCGCATCGTGTGCTGAGGCCTTCACACTTTTATTTCGACTTGGGTTTGGAAGTTTGGTGTAGCCTCAATCGATTCAATCAATGTAGGTCAACGGCAACATTTCGCAGATTGTTGCTTCCAAGTTCCACAAGGGTATAAGCAGTACGTTCATTACTGAATAGTTGGGAAGTTGGATCTTCAATCAGTACCTCCGTACGCTTTTACATTATTTTGAATTTTTTTTCTCACTTATAACAGGCAAATAGTTGAAATACAAACATTGCATAAAAATCAAAATGTGACATTTGTAGCTGTTTGAAAAATACGTGTTAGACAGCTTGCCAAGGCGCTAGCTCGGATATAATCTGTTTCATTTTACTCTAATTCACTGTGATTTCTATTCACAGTTGCTAAAACGACGTTAAACCCCAATCAATTAATCGATTTTCCTGGTAAAAATCAAACTTTTCTTGATCGCTACCATATGCCTGCAGTCAAATCGTGAGCATGTGCAGTGGGTACTCTATCTGTGGTTTTTCTCCACCTGCGATTTAAATAATGCAGCATCTGTTGGGGGCAATTAGTGCTTACCGTCAATACCGATCTCTTAAAGGAATATTATTCTGAAAATTTGTTTTATCTTATACAATTCCTCGAGTCAAAATTTATAGTAATTAGTATGTCGTTGGCTTTGTGGATATGATTTCAGTGGGTCTGCACCCGGCCATGTCCATGTTTATTTACATCGCATGCCATTCGAGTAACGTTATAATTAAACTATTTTAATTTTAAATAATGCGGTGTGAATTTGTGTCATGTCATGTAAAGCCGAAACTCATGAGTCATGTTAAATCGTGTCTTGATAAATACTAAAATAGCAGATGATTGAGTATTCAAAGCTGCTGAGCATAGACATCATTGATATGTATGGGAAGCCAAATTCAAATTGACATTTAATAGATAATTGCTCTTAAGCGCACTAAGGAATCTCTAATATCTACATGTATCCTATATTTGTTCCACCCATTGTACCATGGACTACACCATTTGAATTATAGGGAGTTTATGTAATGTGGCTAATTTAGCTTATCCTTATTGCGCTCAAGTGCAATAAGAATATTGCAATAAGAATATTCTTTATTGTGCTTAAGCGCAATAAGAATACTTATTTTACGTGCTTAAAAGCGCAATAAGAGATTCCTGAATTCCTTAAGCGCAATTAAATATTTCCTTATTGTGCTTAAACGCAATTGGAGCTTTCATTATTGCGCTTTTAAAAGCTCAATTATTTATTAAATGTCAATTTGGCTTCCCATAGATCTCACGCAGTCATCATTCAATGTTATTTTTTAACATTTTGAATTACATGTACAATTAAAAAAAATTGTTATACTAAATTGTATTGTAACTATTGTTATTGTCCTTATTCCCCATACAGCATACAGTTGTGCACATATTTTATGATAGACTAGTAAGTACTATTAGTAGTCGTAGTAGTTAATACCGCATTACTGTCAATATTCTAACATGTTTAGTTACAAGATCATAATGTTATTTGTTATTACTATTTGATGTGTACATGTAATGTACTTTACATCAGTCATCAATTCAGAAACTGATCTTTTTATGTGTTGAATTTAGTTTAAACTTTAAAAAAAAAGCCTGGTTGAATATCTACCATATGGTGGGTCGTTCCCACCCTCAAGCTGCTGATGTCATTGAGACATTCAATGTTATTTTGCTATTTTGCATGCAAAGAGGTAGACTGCTTACGACCTCGTGGTAGATACATTCACTCCAGGCATTCAACTTTTTGGATCTAAACTTTGACAATTTAGCCAAACACACTATTTTCATATCAGTGATGATTGATGACACACCATTTCTTACTGTAGTGTATGAGGACCGGATACAGGTAGCTTAAATTAAAGACTTTAAAAAGCCTGACGAAGATCGTTTGTGATGATATAATATAAATTTATTTAACTTTCAGGGAAATATGTTAGCTACTCAAAGAAATAAGCTACGTAAAAGTTAAAGGGCATATGTCAACATGACCGACATTCATGACATTAGCAGATTGCTGCATCCAGTAGAATGGTACAATTATACACGTAGTATCACACTGTGTTCATGAGTGAGCCACTTAACGGGGCAGCACCTACTGCGTGCTAAAACTATAGTTTGAACAGTTTATATTTTGGCATATATCTACACGTACATGTACATCCAAGTTATAAATTTATCTATCCCTATTTAAAAAAATGAATAAGCTACATGTATAACACCAGCTACATGTACCTATCGCATTAATTTTCAGTTGTCCATATCATGTAACAAATAAGCATAACATGTACATGTAGATATCATTTCATCATTCATTTGTAAGACAGTTTCTCTAACTGGGACCCACTTATAATTCCATGCAAGACTATAAATATTTTAGCAAATAATTTAATATTAAGAAGTCCATGTCCATGGTACCATATTCTGACATTAATTATACGGTACTAGTAAGTGTTGGCAGTGGGTTAAGAAGGGGCAACTTGATGCAGTGGGGAATATTTTTATATTCCATTATACTCTGACAAATTTTTCAAGAAACTGGATTTGAATTCATAATTTGATGACACTCTGTTGAGACACTTCTGACAGATAAGATGGAAGCAGTCGCCGGTATTTCGTCTCAACAGATGCCCCAAACAAAACGTCTTCTTTGATACATTTAGTTTTGTTCAATTTAAAACATCGTGATTTGTCTGATATCAAGCAGGCAAAACACACGGCTTTTGATTTATTTCGTGGAGTTGAAAAGCCCGCGGGCATTTTGAATGGGATTCCCCAGTCTAAAAATAGATGTATGCGTCCGCATAGATAAAAATTTACCATCCTTCGGGCAGTGGTATCTCAGCGTAGCGATGAGAGATAACTCTGCCTGGAGTTTGACGTTAAATACCAAATCCGAGTCGGATCGGTCGAGCAGTGTTCGAGTCTATAACACACATACATACTGACAGATATTCCAAAATGTATAATAGATAGCTAAACGAATTCTATGATAAATAGTTCATGGGTGACCTGATGCATGCATCTTAGTTTTCTTGTACCACATGGTGGGGGCTTGTTCCATGTCAGATCCATGCTTTGCTGGACCACTGGCGCTTATATAGGCCTCATCATTGTTTTTTGCATTGTCGATTAAATGGTGTGGTTTTAACCATCATTTATGGCCAGTCTCTTTCGACTTTGCATAATATTTCAACATTTCTTTTTTGCACTATTACGTCAAATGGGACAATCATTTTGACATCCGCCAAAGCTTCATTTCAAGTTTTCTTATGTTAAGAAGCAATTCCACAGCTGTCCTGCAGCCTTGATTTAAACATTTTTAGTGTAGATAAATTGTTGACCCATAGTGTCCTGTGATTGGGCGGGATTAATATATTAAATTGGGGCGAATACGGAGCTGTTGTTAGACGCCAGAAATAAGTCCTCTACGTGCTATATTCTTTGAGATATCGGCCATCCCATGTAATTGCAAATTCTGTTCTGCAGTTTGTCATTCTGTCCCGCATTCCGCAGTTTGCTTTGTACCGTAATCTTGCAATGAACGGTGAACAGCAGCAAACAAAACATCATTCAGTTATGAATGAATTCTGCTGACATTTCTTACTTAAAAGCAATGGTGAATTCATGCACATAGAACTGTCAGGGAACGAAAAAAAACTGGTCGGAAATTCACCTGGAAACACCCTAAATATGCTTTGAAAGCTCAGAATCTTTCCAAAAATCAGATATTCCAATCGACAATGGCTCACAACCGCCTTAAAGATGTTGAGCTAAATATTGAATATTCCGATCGACAATAATAGCGCACAATAGTGCTGGGTGGTATTTCGGTATACCGATTATAATCGGTAAGATTTTCATAACCGTTACCATCATGTTTTTACATAATCGGTAAACCTTGACTGTATCATCTTGGTTACAGGTCATACCGACCCGTTACCGGGTACATTGTGGTTTACCTTTATCGGAATACAAAACAACTACTTGGTTTTTCTTCACCATAGTTATCTTTCAATTGAAAGAAACTGTTAATTCTTCACTTATATCACTTCTTTCCCCGAGACAGAGTTCTTGCGCCTAGCAGGCTGCAGAATTTTTCTCCTCTCAAGATGTTCGCTATTTTCTCAAATTATGGATGTTACCTAAGCTGAAATTCTGGTTGAACCTTTCTGTTTCATGGTTGTTGTCGTGTCTGGCACAACATTATGCTGAACTTATCTACCATTGTGTGGAATTTTGGACTTTTACAAATTTTCTGGATTATTCGAGACTTTCAATCTGCACCCAGTCCCGAACCCATCAGACCACGCAGCGAAGTCCGCTGTCTTCACAGTGTTACAGTCCCGCCCAATACAAGGATTTACCAATCATGCAGATCAGCTGATGCAATTTCACGAGAGTCTGCGAGATGCCACATTGAATTCACATCACATGGACATGTTAATTACTTACTCTCCCGACACGTTGCGACAACGGAGTGCATATCACTTACAACCACTCAGACTGAATGTTTTGGCTCGTATTATCTCCCTAGGTGTACAGCCAATTAGTTCTACTCAATGGACGAATACCGACCAGAGAAAACGCTGTCGATCCAAACGCAGATGCGGATCGAGAGGGGGCCGTCGGAAAAGGCGCTTCATATCCGTCATCACTAGAAGCAGTCTTTGTGATGAGCGGATATGTATGTCGCGGTCGGCAAGGAATAAATCTGCAGACAATCATGGTGTGGATTTGAATAATCTCACAACCGTCTGCACCAATGACACTATAATAGATGCATGTAAATTAATAACATTGAATGCACAATCCATCGTCAAAAAGTCATTAGAAGTGTCTGAATTCATAGAAGCCAACAATTGTCATCTGCTAGCTGTCTGTGAAACGTGGCTCCTTGATGGTGAGGAAGGCCCGACTGCAGCGTGTCCTGAAAACTTCAATGCCGTGTTCAGTTCGCACGCTGATGTCAACCGTGGTGGAGGCATAGCCATTTTCCACTCTACTCGCATCCATGTTCAATGCGAACCAGTAGACACATACAAACATTTCGAACATATGGTTGTTATGTGCAAGTTCCCAAACAAATCGGGGACAGACTGTTTAAGACTGATTGTTATATATAGACCTCCTGACAAGCCGGGAGGATGTAGGATATCGGGATTCATGAAGGAATTCGAACAACTTATCGCCAGGTACATTAGCTTAACAGCTCCATTCGTTATCGTTGGAGACATCAATATTAAAGTAGACGATGTTTCTGATAACAACACTGTGACATACCTGAAGAAACTTGAGAGAAAGGGGTTAACCCAGCACGTTGTTGGGTGTACCCGCTGTACCAGTGAAGATCCCCATATTGGACACACTCTTGATCACATAATTTCAAGCGAAAATACTCCAACATTAACATATTAGAGAGTTCATGTTTTAAATCCGATCACCATGCAGTCGCATGCGAATGGTCGGTGAATGTTCCACGACCATCTACAAAGGGACAATGTGTTATGCGACGTCCTTTCAAATCTCTGGATGTTGAACGATTCTCTGTGCTTGTTGGGTTAACACTTGATTCAATTACTGATGTAACATCATACAATCTGTGTGTTACCGAAATTCTCAATGAACTAGTTTCTCTAAAGACTGTAACATTAGGTCGCAAAAACAACCCCTGGTTCACGGACGAAATACTTGAGGCCAAGAAAGAACGCCGTAAACTATCTGTGAAACACTCGAGACATCCAACATCAGACAATAAAACCGCGCTGATAACATGTTCCAGACAAGTTGTGAAAATGGTTTATAGTTCAAAAAAATCATACTTTGAAGAATTCTTAGCTAATGCCTCACAGAAGCGAGTCTTTGACTGTCTAAAGCTTTTAACTAAGAAGGAGGATGATCAGTTACCCCGTCGCAGTAATGATGAGATTTTGGCGAATGATTTTGCACGAGAAAATAGACATTATCAGGAGGTCTTTCCCAGCGACCACACGCGTGCAACCATCGAATTCACGGCTTTCTTCAAACATTACCTTTTGTGAATTCCAACCTGTCCATGAAGCTGATGTTGAGAAGGTTTTGAATAAAATGAAGAGCAAGTCATGCACATTGGATCCGATACCTACACGATTCCTGAAATCGGACAATGTCAAACAACACATTGTTCCAGTTTTTACTAGAATTATTTCTAACTCTTTATCTACTGGAGAAGTTCCGGAAAACATGAAAACAGCGATCGTAACACCCATCATTAAGAAAGCTTCTCTGGATACTGACATTCTGAAAAACTACAGACCGGTGTCCAACCTATCATTTCTGTCAAAATTGCTGGAGAAAATTGTTAGTCTGCAGCTATTAGAACATGTTAAGACGCATAATTTGTTTGATTCCAGGCAATCTGCATACAGAAGTAATCATTCTCGAGAGACTGCGCTTGTTAAGGTTAAAAATGACATTGATTAATCTTTAAACCAAGGAAAGTGTGTGTTATTACTTATGCTTGATCTTAGTGCGGCTTTCGACAATTGTGATCACACCATCTTGTTGGGCCGACTTAGTGACCATATAGGTCTACACGGTACGGCATATAACCAAGACGTTGATTAGTGAACATATAATGACTTTTCAGTTTAGAATGGAATACAAATGTGCGGTTACAGTATTCGAATCGCTAAATCATACGGTTCCTGTGTACATTTCTGACATGTTTGTTCTGAAAAGCGGGGGTGTGACACGATCATGTACCAGTGGGAAAGATATCCGCAGAGCGACCAGGAAGCCTAACATCAACTACGGAATTAGGTGCTTCCAAGAGACTTCCATCAACAACTGGAATAGACTTCCAATGGACATCCGGAATTGTGCTACTTTCCACAAATTCAAGTCAAAACTTAAGACTCACTTGTTCGAGATATGCTTCAATCTGCCAAAAAAAGGTTTTCTTCGATAGCTGTTTACCAGAGTCTGTTATGTGCATGCGAGTCTAGACCGTTTAACCCATATATTAACTTTTACTTTCAGCATATAATTTTAGCTGTGATTCAATCGTATATCTTCGTGTATTTTAAATGGTCTAGCTGTTATTATTGCCTTACTGCGGTTGATTATTAGGTTAAGTTGGTATTATCTAGTTAGGTTGTTTATATATAATTTTATCCATTCGTGCATTATTATTTTAGGATCTGTGCCATGTTTGTATTGTAAGCGCATTAAAACTAATTTATTGTATAATGCGTTCTAAATGTATCTATAATAATAATAATAAAAATAATAATGGCATTTGCCAAAAAATGCATTCCTTTACTACCGCGGACAAAATCCAGCCCAATATTATATTGCAAGTTATGATTGCAACATTCTGTGCTATTTTTAAACCACTGAATGCGTGGGACAGTTCATTATTTCCCGAGGTGTTATCGAGTGGGAATAATTGATCACGTTCAGAAACGTGGATTTATGTGTATGATTTATAATAAATCAACGAGGAAGTGAATAACAGTCTACAAGTTAAATACTTTGAAAGTAATACACCTTATTTCCCGGCATTTAATAAAATAAGTTGAAAAAAGGGCCATAACTCTGGCAAAAATCATCAGATCATACCCAAATTCGCACTTGACATGTATTTTCATATAACTGATCCACAAAAATATGGGATTTGCAATCGCACCACCAAAGCTCACGCTATCTGGAAACCCAAAAAACAATAGAAAAATTGAATTTTCTAAGTAATAAAAGGGCCATAACTCTGGTGAAAATGGGTGGACGAAACCCGCGCTATGCATGTAGCTGTTCCCCCATGCTGCTCTATCACCATACCAAATATCAGCTAAATCTGCCCAGCGGTTGCTGAACAATAATACAAAATGTTTGTACGGACGGACAAAATTGAATTTTCTAAGTCAAAAAAGGGCCATAAACTCTGGTGAAAATGGGTGGACGAAACCCGCGCTATGCATGTAGCTGTTCCCCCATACTGCTCTATCACCATACCAAATAACAGCTAAATCTGCCAAGCGGTTGCTGAACAATAATGCAAAATGTTTGTACGGATGGACGTACGGACGGAGACGTCGACTATATACCCGCAGACTTCAAGTCGGGGCATAATAAGACATTAAAGGTGGAAATAATAGTAAATACATATAGACATATAGAATGAACCTCCACGAACCCACAAATGTTTTGGACCTGTGTTCGTTTATTTTCCTTGTTTAGTAGGACTGTTCTGTAAACCACCACAACTTCATTTTTATGTTTGCCTGTACAAGTCAGTCGTGACAATTAAGAGAATAGATATTCTAGTAAACACAGAGTACATCCACCGAGATGCAAGGGGTCACTCATCTAATAATCACCTTTGGGATAATCATCAGTATGTGTGTGAAGAGACAACCGGAAACTGCAATTCGGCAGTATGTCGCGGTATTGCACCATGGTATTAATGGATGTGCACTCCGTAAGCAGGTCGCTTACAAAGTGAATAGCTGTAGTTCTTACCGTAAGAATGGATGTGTTTGATTCACAGAATGACAGCTCCCAAACAAGCTGAAGGGCAGCTGATATCTCTTCATTGCTCTTGGATTGTTCTACTGACGTCATAATTAATGGCAAAACCCCTTTCTCCACCAAAATGTTCTTGTTCTCATCATTTTTTGCAATTTTCGCCAGAGCAGAAACTATTTCCGTAGTAGAGTAGCAATTTCGTCGGTGATCATCCAGTTTTAGTGACATTCGAAGTAGATCGAGGATGAGCGTCAACAGTCCCTCATCAGCTGCCAGTAAGTGATTTGATTCTTCATCTGTTAATAAGACTGTTATCCAAGTGTCCATGTTCACATCTAAAGTAGAACAGTAGTATATCATAAATTGCGAAAATTTTGAATATGCTCCATCTCTATGCATCACTAACAACAGCACAAGACATGATTGCATTATTATTCCCCAAAAACACACGAGAAACATACTGTGTTACACATAATTCACTTGAAAATGCTTTTAAAAGATAGATTTTAGACACTGTTCTAAAAATAGTCACATTTTCTAAGAAACATATTTGAGAGAAAATTAAGTTTATAATGACAGAAGCTCTTGTTGACTGGAATTTCTAACATGCATGTCACTGAATCTATACAGAACATTCAGTGAAGAGATACAGAATCTTTAAAATCTAAATGAATAAGCCCAGGCAACATGTTGTTCATGACTTCAAGAACGTTCAAGAATATTCATGAACTGTTCGTGAAGAATTACTGTAATGTTCTGTAAAGGATTCATGCACACATCAAGATATTTCATGAATTCTACGTGAAGTCATAACCGAGTGAGACATCTACCAAAGCCAGGTCATTGACAACCCTTGCAACATTGTTTTTTGATTGAGTGATTTATTGCAAAAGTCACATAACAGTGAAACAAGCAAAACGTAATACATTATGTACACAAATTTGTACACAATCATTGTTCATTTCATATCTATATGCATGTTTATACAGCAGTAATTCAATTAGATTACACTATAATAGGCGATAAACTTAACAAGTAGGATAATTCAAAAAATAAACGAGCCTTACCTTGGGAAGGTGAAGTTCATTTTGAATTTTACGAGTAGTTAATCACGAGGGTTTAAATAGGATAGCACTCTTGCGCATGCGCCAAATCGAGCTAATTCACTCTTTGCAGCAAATTTTTCGCTTTTTTGCCACAAAAACACCGGCTTGCTCTGCGAGCAACGAGGATTTTGTCTGTCTAGGTTCCCCTTTTAGCAACGCTAGAACTAGAATAAAGTTAAAATTAATATTTACCCGGATTGACTGCACCAACATTGGGCAGGGTGGGAGGGTATTTAAACCCTCGTGATTAACTACTCGTAAAATTCAAAATGAACTTCACCTTCCCAAGGTAAGGCTCGTTTATTTTTTGAATTTTACTTCGCAGTCAATCTCTCGTCTTTAAATAGGAACTTCAAAGCCAAGAAAGAGAAAAAAATTTCTTACCTAGGTTTGGAGAACTGCTTCTGCAAACTGATCGGTATTAGTGTGTTTCAAGTAAAACTTCTTAAATGTAGACTCAGCAGTCCAGCCTGCTTTCGCCATAATAACTTTGATAGGCACCTGTTGCTTGAAGGCTTTGGATGAGCTAGCCGCTCGCACACTATGAGAGGAGTAGTCCTTAATGTTAATACCAGAACTGGCCATAACTGTCTTTATCCAACGAGCTATGGTATCGCGTGAAACTTTTTTGTGTGGCTTCACATAACTTATGAAAAGGGACGACTCGTCCTGACGCAGTCCTCGCGTACGAACTAAATATTCCTTGATAACCGTATATACACACAACCTCCTATCTGGAGGATATGCCCTCAGTTCCAATGTCTGGGGGTTAAAGCCTGCTCGGCTTTGCTTGAGTAGACCACTCAAATTAAACACATACTGTGAACGCGTACTTCGCCGTTCATTAATTGAAATTAAATGCAAGGTTTGAACTCTCGCCGCATTTAGAAGAGCAATCAACATTACTAGTTTTAGTGATAACTTTTTAAGGCTTAAATGCCGTACAGGTGACAGAGTTCGGAGATATTGCAGAACAGAGTTAACATCCCAGGTAATAGCTGTCGGAGCAGAAGGTGGACGCATGTTAAATACACCATTCATGAAACGTATAACAGTTGAATTTCCTCCCGCTGGAGAGTTGTCGAGTCGAATCCCCACCGCTGACAGTGCCGATCTGGCAGTATTTAGAGCACTATAGCCGAGCCCTTTTTGGAATAGTCCCGTTAGAAATTCGATAACGTTGGGGACAGACGGCGAGAAGGGAGGAACATCCTGTCGCTTGCAGTAGTCAAACCACCTCTGAAGATACACTTGATACTGTTGTTTGGTGGAGGTTCTCCACGAACTCATAAGAATAGAGGTTGCTTGCGATGAAAATCCAGCACAGGTGTATTGTTGCCGAACACTTTGCAGGCGATCAACGTCAAGTGTGGGAAGAGTGGATGTACCGTCTTCTGCCGCGGTAGCTGCAGTAAATCCTCCGCCTTTGGAAGAACTCTGGGACTGTCTACCATGAGGTCCCTCACCAAAGGATACCATGGTTGTGTGGGCCACAATGGAAGGATCATGATGCATGTGGCCCGATCCTGACTGATCTTCTGAATGCAGCGAGCTATTAAACTGAAAGGTGGAAATAGATAACATAAATCATAGTTTCCCCAATTCAAGGTGAATGCATCAATATGGGTAGCCTCAGGCTCCATTTTCCATGCACAGTATAATGGTGTTTTTGCATTTAACCTAGAAGCAAAAAGATCAATATTGGGGATACCC
The DNA here is from genome assembly GCA_032622095.1 of Siphonodentalium dalli. Lineage (NCBI taxonomy): Eukaryota > Metazoa > Mollusca > Scaphopoda > Gadilida > Siphonodentaliidae > Siphonodentalium > Siphonodentalium dalli. The sequence continues at coordinate 40,685,414 of CP136068.1, forward strand.
CAGAGCTGGCAGATGTCATTGAACACATTTTCATGCAGTTCCCAATCTAGCCGATCATTAAAGACCCTTGAAGGACCATCAGCTACATTTTTCGATCCAGGTATGTGAGAACAGAATAACCAAATCCCATTAGCATGACATAGGTTCCATATGTCTTGACTAAGAGAATTACATTTGAGGGATTTCATCCCACCCATGTTTTTAATGTATGCCATGGCAGTTGTGCTGTCAGTTAATATTAACACATTTGTATTTCTCAATTTCGCCATGAAAGCTTGTAATGCAAATTTGATTGCTAACATTTCCAAAAAATTTATGTGCATGTTACTTTCAGACACTGACCAACGGCCACCGACAGAGTGACCAGATTGAACAGCTCCCCAACCTTTGAGGCTACTATCTGTGTAAATCGTGATAGAGGGAGTGGCTCTAATGATATGCCGAACCTGACTTTCTATATTTAGAAACCACCAAGCAAGTTCATGCTTCATGGCTTGTGTTATAGGCATCAAAGCATCAAACCGACCAGCACTTTGTCGGAGTGCGTTAACCTTATTGAGTTCCAGTACTCGATAATGCAGCCTTCCTTTCGAGACATCGTCGCCGAACAGGAAATCCGTGTACGGCAGTGAATGTTGGCATAGATGAACATATTCACCTTTTAGTTCCGGTTTTAGGAGATCTTTCCGCACCGTATTTAGAAGGAAATTGCCATGCCCTAATACGGCCAAAGCATCATTTGTTTGATCAATAACCGTGGAGAGAAACTGGTTACTAGTTTCCACCTGGGCCGCTGAATCAACCATTTTTGTGAGAATAACAGCTGCCTTGACCAGAGCGGTTTCCACATTCTGAAACTTTTTGTCAGAAGTCCGTGCAGGCTGGGACATCAAGTCCCACACAAGTTGATTAACTTTGACTACCTGTAAACCTTCACAGTTCTCAGGTCTAGCATTGGTTTCGTCCCGTGTCATTTTTTGAAACTGGTCATCCTCGATGCCTTTTCGAAACATGTTAGTTACAGAATCAGCAAGAATTGGGTCTATAAGTGAACCCACAATCTCTTGCGAGTCGAACTTATTCCGCATCGCGGTAAATCGGGAATGTGCCTGTTTTTCGGCTGCCACAGATTCTTCATCTGGTTGAAATTGTTCCGTGTCGCCAACGTCGTTGGAATAGGATTCGTAATAGTTACAATCACCGTCATTGGCGGAATAATCATACTGTTGGTTTTCAAGGTGAACTAACCTCTCGGCCATATCCACCAACTTGGCTCCCTGCTTTGATTGATTTTCAGCAATAAGCTGCAAATGGCGAAGCACTTCTGAATCGCCATTACCACGTGGGGTGATATCACCCGTTTTCGTGGCAACCTTCCCGGAAATGGGAGCCTTCTTGGTCGGTTTTACAACCGGCGGTTTATGAACGGCGTCCATAAGTTTATCACAGTTCGTCGAACTGCCCGGAAGGTCTAAGTTCTTGTCCAACTGGGACATAATGACTTATATTTTGTACAACGTACAACTCGCTTGGCGCAAAAGATTTGTCTGCGACAAATTGAAATCGTGACCTCTCACGATCAACGCAAAGTACAGAGTGAATTAGCTCGATTTGGCGCATGCGCAAGAGTGCTATCCTATTTAAAGACGAGAGATTGACTGCGAAGTAAAATTACATGTGTTCACCCATAATAATAAACTAGAGGTGTGACTGTCCCAATGGGACTACGGATACCCCCCTTTTTAAAAAATACTAAGATGTTTCACATGTCAGTAAACATTTAGTTAAAATAATAAAATAACAGTTCCCATTGCAGGTGTACAACCATAACCCTAATCTTAAACCTATTGACCGAAAATTGTAGGAATAAAAGCTTGGACAAAATTATGTATGTTGCGAAAAAATTTCTAAGTCGAAAAAGGGGAATAACTCCACACAAAAAATGTCGGACAGACGTCATAATCGCAGGTGCACAGGTTTCCATGGTACTAAATATCAGTGCCAAGATTAAAAAACATTGACCGAAAAATGTAGGAATAAAAGCTCGGACAAAATTATGCATGTTGCAAAAAAAGTTTCTAAGTTGAAAAAGGGGGATAACTCCACCAAAAAATGTCGGACAGATGTCATAATCGCAGGTGCACAAGTTCCAATGGTACTAAATATCTGTGCCACGTTTTAAAAAAATTGAATGAAAAATGTAGGAATAAAAGCTCGGACAAAAGTATACATGTTGCGAAAAATTTCTAAGTCGAAAAAGGGGGGATAACTCCAAAAAAAAAGTCCGACAGACGTCATAATCGCAGGTGCACAAGTTCCCATGATGGTTGATGTCTGTGCCAAGTTTCACGGAAATTGATCAAAAAACGACTGAGAAAAACTCCGGACAAATTTGTGTCCACGGACGGACGGACGGACGACGGACAAGCTGACTCCAGTATACCCCCCCTAACTTCGTTGCGGGGGGGGGTATAATGATACCGCTCATATAGAATAGGACACCTAATTAAAGCCACAACTTAGAATATGCATAGTCTTTTTATGAAGCTTATATTTTGAAGAGATGAGATACCATGGAATTGATCTCTCATAGGGTTCTTACAAAAGTATTTATGGATATATTGTTCTCCGATTTCATCCAAATGACTGCATATAATAACTAAATGGTATTCCTCTCCTAAATATTCTCCACATACATGTATGGTGCATATCCTGTTGGCATTATCATTTGGAGATTTCTTCCATCTTGCACATACCATAGGCAGTTTATGATTTGCTGTTCTGAGCTTCAGGAGGTAGATCAGAGGGCAAAATCTTTGGATAACCTTAGTCAGTTTTAATAAAACTATAAAATTGGGCCTCAACGAAGAAGATGTGTTTATGTCAACGAGTAGTGCGTCCCAATGATGTTGTTTGACGATCTTTTTGCATTTCTCAGTTCAATAGCAGTCAGGCCCGTCTGAGAGATCCACTTTGATTGCAATTTCAAATCATGAAGAGCATTTTTGACAAAAGATAACCATTTGGAGTTATTTTCGTCTGCTGTCTTTGAGTTCATCTCTTGAGTCTAATAAATCAAGGTATAAATATTCTTAGCTAACTCAGAGCCGTCAATCGATACGAGCTTTGACAATATGTCAGAGCTCGGCATGTTATTTCTATAGACGGGGTGTTGTGCAAATTCTGCATATATATGTTATTGGGGGTATAGTGGGGCGGATAGATGACAAAATCGTGCATTTTATGGTAAAAGCACCAAACTTGACAGGCATGTACTACATATAAAAATAAGACATTTTGGATATCATGCCAAGCTGGAAAATGCCCATGGTTGCCATCACTTTAAAAAATCCTGCCCTTTTAAATAGATTTGACATATGATATATATCCAATTTCAGATTGTGTATTTGTATAAAAAAAATAAAAAATTTGGGGTAATTTAAAGGCCTGGCTATATATATGACCCCGAAAGCTACCAGGCGGGGTGGCTAACTCTGAGCTATTTAAGTAAAACATATCACATTGTACCTTCTTGCCCAGATTATTCCGATACATTCAACTAAGTCCCTTAGCGATTTGAAGCTTTTGAGACCCCACCCAAACAAGCATCATGGTTGAAAATGTTCTACATCAAGCCTACATATGCCAGACGTATGGCTTCTGGTGTTCGTGCATTAACAAAAAGGCCAGATATCACACAGACTTGACTAATTTCCGCATCCGTAAGAGAAGACATGTTTTGGACTGGCCTTAAATGTGCTGATAGAAGACAATTTGACTTCGCTTAGCACTACTCACTTGTCTGGCCTGTTAACAATGAACCGCTCGCGCGCAGGTGATTAATGTTGTCAATTATTGGTATGGCCATGTAAAATACATGTATTTTACATACAGAAATTACATGCATGTGTGTATCCACCCTTATAATTGGACACAAGAAAATGATATATACAATGTATGTAAATAATCACATATAAAGTAAATGTGGATATTTAGCCTGCCATGTAATACGAGTCTCAGCTGTCTGGCCATCGACGCAGTCCTGTCTGGAATTTTGCACGCCGGTGTCGGTAGTGACGTCATGATGTACGTCTTGATGTCATGACGCCTTTACTGGTTTCCCAAGAAGCAATCTTAAAATGACTCTGCGATCTTTCAATCGGAACTTAAAGTTTCCGTTTGTCGGCCTTGAACTTTGAGAATATTTCATCAATCTTTTAGGCGGAAATACCGTTAGAAAATTGAAGATAATATGTAAACGGCCAGCAAGGTCGCTAGATTCCTCTTTCGGGGTAAATATTTTTAATAATTTTATGAAATATGTAAACAAAACTTTTTCATGCAATTTAACTTTGTTGTTAACGAGAGCTTTTGTTCAATTTACATTCACTTTTTGAAACTATATTTGGCTTTAGGAGCATGATGTTCCTACATATATGAAGTATAGCTAACAGTTGCTAGATCAAAGTTTTTTATTTTTGCCCTGGAGCATTTTGCCCAATTACACATTTCGAGGTGGCATTAATTAATACAAAATGGCGGCCGTCGCCAACAATCATTTTTGGACTCCGCTGACCTTTGAATTATGAATAAATTATCCTATTTTAGGTGATTTCAATTTATTTTTAGATTGGGCCGAAAAAGTCGATTAGTATATATCATATTCGCATACGTATACCCTGGTCACTTCGCTTCCGCGGCTTCGCCGCGGGAGAGCGGGCGCTATAATGAAACGAGAAGCATTTCTATGATATAAAACTGTCTGAAAGTTGATTATGACAATCTTCCGCCTCAACTTTATATCATATTATCATTTTAGCGAATGTGTGTGGACAATACTGACCATTGGTCTGGCAAAAAAACTGCTTGGCAACCGTTGCTATGGAGCTGTAGCGTTCAAGGGGGGGTCGATATGCCACCCGGAACTATATTTTCCCACCCGGAACTTACTAGATATTACAGCACTGTTTCAGAACACCGGCACGTCACGTTGCTACGGCGAAAGGGAGAAACAAGTCAACGTAAAATCTGCCCACTGTTATCGTTCCAAATCACACTTTATGATAATTATTTCTAAGAATTATGATATAAACTGGCAATATAAGTGTGTTCTTGGTTCAGAATACATGGTTTTGAAGCGTCATCACTTGATATATTGTCAATATTCACAATAATCATTTTACGCATTTCCGACGTTGGAAAGATGACAAAATGAAAGACCGGGTGTGTCAAATGATTATTTATCCTGGAAAAACAGTTGAATCATTTGACTTGGGACATTTGCGTAAATAATCTGCAAATGTCACTTGTTTTAATAGTAATTTAGAGAAGAAATTGGGTGCCAGCAATTTGGAGATATTTATGATGATCTGACGTCAATCGAAATTTCGGTCAAACAAAAACAGCGGTGACTTATTACAAGAATACGAGTCCACATTCTGAATCGTTTTACCTGTCCAAATACAAATTATATAGTTGGCTATAATTCAAGTGATAATGAAAACACAAAAGTATTTTTATTATCAAAGATTTTCATCAAATTGACGGAGTTCAAGAAATATAAAATGCCTGTAACCGCGCTGTTACCGCACTTACCGTGAATGCTTCAAGGCCATTTCCTATATAATCCAGAACACTTAATTGAATATTTAACACCTGTGAATGATTACCTGAATACAGAAAGTCACGCCCACCGGCAGTGGAATTTCCAAAACCTACATGACGATTTCTGATCCGCCAGAACTCACCCCTGATTGGTCAATTTCCCATTGGTCAGTTCAGACATCTTCAAACGATTCTGATTAGTTGCATTCTCGATCCTCCAATCGAGGCCAGCAGGGTATAAATACCGCTGCAGAATCAGATTTAGTCAGTTGAAGTTTCGAATCAGTTCGAGTCAGTTCAAGTTCGAATTAGTTTTAAGTGGTAAGTTGGCGAAGACTGAGCAACCTGAGAGTTACTCGAAGAAGACGACCAGTTGGCGAAGATTGAGTAACCTGAGAGTTACTCGAAGAAGACGACCAGTTGGCGAAGACTGAGTAACCTAAGAGTTACTCGAAGAAGACGACCAGTTGGCGAAGATTGAGTAACCTGAGAGTTACTTGAAGAAGACGACCAGTTGGCTAAGATTCAGTAACCAGGGTGTTACTCAAAGAGTTACTTGTAGAAGACGACAGAGACCAGTTGGCGAAGATTGAGTAACCAGAGTGTTACTCAAAGAAGACCGCCATACTAAGAAGAGAGAGAGAGAGAACCACAATTGACTTTGATTTAATTAAAGTTATCAATCGAACTCAGTGTTTTATTTTATATACATGTAGCTCCCTTGGAAGTTGCAGCAAGAAATCTCAGGCGAACTTTTCCCCCACCCAATTGGGTAACAAATGTAACACCCCCCAACTGACCGCTAGGTTGTCCTGACATACAGCCCCGAGGGGTGGCACGTTACAGAGCTACCCGATTACCTTTGTGCAGCTATAATAACACTTTGGTCACAATTCGACAAGCTTCTGATCATTGTGGTATCATATGCGCAACATACAAGTACTGCGAAGTTTAAATATTTATGATACTAGCAGGTGGACCCGACTTCGTCCGGGCTGTTTCCCCTCTGCTTTTCGGCGAATTGCGCGATTTGACCTTGAATTGTCCATTTTGAAGGTCAAGGTGAGGTGTCCGGGCTGTTTCCCCTCTGCTTTTCGACGAATTGCTCGTTTGACCTTGAATTGTCCATTTTGAAGGTCAAGGTCAGGTGGGTCACGATTTGACCCGTCCAAAACACTGCCCGGACAAAAGTACCCGACAAAAGTACCCGTCGAAATCCATCCGGTTTTACCCGATTTGACCTCGAATTGATCATTTTGAAGGTCAAGGTCAGGTCGGGGTCACGATTTGACCCGTCCAAAATACCCAGTGGACAAAAGTAACCCTACGTATCAAATTTCGTCAAAATCCCATAAAAATTTCGCGATTTGACCTTGAATTGACCCGATTTCAAGGTCAAGGTCACGTCGCACTGGCAAACGAATAGGCTTACGACACTCCCCATACGAAAGTATCCCTAGACACCAATTTTCATGGAAATCCTGTGATACTCGGGCGTTTGATCTTGAAATGACCCGATTTCAAGGTCAAGGTCACGTCGCACGGGCAAACTAACAGGCCCATGCCACTCCCCGGCCGAAAGTACCCCCACATACCAAGTTTCATCGAAATCGGCTTGGCCGTTTTCGAGTCCATCGCGAACACACAGACAGACAAGACAGACAGACAAACACAGATCTCCCAAAATAAATAATAGACTAGCCGATGGGCCCGACGTTGTCCGGGCTATTCAAAAACCAAATTTCAAGTCGATAGCTCCACCCATTTCCGAGATCTGGTATGCGCATGCACGAAGCTGGCGTCGCACGGGCTCGGCGACCCGATAAAATTTGTATCCGGGGCAAGATACATTCACATAGCAAATTTCAAGTCGATAGCTCCACCCGTTTCCGAGATCTCGTCTGCGCATGCGCGAAGCGGGCGCCGCATGGGCTCGCCAATACGACAACGTCGACCGCCTGGTCAAACTACACACACGTACCAAGTTTCATCCCGATCGGTCGAGTGGGATAATGGCCCGTATATCTCTCTGCAGATGCTAATAACGTTGAATGGTAAACAAAGCTCTTTATAGCGATGCGTAAAAAACAAACGCTCATTAAATTATCACTTGATTAACCACCGCAGTGCTGTTTTTTGTGACTGAGAGTGAAGAATGGGTGCTCTGGGCTTCTCCAAAATGCGACGTCGACGATTCCCGTGGGATTTTACCTTTGGATAGGAAGTTTGGTCTCGATCGGTCAACACGTTTTCGATTCTATAAAGGACATACAGACAGACAGAGGTCTTAAAAATATATATGAGATTAACTATAATTCTTCAAAATACAGCTAAGCAAATGTTTTTATTACGAGGGTTGGTGCGAATTATCTGCGACAAAGTATGATATGAATTGTTTAAATGCGCAATAGCAAACGCGATTATTTTCTGTATGCAAACGTGATACTATGATACTATGATCAATAAACCCATGCTTGATAGCAAAGATTTCATAACTGAACTTACAAAAAACCAGCACACGTGTTAGCCACATTTAAAAAATAAAGTTTAGAAATCACTGATACAGTCCTTATTGATTCAATTAAGGGTACGTTCATGTGCTGGCAAATTTACAGACAGTTTGTCGTTAAGAGCTCTAAAATGCTATGATATGAGCAATTACATGTACAAGTATAGTGAGATATATGTAATTCCCTATAGTTGTTATACAACTGAAATGTGCTCGAAAATAGGCTTCTAATATATTATAAGAATCAATCGTGCAATAACAAGTGGCATTTCGTCGCTCCAATAAGGGATAAAACATCGAAGACACTAATTCTGCGATTCTATTAAGAATGTGCAATGGATAGTCTTCAATGAAAAATTAATAACAAATCGCCAGTCAATTCTGCTAGCTGTGTGAACGCACCCTAAAAAGTTGGAAAAGTTTGCATACATGCCACTGTTGGCAACACTTATTTGTAATTGCAACTGCATAGAGCAGTACAGCTTAATGATACCCTCGAGCATTTGCAATTGTTTTTTGCACCCTTTCTTGCAACCACATCGCTATAGTTCACGGCAAGCTTTTTTACCACAAAATGCACGATTCACCCTTTTTTTGTCACAGAGCCGCCCTACTAGTACTCAATTTGATGGATGCAACCATCTTACAAAAATTTAGATACAGTGTCTCTACACTCTGAGTACTTTCAAAGCACCAGATCTCGCTTCTATACAGTAAAATAGTTAAAATCATCTTATCAAATAAATCAAGCATTATATCAATTGGTAGGTTCCGATTTCGGACCTTATTAAGTAGTCCGTACATGGCTCCCGTTGCAGAATTAACTGTCTTCTTTATGTTCTGGCAGAAGCGACCATTATAAAATTATTTAACCCCTAAATAAGTGAATTCATTAACTATTTCTAGAACACAGCCTCTATACATGAATGTGGGAAGATTTTTTTTTCGAACATTTCTTTGTGCAAATAATTAATTTGGTCTTTTTTGTATTGACTTGAAGTTTCCAAGTTTCTGCATAATCGGCAAAGGCTAGGAGAGCCCTATGCGTATTATCTTCACCGTCAGAAAATAGAACTGTATGATCGTCATATAAATTAAAGACATAACAATTTAATAAAGCAGCCAACATTTTGCATATACGATTCAACTAGAAATTTCAGAGGGTCTATGGCACAATCATACAAGAAATTATGTAAAACATTTACAGAGAGAAAATAAGAAAATTTACATTATTTCACCTTGGAATAAGCCAATTTTACTTATAAAAAGAAAGACATAGAGTTGTTGTCTCTGACACAAATTAAAATTTTGCCATACAAATCTTTTATAATATTTAGGACTTTACCATGCATTAATATCATAGTTCATTATTTTTAGTCACAATGCGTCCCTCCTAATCGTTATCAAATGCTTTTCGGAAGTCTATAAAGATACAATAAAGTTTCTTGCCACTTGATAAATAGGGATGGATCTATTATACTCTGTAATATGAATATGTTATCTATCGAAGAGTGTCCTTTTCTAAATCCAGTTTGTGTTTTCAAGATAACCTAGAATTATTCGGTAAGCTACTAGTCTACTATTAAGTATTGATGTGAATATCTTCGAGAAATAGCTTAGCAGAATTATACCATGATATGAATCTGGATTTTTGGGGTCCCCAGATTTTTTATTGATAGGTTTTACCATGCCTATCGCCCACCCTTGTGGTAAAACACTGCAGTTCATAATCAAATTAAATAATAAAACATAAACTGGCATAACATATCTAAAGTCGATTTGAAATATTCATTACTTAGCTTGTCTTAACCACTTCCCTTTACATTTTAAGCCTCAAAATGGCAGTCTTAATCTCCTCCTCCGATATAGGATTACATGTATTTAAATAAGAGCTATCTGACGGATCATAATCATCCCTCACTAAACGTGTAAGATCATCAGGCTCTTCAGTGCTGTTTAGTGACTGGAAATGTGCTGCAAATTCGTCAAGACTTACTTTTGACTCAGACGTTTTGGAGTTATCGCATATGCTATATCGCATATGAGTTTTTCCCAGAAACCTTTGCTTTCTGTCTGCAGCGATATCTAAGCTCCGAGCCATGTTTTTCTTTCAGACTTTTTATCTTTGAATCGATAATTTTTTATAAAACATTCCAGCATATTTTAGTAATTCTTTATTTGTGTCAGATTTATCACAGTTATATTCGCGCTTTCATATGTTAAACTGTTTCCTAGCCTGTTTAAAATCCTGGTCAAAGCAGAGTTTATTTTTATCTGTGGCAATATTATTAGGTTGTCACCCCAGAACGAAAGTTCGAAATGTTTTGCCCGCATCATCGGTCATAATTTTAGTGACGGCCGTACATATATCATCTAGTTCTGAGGGTAAAATTGTCATGTTATTTAAAGATACAATTTTGCTTTAGACCATATCAAGTTCATGTACATCAATATTATATATAAAAACGAAACCCTTTTCATGGTTCCAACGTCGAATTCTAGATGAAGGCATTAACTCATCCATGATATCATAATCTGCATTTTCAGGCTCAGGATTGGTCCAAACGCAATTGTGGTTTGTGTGGGGTTATGCACATCACTTAATAGGTTGGTGAATTGCCCAATGCGGAAATTTTCAATAGCGCGAAATAAGTGTTTATTACCCAACGCTTAGTCAATTACTGACCTATCTGAGGTCAGTCTTCCATGACCCTGATCATTGCCACATCTTCCGTTCAAAATGCGAAAATTGTTACCTTTACACAAATTTATAATCTTATAGCCATAACTGTTAACCTTTCCAGTGTCCTCTGAATGTCTGTTCGAGAATTGGAAAGGGTAATCACTATGCTTGATATGATCAGCATCAGTGTGGGCATAATTGTCAAATTCATAATCAAAATCAGCATTAATTACGTCAAATTCATAATCAAAATCAGCATTAATTACATCAAATATATCAAAATTATTAGACAAGTCAAACTTCCTCAAATCTGAAATGGTACAAATTAAGGAGTTAATATCATTGTCTTCTATATCACTCAGCTTATTTGTTCGGGCGTTGAAATGACCCCTGTAATTAGAATGAGTTCATTGTCTTTCCGGACTTTTCTCAAATCAGGGTCCACACGCAACCAGGAAATATTCTTTAAATATTTTAACAAGTGATCTTTAACACAAATTAACAGTCCATCACATCGTTTACAACTTCCCATGTGTCTACCCTTCATTATACATATACTTAAGTTTGGGATTAAAATATCATCTTCGATAAAACTTTTTACCTCATTTAAAACAGGCGATATTGAACTCATTTAACATATCATTGAATTCGCGATACTGGAGTCTTTTATTCAATCCGCATACATTCAGAGTTAAGATCTTCAGTTGATGAGTCACGCTATCAGTCGCACAATAAACGCATTTACGGCTGGGCTCAGATTATTAAGAGTCAACGGTTCAATATTACGCTTGTTGTCGCATGGATATATATTACACAATTTTCATCTGGGCTCAGATGTACTCCGCTCGAGTCCGTTTTTGAAACAAAGACTTCACCACCCGTCCGTCCTGCTGTCTGAATAACTTTGTATTGTCTACGTCAAATGCGGATATTCCATCCGGGTCACGCTTATTTGCAGGCGATGTCATAATATTTTGTTTTGCCTAATCGCACAGCTGGTATGCTCTCATGCCTTGAGAGTAAACCTGGGTTGGTTTACCCTCAATGGTCACCTCTACCTTTGTAATTTTGGGGTGGAAAAATCTTTCAGTATTTCTCTCCCATGAAGCACCAGGATCTTCAAAAAGCATCAGCACCCTTCATTCTGCGAGTCGGGATATTCAGGTTGATGTTCTCCAGTCTGTCTCCCAAAGCAGATTGGGAGAATGGTATGTGGATCTCTATCAGCTCATAGTTTAGCAGTATATAGAATCTGTTGCCATACGCAGTTGCAATAGTGTTATCTTCCGACACTGAAGAATCCTTATCACAGGTTCTTACCTGAATCTTAGTCATGTTTTGGTTAGTCGAGGAGTCAATACTTTGATACGCCCGATTCTGGCGATCGTTTTTGGTGAGCCACAAGTCATTATAGCATTGGCAGACAGAATAGTTTATAGACATGACCTTGCTACCACTGATTTTAATCAAGATTTTAACCAGGGCATGCCCCAGGTTCTGGACCACAGTCCTGTTGTCATCAGTCGACGTCAGAGTGATTGTAAAGACCAGATGGGCTATTCAAGACACAATCATAACATGTGTGCCGAGGTTTGGAAATCGGATCAACAGATGTTGGTTCTGTTCAATTATGCAAGGATATCTGTCTGATATCATTGACCCCCGAGGGGCTCTCATAGTTTGCAGTATGGGTCTAACTTTCGTCCAAATTGACTTGACATGTTAAATATATACTAATGAATATTCATAAAACTCTAATGGATTTAATAATTAAAGGTACTCAACCCGTAAAGAGGGTCCCCATCTCAACAGATTCCAACAACAACAATCCGATCAGAGGGTCCTATATTACTATTTCTTTGGCTTTGGGGGTAAAAAATATTTGATTCGAGTCGAGGAACCCATCAAACAAAGCTCAGAGTCATTAGATATTGATTTTTGAAAATTCTTATGTTCTCGAGATGAGTACTTATAACTGCCGTCAATTTGGTAACATGCTCGAGATGTTACGCCAAAATTCTATTCAAACAGACAAGGATGGATAACTCTATAATCAAGTGGGTAATAATAACGAATTTTTTACTATCTTCTGGGCCAGAAAGAATTCCCGATAATGAAAAATAATAGATTTCTAAAATCGATATCTAACAAATCTGAGCTTTGATGGGTGACTTCCTCGACTCGAATCAAATATTTTTGACCCCCGAAGCCATTGAAATAGTAATTGAGAGGAGTTTTATCGGGTTGAGTACCTTTAAACAATGAAAATTAATACCAACAAAATAAAAGCCTTTTAGAGTATCATAACTCCAGGTTTGTATGTATTTTTAAAAGATATATTATGTCTCCGCTGATTGAAAATTGACTCATAAACATAATAGTTTACAACAAGAGGATTGCTAGGGCCTGGCAAAATAGCCCATGGTAATTCCAACAAAGGGCTATAACTCTTGCAAATATTGGTGGGCGGTACCCAAATTCGAACTTGACCTGTATTTTGGGCTAGTAAACTCACAAATCAAATGTCATTCCATTCAGTTGAGACTTACTAAAGTTATCATCCGGAAACGAAAATTTAGTGCAAATGCCAACAAAAAGGGCAATATATAACTCAGGTGAAAATTGGGGGACAGACGGATGGACTGACAGACCAATAACATAATACATCCTATTTTTGTTAAATGAGTGTATAAAAAGAAGTTGCAAATGAGTGATTCCTCTCCTTAAAACGAAAGGTCTGAGGGTGTTTTCTTACCTAGCCGATGTTTCATGGCTATCTCCGTGGGCTTCTGGCGATTCAGAGTAGGATATAGCAGCATGGTGATGAGTCCATCGGCATGAGTTGCATGGTGGTGAACCAACTCAACCAATGTATTAAATTTATGGTTAGAAGTCACATACACCTGAAATTGGATGTTTATTGTTTCATCAAATAAACAAAGAAGGATTACTCTCGAACGGAAAATTGCAAACAGCTTCAATAGACCCTATTTCGAAAGCACTTCCGATGGAAAGCTCAATACAAGATCTAAATACATGTATAGCAATGACAAAAAATGAATTCAATTCAGATGCGGTGTTCCTCCACATATTCCAAGGAATTCCCCGTCAACAGTTCGTGAGAAAACATAGTCCCAGAAAACATAGTCCCAAGTTATGATCTATTATTGTGGGATATATCTGGGTAATTGTGTGAATTCCTCAGTGAAATTTAATTCCTCTAAGTCATATATTAAACCCATTATCACTTCAGCACTTAATGACCCATACAACATGTTGTTCATGACTTCAAGAACTTTCAAGAATATTCATGAACTGTTCGTGAAGAGTTCCTTAAATGTTCTCACGTGTTCATGAACTGTGCATCAAGACCATTCATGAATTCTACATGAGTTCATAACCATTCTTGAAATGTCATGAAATAAGTTTGTGAACAATTGAAGAACTTCAAGACTTCATGAGAGTCCTTGAAACTGCATTAAGTATGTTCATGAACAAATGGAGAATTTTCATGATTTTTTTATATTTTCATGAAAGATCACAAATTAGTTTCATGAATAATTGAAGAACTTCAGTTCTTGAAAAAAACAATAAATAAGTTTCAAGCACAAATCTAGAATTTTCATTAAATTTCATGTATGAAGATTAAAACTCGTATAAACGACAAATTTTCAGATCAGTTCACATGACCACTATCAGTATATGAGCATTATTATAAATTTAGTTTCATTACAGCACTTGATTAATCAGACCAAATAGCCCAATTATTACAGTAAAGCAAATGCTAATTATACTTCGATATTTTAATATGGGAGTATCTGGGAGTATATTGTATTTCTGTTGGGGCTGTTTTAATTGGAAATACTCAGAAACTAATGGTAGTAGGAACACAAAATCTCTAGTGAATGTATTAATCTTAAGAGCTACTGAAAATGAAAGTGTCAATGACACTGTAGCTCAACTTGGAAAGGGAATAATTTAATGTATTACAGTCAATGGAGCCATTAGGAATGTGGAAAGTTGAATATCTAATACATGTTTATAGACATGAAGAGAAAAGTAAAATCCAAGATGGCTGCTGGCGGCCTTGTTTTCGGCCGAATGACCCCAAAATGAGTCGTTCCCATCTACATGTCATCGTTAACATCCATGACAAATTTTATGACGATCAGACTAAAGGTACGACCTGTAGCCCATGCTAAAGAATTTAGTCATACAAAGAGTAAAATCCTAGATGGCTGCTGGCGGCCATGTTTTTTGGCCGAATGATCCCAAAATGACTTGTTCCCATCAACATGTCATTATTAACATTCATGACAAATTTTATGATGATCAGACTAAAGGTATGACATGTAGCCCGTGCTAAAGAATTTAGTCATACAAAGAGTAAAATCCAAGATGGCTGCTGGCGGCCATGTTTTTTGGCCAAATGACCCCAAAATTACTTGTTCCCATCTACATGTCAATATTATCATCCATGACAAATTTCATGATGATCAGAAGAACAGTACGACCTGTGGCCCGTGCTAATGGATTAAAATTTTAAACCCAATATGGCCGCTGGCGGCCATGTTTTTTGTCCGAATGACCCCAAAATGACTCGTTCCCATCTACATTCCAATTTCAACAACCATGACAAATTTTATGATGATCAGACTAAAGGTACGACCTGTAGCCCATGCTAAAGGATTTAGTCATACAATGAGTAAAATCCAAGATGGCTGCTGGCGGCCATGTTTTTCGGCCGAATGACCTCAAAATGACTCGTTCCCATCTACATGTCATTATTAACATTCATGACAAATTTCATGATGATCAGACTAAAGGTACAACCTGTAGCCCGTGCTAAAGGATTTAGTCATACAAAGAGTAAAATCCAAGATGGCTGCTGGCGACCAGGTTTTTTGGCCGAATGACCCCAAAATTACTCGTTCCCATCTACATGTCATTGTTAACATCCATGACACATTTTATGATGATCAGACTAAAGGTACGACCTGCAGCCCGTGCTAAAGAATTTAGTCATACGAAGAGTAAAATCCAAGATGGCTGCTGGCGGCCATGTTTTTTGGCCGAATGACCCCAAAATTACTCGTTCCCATCTACATGTCAATATTATCATCCATGACAAATTTCATGATGATCAGAAGAACAGTACGACCTGTGGCCAGTGCTAATGGATTAAATTTTTAAATCCAATATGGCCGCTGGCGGCCATGTTTTTTGTCCGAATGACCCCAAAATGACTCGTTCCCATCTACATTCCAATTTCAACAACCATGACAAATTTTATGATGATCAGACTAAAGGTATGACCTGTAGCCCGTGCTAAAGGATTTAGTCATACAAAGAGTAAAATCCAAGATGGCTGCTGGCGGCCATGTATTTTGGCCGAATGACCCCAAAATGACTAGTTCCCATCTACATGTCATTGTTAACATCCATGACACATTTTATGATGATCAGACTAAAGGTACGACCTGCAGCCCGTGCTAAAGAATTTAGTCATACAAAGAGTAAAATCCAAGATGGCTGCTGGCGGCCATGTTTTTTGGCCGAATGACCCCAAAATTACTCGTTCCTATCTACATGTCAATATTATCATCCATGACAAATTTCATGATCATCAGACAAACAGTACGACCTGTGGCCCGTGCTAATGGATTAAATTTTTAAATCCAAGATGGCCACTGGCGGCCATGTTTTTTGTCCTAATGACCCCAAAATAACTCGTTCCCATCTACATTCCAATTTCAACAACCATGACAAATTTCATGATTATCAGACTAAAGGTACGACCTGTAGCCCGTGCTAAAGGATTTAGTCATACAAAGAGTAAAATCCAAGATGGCTGCTGGCGTCCAGGTTTTTTGGCCGAATGACCCCAAAATTACTCGTTCCCATCTACATGTCATTGTTAACATCCATGACACATTTTATGATGATCAGACTAAAGGTACGACCTGCAGCCCGTGCTAAAGAATTTAGTCATACAAAGAGTAAAATCGAATATGGCTGCTGGCGGCCATGTTTATTGGCCGAATGACCCCAAAGTTACTTGTTCCCATCTACATGTCAATATTATCATCCATGACAAATTTCATGATGATCAGAAGAACAGTACGACCTGTGGCCCGTGCTAATGGATTAAATTTTTAAACCCAATTAGGCCGCTGGCGGCCATGTTTTTTGTCCGAATGACCCCAAAATGACTCGTTCCCATCTACATGTCATTATTAACATTCTTGACAAATTTTATGATGATCAGACTAAAAGTAGGACCTGTAGCCCGTGCTAAAGGATTTAGTCATACAAAGAGTAAAATCCAAGATGGCTGCTGGCGACCATGTTTTTTAGCCGAATGACCCCAAAATTACTCGTTCCCATCTACATGTCATTGTTAATATCCATGACAAATTTTATGATGATCAGACTAAAGGTACGACCTGCAGCCCGTGCTAAAGAATTTAGTCATACAAAGAGTAAAATCGAAGATGGCTGCTGGCGGCCATGTTTATTGGCCGAATGACCCCAAAATTACTCGTTCCCATCTACATGTCAATATTATCATCCATGACAAATTTCATGATGATCAGAAGAACAGTACGACCTGTGGCCCGTGCTAATGGATTAAAATTTTAAACCCAATATGGCCGCTGGCGGCCATGTTTTTTGTCCGAATGACCCCAAAATGACTCGTTCCCATCTACATTCCAATTTCAACAACCATGACAAATTTTATGATGATCAGACTAAAGGTACGACCTGTAGCCCATGCTAAAGGATTTAGTCATACAATGAGTAAAATCCAAGATGGCTGCTGGCGGCCATGTTTTTCGGCCGAATGACCTCAAAATGACTCGTTCCCATCTACATGTCATTATTAACATTCATGACAAATTTCATGATGATCAGACTAAAGGTACAACCTGTAGCCCGTGCTAAAGGATTTAGTCATACAAAGAGTAAAATCCAAGATGGCTGCTGGCGACCAGGTTTTTTGGCCGAATGACCCCAAAATTACTCGTTTCCATCTACATGTCATTGTTAACATCCATGACACATTTTATGATGATCAGACTAAAGGTACGACCTGCAGCCCGTGCTAAAGAATTTAGTCATACAAAGAGTAAAATCCAAGATGGCTGCTGGCGGCCATGTTTTTTGGCCGAATGACCCCAAAATTACTCGTTCCCATCTACATGTCAATATTATCATCCATGACAAATTTCATGATGATCAGAAGAACAGTACGACCTGTGGCCAGTGCTAATGGATTAAATTTTTAAATCCAATATGGCCGCTGGCGGCCATGTTTTTTGTCCGAATGACCCCAAAATGACTCGTTCCCATCTACATTCCAATTTCAACAACCATGACAAATTTTATGATGATCAGACTAAAGGTATGACCTGTAGCCCGTGCTAAAGGATTTAGTCATACAAAGAGTAAAATCCAAGATGGCTGCTGGCGGCCATGTATTTTGGCCGAATGACCCCAAAATGACTAGTTCCCATCTACATGTCATTGTTAACATCCATGACACATTTTATGATGATCAGACTAAAGGTACGACCTGCAGCCCGTGCTAAAGAATTTAGTCATACAAAGAGTAAAATCCAAGATGGCTGCTGGCGGCCATGTTTTTTGGCCGAATGACCCCAAAATTACTCGTTCCTATCTACATGTCAATATTATCATCCATGACAAATTTCATGATCATCAGACAAACAGTACGACCTGTGGCCCGTGCTAATGGATTAAATTTTTAAATCCAAGATGGCCACTGGCGGCCATGTTTTTTGTCCTAATGACCCCAAAATAACTCGTTCCCATCTACATTCCAATTTCAACAACCATGACAAATTTCATGATTATCAGACTAAAGGTACGACCTGTAGCCCGTGCTAAAGGATTTAGTCATACAAAGAGTAAAATCCAAGATGGCTGCTGGCGGCCATGTTTTTCGGCCGAATGACCTCAAAATGACTCGTTCCCATCTACATGTCATTATTAACATTCATGACACATTTCATGATGATCAGACTAAAGGTACAACCTGTAGCCCGTGCTAAAGGATTTAGTCATACAAAGAGTAAAATCCAAGATGGCTGCTGGCGTCCAGGTTTTTTGGCCGAATGACCCCAAAATTACTCGTTCCCATCTACATGTCATTGTTAACATCCATGACACATTTTATGATGATCAGACTAAAGGTACGACCTGCAGCCCGTGCTAAAGAATTTAGTCATACAAAGAGTAAAATCGAATATGGCTGCTGGCGGCCATGTTTATTGGCCGAATGACCCCAAAGTTACTTGTTCCCATCTACATGTCAATATTATCATCCATGACAAATTTCATGATGATCAGAAGAACAGTACGACCTGTGGCCCGTGCTAATGGATTAAATTTTTAAACCCAATTAGGCCGCTGGCGGCCATGTTTTTTGTCCGAATGACCCCAAAATGACTCGTTCCCATCTACATGTCATTATTAACATTCTTGACAAATTTTATGATGATCAGACTAAAAGTAGGACCTGTAGCCCGTGCTAAAGGATTTAGTCATACAAAGAGTAAAATCCAAGATGGCTGCTGGCGACCATGTTTTTTAGCCGAATGACCCCAAAATTACTCGTTCCCATCTACATGTCATTGTTAATATCCATGACAAATTTTATGATGATCAGACTAAAGGTACGACCTGCAGCCCGTGCTAAAGAATTTAGTCATACAAAGAGTAAAATCGAAGATGGCTGCTGGCCGCCATGTTTATTGGCCGAATGACCCCAAAATTACTCGTTCCCATCTACATGTCAATATTATCATCCATGACAAATTTCATGGTGATCAGAAGAACAGTACGACCTGTGGCCCGTGCTAATGGATTAAATTTTGAAATCCAAGATGGCTGCTGGCGGCCATGTTTTTTGTCCGAATGACCCCAAAATGACTCGTTCCCATCTACATTCCAATTTCAACAGCCATGACAAATTTTATGATGATCAGACTAAAGGTACGACCTGTAGCCCGTGCTAAAGGATTTAGTCATACAAAGAGTAAAATACAAGATGGCTGCTGGCGGCCATGTTTTTTGGCCGAATGACCCCAAAATGACTCGTTCCCATCTACATGTCATTATTAACATTCTTGACAAAATTTATGATGATCAGACTAAAAGTACGACCTGTAGCCCGTGCTAAAGAATTTAGTCATACAAAGAGTAAAATCCAAGATGGCTGCTGGCGGCCATGTTTTTGGGCCGAATGACCCCAAAATTACTCGTTCCCATCTACATGTCAATATTAACATCCATGACAAATTTCATGAAGATCAGACAAACAGTACGGCCTGTAGCCCGTGCTAATGGATTGAATTTTGAAATCCAATATGGCCACTGGCGGCCATGTTTTTTTTCCGAATGACCCCAAAATTAATTATTCTGGTCTAAATGTTGATGTCAACAGCTATGACAAATTTCATAATGATCCGACGAAAGGTACGACCTGTAGCCTGCATTGTTGACGCCTTACGTACACACGCACACACGTACACACGGACGACGGACGACAAAGCCATGGCAATAGCTCAAACTTTACAAAGTAAAGTTGAGCTAATAAAGGTAACCAGAATTTTCTTTACGAAGTTATGGCCCTTTTACGATCATTTTTCTCTATTATTATTTACCTGTGTAATTTTGTAAGGCTTAATCTCTGGAACCGCTAAATGTAGAATGCTGAAATGTTCGGTGTGTATATGCATCCTACTGTAGAAGGCCGCTAAGAATTGTGTACGTGCTTATTAGGACGTTGGCTTTTTTAAGAACAAACAATTAAAATTCTGGCAAAATTTGACTCAAACTAGATGATGACATGCATGTTCTCAAAGGTGAGAGATTCTTTTGAAGAAATTCTGTTGAATATTGCTCAAGTTACTATGCGGACTGTACGAAAACATCGATTTCTAAGTCAAATGATGTAGCTTTTTGGGACATTGCTTTTTTTAAGAACAGAGAATTCAAATTCTGGAAAAATTTTGCTGAAACTAGATGATGGATGACCTGCATGTTCTCAAAGGTGAGCCACTCACCAAGTATCAAGAGTTATCATTGAGACAACACACATGTTATTTTTAAATGGAATAAAATAGAACTTGGCCTGCGTCTTCTCAGATATCACGTGCTAAATATAAAGAATGCACACACGCACGCTGGTAATAATAGTCATCCAAAAAAAATTTAAGTAATAATATAATACGCTATCACTTCTCTGTCTGTACTAACATTGTTGTCAGAGTCTTCGCTTATTTTATAATGGGCAACTCTTCCTTTAAATCGTATGGAGATCTTCACCCTTTGACCTGGACTTCTTTTGCTCTCTCGTACAAGGAAGCTACCATCGATGCCATTACTCAGCAGAACCTCGGAGGCGCATCTCGACATTGGGCCGTGGTACCACGATGTGATGTAGTTACACGGCACACATCCTATGTCACCTGCCTGAAGAGGAAATAGTATTGTTTTTGATCAGGTTTTAATGCAGGATGATATTAAAATCCTAAAGAATAGCTCTGTTCAAGATATAAATGATATGAGACATTTGGAAGAATAAAACAGGGAATATCTGGGAATGTGATAAAAATGAAAGTGTCAATGACACTGTAGGTAAATTTGGAAAGGGAATAATTTCATATGTTACAGTCAAAGGACCGATTAGGAATGCGGAAAGTTGAACGGTATAAGTAATACTAGATTATCAACATGAAGAGATATATAAAGTAAAATCCAAGACGGTTGCTGATGGCTATGTTTTCCAAGGAAATTCAAAAACATTTGATAGCTTCCATCTAGTAGATCAATGTCAAGATTAAAGGATTTGGTTATGCAAAGATAAAATCCAAGATGGCTGCTGGTGGCCATGTTTTTTGGCCGAATCACCCCAAAATGACTCATGCCCATCTGCATGTCAATATTAACATAATTGACAAATTTCATGATGATCAGACAAACAGTACGGCCTGTAGCCCATGCTAATGTATTTAATTTTGAAATCGAAGATGGCCACTGGCAGCCATGTCTTTTTGTCGAATGACCCCAAAATGACTCGTTCCCATTTACATGTCAATGTTAACATCCTTGACATATTTCATGATGATCCGACCAACGATACAACCTGTAGCCTGTGTCAAAGGATTTAGTCATACAAAGAGTAAAATCCAAGATGGCTACTGGCGGCCATATTTTATGGCCGACTGACCCCAAAATGATTTGTTCCCATCTACATGTCAATATTAACTTCCAAGACAAATTTCATGATGATCAGACTTCGAACACTCCGGCCTGTAGTCTGTGCTAATGGATTGAATTTTGAAATCCAAGATGGCCACTGGCGGCCATGTCTTTTTGCCGAATGAGCCCAAAATGACTTGTTCCCATCTATATGTCAATGTCAACAGCCATGACACATTTCATAATGATCCGACCAAAGGTACGACCTGTAGCCTGTGCCAAAAGATTTAGTTATGCAAAGAGTAAAATCTAAGATGGCTGCTGGCGGCCATAAATTTTGGCCGAATGACCCCAAAATGATTCGTTCCCATCTACATGTCATTGTCAACATCCATGACAAATTTCTTGATGATCAGACAAACAGTATGGCCTGTAGCCCGTGATAATGGATTGAATTTTGAAATCCAAGATGGCCGAATGATACCAAAATTCAATTAACATTTTACACATATTACCAACGTCACTGCCCACAGCCAATAATGAAAGGTGATAATGTCAATATCCCAGCCAATGCAACTTTTCCATTGTCAAGTTATTGAAAAGAAATCAGTATTCATGTTAGTTTTGTTACGTCATTGATGTTGTTTATGCTAATTTGGATTAATTTTATTAGGTAGAATTGTTTTCAGAGTTGTGATCCCCCTTAATACTATAGTATGGTAAGGTGAATATTTATTGGGCTTAATTTATCTTGATATTTTATAATAGACAGATATTTCACCTTGACATTGCTGCAATCAGCTGATGTTTTATCAAGAGCGCATTCCATACAAACAAATGAATTATAAAAATCGTTCATGCCTATTAAGATCAAGAAAGGTGCTTTCTCCTTGTGGATCCTAGTGAAATGTTGAGCAATTATTTTTAATATAAAATGGCAAGACATTTATTAAAATGCGATAAACGAGGTAGATTATAATTTTGAAAAATGGTGCAACCAAGTAAAATTCAATTTTTTAAATGCCCCGTAGACTCGTGTTCAAATAATCTTAACTAATGTTTCAAAAAGTAATTTAAAAAAAAATTTATAACAAACCAAAGCCGGTCGCTTTGGGTCGTATATAGACTATATCTGATTTTGTGACGTCACCAATTATTATCTAATACGACACTGCTGTTTTGAATTTTTGCGAGCACTTTTGTCGCACAGCTAGTAGATCGGTGCACTTAAATGAATAATCTGATAATCCTCAGATATCCTTCTATTTTCATGAATCGACAAGAGACACATACTATGAACAAAGCAGAAGATACATTCAGGTTATCGCAAATTCGGTCGATGGTGAAAGCTACATGATGACGTTGCTCGTTGAGTTTCATTGAAATCAACATGATGACATTTTATGAATGAAATGAACTTGATGTCAGAAATCGACAAGCTTCTTCGTATAGTACACATCTCAATCGGATTGCGCACACATCGTCAATAATATAATGGTCATCTGAATAAATTTGAATCCCAGACACCAAAGAACCCTTCATACATATCATAAATATCAGTCAAATAGACCTGATGGTCCTTGTGAAGGAAGCATATTAAGAGGGAAACTGTCCTTCGCTTGGCCCCTATTTGACCAGGTGACCCCATTAAAAAAATCTGAATTGCAGTCAAGGAAGAACATTCCATTCTATATAAGCCAACTAGTTCTTGCAAACATATTTTAAGAATTACTATGTAGTGAAATAGTTAAGTCTCTTGCTCTGCCCTTATTTGACTTTGTGATCCCATTTTCACAAATCTGATAAGGATAAAAATTAAGTTCACCAGTTGAAGTTGGTGATATTCACCCATTGGGCACCTCATTTATGAATTTTATCTTCTGCAAATTAGGGGATATAGAAACTTCCTAGAAGGGAAATTTAACTAACAACAATGTAAATTTGATACTATAGATACTTCCCAGAAGATGAGGCCTAAGCAGAATGAGGTCGTCAGAGGGTGAATTTGGTGATGCTAGCCTGCTGTGCCGGATAGCATCACAAAAAGCGTGTCTGTTCCTACATTGTGTATGCCTGGCCTCAAGCAACACAATGTATTATACAACAAGCCTTGAAATAGTGTGATAGTGTGTCTGTCATTTGCAGAGTGAGGTCCCCAGAGGGTGAATTTAGTGACGCTAAATTCACCCTCTGGGGACCTCATTCTGATAAAGTCCTCAACTGCTATGGAAGACCTAGAATAAAATTGAATTTCCCCAGTTGAAGTTGGTGATGTTCACCCATTGGGCCCCTCAATTATGAATTTTATCTTCTGCAAATTAGGGGATATAGAAACTTCCTAGAAGGGAAATTTAACTAACAACAATGTAAATTTGATACTATAGATACTTCCCAGAAGATGAGGCCTAAGCAGAATGAGGTGCCCAAATGGTGAATTTGGTGATGCTAGCCTTGAATCAAGCTTTGAAATAGTCTGTCTGTTATTTGCAGAATGAGGTACCCAGAGGGTGAATTTAGTGAGGCTATCCTGCACAGCGGGCTAGTATCACTAAATTCACCCTCTGGGGACCTCATTCTGATAAGGCCCTCAACTGCTATGGAAGACCTAGAATAAGATTGAAGTTCCCCAGTTGAAATTGGTGATGTTCACCCATTGGGCACCTCAATCATGAATTTTATCTTCTGAAAATTAAGGGATACAGAAACTTCCTAGAAGGGAAATTTAACTAACAACAATGTAAATTTGATACTATAGATACTTCCCAGAAGATGAGGCCTAAGCAGAATGAGATCTTGAGACTCTAGATACTTCCCAGAAGATGAGGCCTAAGCGGAATAAGGTTCTCAGAGGGTGTATTTGGTTATGCTAGCCTGCTGTGTAGGATAGCGTCACTAAATTCACCCTCTGGGAACCTCATTCTGGCTCTGCCATGCACTCTTTGAGAAAATGAAATTAATCTGATTTTAATGACCACTGAGTGATAATATAAACAACAAGGGTGCTTCATTGATAACACCATTAATCTCATTTAAATTATGGATGACATGAATACACTCCCTGGGGACTCTGTCTAAGGCTGCAGAATCTTTATCTCTCTATCTGCCTTGCCATGTCTATCAGTTCATAGGAGAGTTGCCTTGTAATGGGAATTTAAATAAATATACTTTATTTACCTGTGAGTTAGGATATGAGATAGGGTAGAATGCTGTTGGTTGGGGGTGGGGTTCTGGGTCATGTGGGGGGGGGGGGGTGATATTTTTTTTTTGTATGTTAAATTGATCAAGGAGTTCCTGAATTTTTTATTATTTTTTGGGGAATTATGGCCCTGGCTCCACCACTATTTGACCCAGTGACCCCATTTGAACAAATCTGAACCCCAGTCATTCAATGACCCCACATACCAAATATAAACTAAATCGGCTTAATGGTTATTGACAAGAAGTCGTTATAAGAATTACCAAGGAGGAATATAGTTATGGCCCTGGTTTCGCAACTGTTTGACACAGTGACCTCATTTGAACAAATATTAATGACAGTCACCTAGGGAACATCCACCCCAAATATGATCAAAATGCAAAAATGTAATTTTTTGGTTTTTAGAGTTATGTCCCTGGCTCTGCCCCTAATTGACCCAGTGACCCAATTTGAACAAATCTGATTCCCAGTCACCCAAGGTCCCTCAGTACCAAATATAAGCTAATTCGGCCCAACATTTTTGTAGAAGAAGTCATTGTAAGAATTACTATGAGTTATGGCCCTGGTTTCTCAACTAATTGACCGGGTGACCTCATTTGAACAAATCTGAACACCAGTCACCAAAGGACCCTCCATACCAAATAATAGCTAAATCGGCACAATGGTTATGGACAAGAAGTTGTTGTAAGAATTACTGTGGAGGAATAGAATTATGGCCCTGGTTTCGCAACTATTTGACCCAGTGACCTCATTTGAACAAATCTGAATGAGAGTCACCTAGGGAACATCCACACCAAATATGAACCAATTTGGTATGATGGTTTCAGAGGAGAAGATGTTTAAAAAAAAGTTGACGGACAGACGGACAGACGGACGGACGACGGACGAGGAGTGATGACTATAGCTCCACCGGAGACTTTGTCTCAGGTGAGCTAATAAAACCTTATGGGCTCTCGGACTATTGTGACCATCTTCGTCTTGTCTTGTTATCTTAGCAGGATAACCTAATATGTCTATATATTGTACAAAGTGACTTATAGTCTTTTACAGGTACAAGGTGACTTATAGTCTTTTACAGGGTACAAGAGGTTTCGTACCGTGGTCGTTTCGTACCATATTTTTTGGTCGTTTCGTACCATAACAATTTAAACTAGATCTTCTCTACCATGAATATTGCACATACGCGGATCATGGACATGAGAGAATGTTTGGACAACTGCTTTTCTCGCATGGCTATGTCGTATCAAAGTTATGACTTAATACATTTGAAAAGTGTTCAAAGTTACCCCGGTTTACGGTAATTATAATTTATACATAGGATATAGATATGAATATTAATGTAAATGACTATTTATGACGAGTCATGTTGCTTTAACCAATATTGATAGAATTTTATTTGGATCAATACAAATATATATAGATATATACAGATATATCGTCGCATCAGTGCTAGAATGTCGTAACCCACATGTTCAACTTTCCGAGAAAATGAAGGTTGAAGTTTTCAGACAACATTTATCCTAATGTTGACAAAGCATGACGTAGCGTTGTATTTATCCCTATGAAAACTGACATTACCTGTCCATTGAACCACATATTTTTTCTGTTTACTCCCTCGTTTACTTTTAAAAAGCAATAACTTGTTTGGAGATACGATCTTTTGCGTACGCCAACGACGATTGGTTTCCGTGCTATAAGGAAGTTGTGCTAATAAATACAGATTAAGCTAAATATGGTGGCAATCGCATGTGTCTATGAACTAAAAAGTGCCTATTCTACATTATGATTATTCACTCATGTGCATCATCATACAGAAATTTGTGGAACAATCACAAAATTTAAATCACCAAATGATCACGTGACTAACATGGAGATATGACCATATAGCACACATTTGAGAATTTACAAACACAAAACAGAAGTCCGGTGGACAACCTGAAGCATCTGATTGGCTGCTGTTGGACATACGACCTTATAGCACGAATAATTGTGAAGATCGCTGGAGATACGACTCTTGTGTCACTGGTTTTTGAGAATATTTGCCATCCAATGCAAAAAACAGTTTGGCCTATCGGATTGGATTTTTTCTCACGATTCGAATGATATCAAATACTCATTTCCCGCCAAAATGGAGTTACGACCTTATAGCACTGATGCGACGATATGCCAGTTGGTTATAACACTGACATATGTCTTTCCAGGTTGCCAAAGTTGTCGAGTCGGCTGAATAGGATGTTAATTGTTGCAATCATGTCCCATGTCATACAATATTGTTGTCATTTATAAAATACTGTTGTTAATGTTAATATGTTGTTATTTTAAAATAAAGAATAAACTATGAAATCAACACTGTTTCCCCCCCATTCGCAACATGGTACAAGACACGGTACGAAACGACCAAACGATTTCCAACATGGTACGAAACAACCAATTGGTTTCCTACATGATACGAAATGACCAAACAATGCAGTACGAAACGACAAAAAAAATATGGTCTGAAACGACCATGGTAGAAACGTCTAGAATCCCTTTTAATATGGTATCTTATTTTATCTTAAACCAATTGTGATTCTGGTTCTCACCACTAATCAGAATGTAACACCATTTGAAAATGTCCTGCCAATATGTATACTCATGGTCGGGGAAATTCATCACGATTATTTGAAAAGTTGAATACTAATTGAATACTATGAACGAATATTTGAATACCAAAATAAAGGGTGAAGTAAAAAATCTCTCTTTTTTTCTCTATGGATTGTGATTCTGGGTGGTGTGTACATCAATATCTAGGTGGGTGTGGAGTTCTCACCCTCGAGCATTTCCTATAATCCAAGATGGCGTCCAACGTGGCCGCTGTAGTATAGAATATGAACTAAGTCAGTTTAATCTGTTTTGTTGGAAACTACATGTATATCTCATAAAATGTACTCAAATAAAAAAAATCTTTAGATGGTATTACATTATACTACTGTTTGTATGAAAATATGGCAAATTTTCCCGAAAACTCAATATTGGTTCCTGGCCATATTTTAATGTGAAATGAACAGATTTGAAGGAATTAATAAGCAAATGTGAGTATTGCCTATAAAATTCAATCTTAGTATGGCCTGAAACAGTTACTATGGTTCATGATGGCAGTCAAAATGGCAGCAAATGTATAGAAAATTATATATTTTATCCTTATGCGCTTTCTTGTCAAGACTGATAGATGCATGGAGTTGGCTAATCTGCATTAGATACAATAAAAAGAAACACTTTAAATAGGAAACAATATCAGACAATATGAAACCGTTACTATAGTTTATGATGGCAGTCAAAACGGCAGCAAATGTATAGAAAATTATACATTTTGTCCTTATGCGCTTGCTTGTCATGACTGATAGATGCATGGAGTTGGCTAATCTGCATTAGATACATTAAAAAGAAACACTTTAAATAGGAAGTAATATCAGACAATATGAACATGGGAAATCACATGCACATACAGTATGAGATATATATTTTAGAAGACCAGATACTCCTGAGTTATATTTCATTTATTCAAGATACAACCTTATATAATTTAGTGCCATGACCTCAACTACTAGTATGTGGAGAAAGCACTCAAGTTTGACGATAATATGATTGGTGCATACTGATGTAGTTAAAATCCTATGTAATATAATAAACAATAAAAAAATATAATAGTCACACATATCCGCTATTTAAAACAAATGACATTTTGAAATAGGGCCCTGCGAATCGGGTGTTTTCATTTCGAATCGAATCTCGAATCAAATCAGGCAAACGATTCGAAATTGAATCGAATCTCGAATCGAATCATTGTTACTGAGCCAATCTAGTTCAAATGCATAGAACGTCGAAGAAACACCTAGAGTTGCCTGACGAAAACCGAATGGTGATCATCGATGTAGTGCAATATGCGCTTACAACAATTGTCTATGCATTTTCTGTGCCTAAGGAATCGTTGAGTACAGATACAAAGAGCATACATGATGAATGGGAGAACGTATGTCGACGTAAATAGGGACAAGCGTACCGCGTGATGCCTGTTTCATTTCGTTGAATAGCGCAGTATTTTTCACTACATATACACTTGCGATGATTGTGTTGTCTGTCGCTTGAAGTTGAACTGAGAGACTTATCGGACAATGTTTACAAAAATACTCAGAACTTAAGATTCAGACTCGTATTGACTCAAATCAAACAAAGATCTTAAATATGGCATATGTGTGTGTTATGAAATAATAGAATGTCAAATGATTCCCGGAACGACACTAGCACACAGCCTTGTATGACAATTTTGTTGTTCACTTATGTCTCTCTTACAGATTGGATCAATTAGTTATATATCAGTTGAGAAATAACTCTTGTGTCGATTAAGGTTATGCATTATAACCCAAAAGTTTGAAGATAAATTATATAACCGGCTTAGCAATTTCACAACAGAACCACAATAACCGCAGAAGGTATAAGTATAAAAGAAGCGTAAAACTTTGAGATTTATATTGCCGTCGAAAATACACACACCAAAACTGAAATTGATATGAATGTCAATCAGACATCCAATTATCAGTGATCAAGTGGTATAATGAATTCGTCTCTTTTGATTGGCTAGTGAGCTGTGTACATGCATTGATCAACTGATCGATCCACTGTCGCAGCAGTTGTTAGTTTCTGAAACCATATTTCTTTGCAAATGTTAGCTCGATCGAGTCTTGTTGAGTTTTCTAGGTACTTATGCACCTAAATACTCATGGGTAATTGGCAGTAACTGTAATGGCAGAGCAGTACTACCTGAAGGAATTTGTATGAAGCATCGGAATCCCCGTTTATATCTAAAAAAATATCGAATAGTTTCCATGTACATTTTAGGTACGCGGTATATCGGCGTGGTCATATGGCAGGATGCTGCTATGAGTGCTGTCATTTCAATAGCAGAGATTTAGGTTATCGAGAAATAACTTTAATGGCTAAATGTGTGCCAACCAATGTTTTTATAGTATTTTGTGGATTGACAGCTTATGATTAAATTGTTTGGCGATAACATTACATGTCCTGGCATCGGACATAATGGTGTGCGTGCGTACGTTTAAGTCTTTTACTACGTTATTATAGTGAAATTTATTTTCTGGTAAGAGCATTGTGGTGTGTAGAAAGCAAGGAAATGCACCTGTCACCAAAGATTCGACAAACTCCGAATCATGGTAGCCGATTTCGAATCGAATCGAATCAGACGAATGATTTCGAATCGCATCGAATCGAATCGATTCGCAGGGCCCTATTTTGAAATTTAATGATATCTATACTCTACATTCAAATCTCCTTGTGCATTATTGGTTTCACGACCAGTCACCAAATTCATTTGAAAATTTCTTCACAATTTCCCAAAATGACACGCGACAAGATGGTATGCTCATATCTGGGACACCGAAAAGTGTCTTCTCGGAAAACTTACCAGAACACTATCTTCCAAAGATGTGGAATTCCCTGGACGACAAACTAAAACGTACAATGTTCAAAAATGATTACTATTGAAATATGTTATCTTCATATCAACTGAATCCCAAATGTACATACAAAAATTGTCCTGATTGCAACTATGTGTAATAAGTAGTATAGTATTCGTATAGCGATAACTGACATTGTAAAATAAGAGAGAAGGATAAATAATACATGCTCATCATCTCCCCATCGCAGGAAATACAGGATTGTATTATTCGAATGCCTTATTCGAATGCCTTATTCGACCCATTGGATAAACAATTATCATGGTTCCCCGCTGGCCTCATACACATGTTCATATTCCACATGCTTGTACTTTATATACCATATCAGAAACTGAGCGATGAACGGTGAACGACCAACGAATTATACTATTATTTATAAAAAACAGACGTTTATATACCAATGTTTAATGTTAACAAGACAAAACCTAGATAAAATAAAATTATTATTACATGTATAGTTATCTTACTTTTCAACGGAGATGGCAGGTAGACAACCCTCTTGGTTATGCTGTCCCCGATAGCTCATTGAATGTTATAATATTACTCTGTGTATATAATTGTATATATTATATGAATGAGTTATGAATAAATAATCATAGTCATAGTCATATCTACACGGCAATGTTGTCATACTGGTCTTGTGGGAAATGAGTTCCAAAAGCTGCACTAGTGATGTAACGATACGGGGGTTATCAGTAAAAGCCGATAGCCGATATTTTCAGTAGATTTATCGGCCGATCCGATACAGATACCGATAAGTCTTGTACGTGAACCAAACTCCATATCAATTTGTCTTTTAAATTACAAAATATTGTCGGCAAAGAACCGATATTGCGATAACCTGGTTGCAAAAAAGTTTAGTTTACGTTCCCCAAAAACCCTGGCAAAACACTGGGCAAAACGATTTAATATTTCATTGCATTCATAAGATTTCCTCAATATTTGTTTGATTCCGTTACTGTGCCTTACGGAATCAGTCCATAATCCATTTGAGTCAATGACGGCAATTTCAATTTCAATTTGCCAAACTCAATCTTTTTCAGAAGTTGAACTTGCGTTTAATAACACCTACAATGTCCCGCATAAATTGTTGACATTTTCTCTGCCCATGACAGCAGATACAAATCCCGCCCATAGAGCACTCTGATTGGTTCGGATGGTTCTATCAAACAAGTTAGTCACCTCCTCCATCTTCAGTCATCGTATACCAGAATGTCAATCAATTTGAATCAAAAGCACTTTAAACACACACACTTAACTGTTGTTAACACGTGATGTTTCTATATATTGAGGAATAGCGAGTCACGACTGCGGCGACTTTAATGCAAACTGGTCAAGTGTGACTCGTCTATTTATAAACACTGATTTTTAGTTTACTGTGTCATCTGTCAACACGTGGCTTGTTAGTGATTCCTACTCGATGACATCAAATGCATGCAAATAATCGTTTGATCTTACCGCCCGGCACCCGCCTTGGGAAGATAATAACAAAGTGACAACTTACTGTCGCACGTGGTGCAGAATTAATTCCACACCCCCATGAATATATCACTAAATGATACCGGTACATCAGTCTGATTCACTCATAGGAAGATTCCATTCTCACGCTAATGCCAGGGGCATCAGTTATTCGCTTTCAACATGTGCTACTCGGCACTCACAAGTAATTTTAATTGTATACAGTTTATGTTTTAACTTTAATTATTGAGCGTACCGAACTATGGTACCTTTGGAAATGTTTATTTGGGTCATGAGTGTACAAACAGTCTCATGTCGATGTTGTCATCATGATCATGGTATATCACTGTATGTGATGGAGGGCTGACCAGTGCGTAAAATAGTCGCTATTTTTTCTGGAAATTCCCGTCATTTATTTAATATTAAAGTCGGAATTGGTGTAACAACGTTCACAAAGGACGCGACATGTATCGGTTGACGATATCGGTCGGGAGACTAAATTTTACCGATACCGATATCTTGCCGATACCACATATATCGGCCCGATCCGATAGCCGATACCGATAATCGGTACATCACTAAGCTGCACAACATAAAATGTTGTCATACTCTAGTAGATAAGGGAGATAACTAAAGTTATCATCCGGAAACCAGAAATTGACAGGATTCTAAGTCATAAAAGGGCCATAACTCTCACAAATATGGGCAGAGCAAACCCATATTCGAACCTGACCTGTATTTTGGGCTGATAAACTATCATACAAAATTTGATTCAAATATGATTACACAAACTAAAGTTATCATCCGGAAACCAGAAATTGACAGGATTCTAAGTCGAATAAAAGGTCGGTAGACCTCATGTCCGCCTCTAAGTGTCGGCTTGATACGACCGTTGTTTGCGCATAAAGACTTGTCTTTAGTGCTAGTAAACCTACATACCAAATTTAATTTCATTCAGTACACATTTACTAAAGTTATCATCCGGAAACCTCAAATTGGCAAAAATTCGAAGTCAAAAAGGGACATAACTCTGGTGATAATTGGCGGGCGGAACCCGAATTCGAACTTGACCTGTGTTTTGCTGGGAGAATGACACATACCAACTTTGGTTCAGATCAAATAATCCAAACTGGAGTTATCGGTCGGAAACCAAAAATGTTAACAGACGGTCAAATTATAAGTCGAAAAAGGGCCGTAACTCATGTAAAAATAATTAGACGGAACCCATATTCGAACTTGGCCTGTATCTTTAGCTGGGAAATACACATACCAACTTTGGTTCAGATCAAATAATCCTAACTGGAGTTATCGGTCGGAAACCAAAAATGTTAACAGACGGTAAAATTCTAAGTCGAAAATGGGGCATAACTCTGGTGAAAATTGGCGGACGGAACCAGAATTCGAACTTGACCTGTCTATTCTGCTAGTAAACCCACATACCAAATTTAATTTAATTTGGTTCACTCTAACTAAAGTTATCATCCGGAAACCTCGGACACACGCATGGACGCACGCATGGACGCACGCACGGACGCACGCACAGGCTGATTATAATAGTCCTCCGAACCCGTTGGGTCAGCGGACAAAAAGGGCCATAACTCAAGCAAAAATGGGCGGATTGTACCCATAATAGAACTTGACCTGTATTTCGAGCTGATAAACGCACATTCCAAATTTGGTTCAGATATGATCACATAAACTGAAGATATCATCCGGAAACCAGAAATTGACAGGATTCCCAGTCGAAAAAGGGCCACAACTCTTGCAAAAATGGGCAGAGCAAACCCATATTCGAACTTGACCTGTATATAGGCCTGATAAACTCACATACCAAATTTGGTTCAGATATGATCACACAAACTGAAGTTATTATCCGGAAACCAGAAATTTACAAGATTCTAAGTAAAAATAAAAGGTGGGTAGACCTCATGTCCGCCTCTAAGTGTCGGCTTGATACGACCGTTGTTTGCGCATAAAAACCCGTCTTTAGTGCTAGTAAACCTACATACCAAATTTAATTTCATTCAGTACACATTTACTAAAGTTATCATCCGGAAAGCTCAAATTGGCAAAAATTCTAAGTAAAAAAGGGACATAACTCTGGTGAAAATTGGCGGGCGGAACCCGAATTCGAACTTGACCTGTGTTTTGCTGGGAGAAAGACACATACCAACTTTGGTTCAGATCAAATAATCCAAACTGGAGTTATCAGTCGGAAACCAAAAATGTTAACAGACGGTCAAATTCTAAGTCGTAAAAGGGCCGTAACTCATGTAAAAATAATTGGACGGAACTCATATTCGAACTTGTCCTGTATCTTTAGCTGGAAAATACACATACCAGCTTTGGTTCAGATCAAATAATCCAAACTGGAGTTATCGGTCGGAAACCAAAAATGTTAACAGACAGTCAAATTCTAAGTCGAAAAGGGGGCATAACTCTGGTGAAAATTAGCGGACGGAACCAGAATTCGAACTTGACCTGTCTTTTCTGCTAGTAAACCCACATACCAAATTTAATTTAATTTGATTCACTCTAACTAAAGTTATCATCCGGAAACCTCGGACGGACATACGCACGGATGGACGGACATACGCACGGACGCACGTACGCACAGGCTGATTATAATAGTCCTCCGAACCCGTTGGGTCGGCGGACAAAAAGGCCATAACTCTAGCAAAAATAGGCGGAGCAAACCCATATTTGAACTTGACCTGTATTTTTGGTCTGAATCTATGAAATTTGCTTTTGATCTAATAACCGAAACTAAAGTTATCATCCGGAAACCATTTCCAGACGGACGTACGCACGGCTCGACGGACACCGGCTATTTTAATAGTCCCTAGAAATTTTGTTTTTCGGGGGACAATTATCACTCACAAACATTCAGATGGCAGCATTGAAGTTTAGATATCAGCGTATACCAGGTCTCATTGATCATATGACCCTGAACTAACATTTATTCAACAGCATCTTTGTGCACAAAAAACAATATAATTTCTGTGTGCAATTCAATTAGAGAAGCCATGAATCCTAGTTTCACATGTACCAATATATATGCCTTGTGAACTAACATAGAATAAGCGCCTCAATACAAAGAGATATTTAGAAGACAGAAATTTCCCAATGGATATAACACATAATGAACCAATCCCACAATTAGCATGGTCAAACTATTGGCAACTGGTTAATTCTCAACCTGCCTGCTTAAGCATAACACACAGTTGGTTGAATATAGACTAGCTCTAGTCACGGAAGTGTGCAAATTTGGACTATTCAGTGAAATAGAAATCACACTATGGTGAATATTCCCGATCGCTAGCTGTTGAGAAATTCCAAAGTATACCCAAAACAATTGTTGCTTGCAAGCAATATTTGCAACGAAAATCGGGTCATGGTGGAATAAACTTTAAGATACATAGAAACAGGCTAGGATATCAGTTTTACTGAATCAGTTGTTTGCAAGTGGCACATCCCAAATTGGGGTGAGCTAAATAAATTGTGGTCACAGTACAGTGCATAATAATTATGACACTGGCACCAAATTACAAGCTCTCCACTCTGGTAGTATATTGCAATACTCAACGATAAATGGTGATGGAAAACATTTCCAGAATGAGACTTTGGTCTTTTGAAATGGACTGAGACCAGAAATAACAAGTGTAATGTCTCCAATGCAGATTCATCAATTTCACATATTAACCAGAACATTTAAATGAATAAGGACGAAACAGAGAATTTTCTATAAATTTGCCGCCATTTTGACTGCCATCGTAAACCATAGTAACCATTTCAGACCCTAATGAGATTGCATTTTTATAGTAATACTTCCACTGGCTTAACTCCTTCAGATCTGTCGATTTCATATTAAAATATGACTAGAAACCGAAAGTGTGTCTGTCATTTACCTGGTATCAATAAATAGCAGCAATTAGTTGTTTTTTAGCCCATTCCAATGGACAAATTAGATTCATTGATGTACCATGTT
Source organism: Siphonodentalium dalli (assembly GCA_032622095.1). Lineage (NCBI taxonomy): Eukaryota > Metazoa > Mollusca > Scaphopoda > Gadilida > Siphonodentaliidae > Siphonodentalium > Siphonodentalium dalli. Next base: position 40,721,591 of record CP136068.1, read on the forward strand.
ATGAATTATGGTGTTTTACATCACTTTTAGCTGAAGCTCATATTATCATGTCATAATGTGACAGGGGTGCAAAGTCAGACAAGGCTGTCATTTACAGTATGTCTCTGCTGAATTATTTTCCAGTTTCAAAATTACTATTACATTATTAGGCAGTGGTTACCAAGGCCCTGTTTCTTCTCAGTATGTTAGCCCATGGCCCCATGCCTAAGTCAATAGAAAAGAACTGACACGTGACACGTCACATGTGACATGCTACCCAGGAACCACACCGGATCACAAATTTGAAGTATATGGGATGTCCCGGACATATATATTTTAAATAGAGGCTCTATTTTCATGCATGTTTTATTGATATAATCATATAATACTATAATACCAATAGCTCTATTATAGAGTTATTATAGTATTACTATACGTGATCGGGACTTTTGCATACATTATGTACTGTGCTAAGTCACTGAACTGCCCATTGCTAATTTCAAATTGGCCGGATCGGATCAGATTAATCGGAAGTTGTCCGATATAGTAGCACAAAATAGTCCGCAGAAAAAATCCTACGCCATGCTTCCCCCAAGTAAACACGAGCACATGTTTCAAAATGCGGCGGTATGAGTTTTTTCGGAATTTCTTCCGCTAAATCTCCAACTAACACCCTTAACTTGTGGAATATATTAAACTTGTGCTGATTTAACTTGTGACATCTCCGTGTATCTTACGTCAAACGAGAAAAACACGACGAAGTGTATTTCTTGGTTGGAGTTTCCCCCCAGTGGCAGCCATTTTTTCTGGGTTTTTCACGTTCTAAAAATAGAAAGTCGTAAATAGTGCGGACGTGAAGGCAGCGATAATTCGCAGTTTGCGATCAATCATCAATCGCGGACAATTTAGGTTAGAGGTTGCATTACAATTACATTTATAGGTCCTGTATAAGGAACGGATCATTAACATGTTTTCGGTAAAACGCGTTGTATTGGTGGGGGGATTTGATATTTAGTGCACAGTAGTTGTAATTGAATGTCTTTGCCGCGGATAATACATCTACTTGTTGTTTTCCCCTTAATTATATATTTTTTGTGAAGATAATGGGCGCCGGACAAACTCACGGGCGATAATAAGGCGGCGCCGGTCATCGGTGTATTTGGCTCGGTCAATGACCGTGTCCGACCTCTTATATCCAGGCTTGGCCTAGTTATGCAAAGAGTAAAATCCAATATGACTGCTGGCAGCCATGTTTTTTTGCCGAATGACCCCATTTATTTACATGTCAATATCAACAGCTATGACAAATCTCATAATGATCCGACCAAAGGTACGACCTGTCGCCCGTGCCAAAGGATTTAGTCATGCAAAGAGTAAAATCCAAGATGGCTGCTGGTGGCCATGTTTTTTGGCCGAATGACCCCAAAATGACTCGTTCCCATCTACATGTCATTGTTAACATACATGACAAATTTCATGATGATCCGACGAACAGTACGATCTGTAGCCTGTGCTAATGGATTGAATTTTGAAATCCAAGATGGCCACGGGCAGCCATGTTTTTTTGCTGAATGCTGAATGACCTCAAAATGACTCGTTCCCATCTACATGTCATTGTTAACATCCATGACAAATTTCATGAAGATCTGACCAAAGCTACGACCTGTAGCCCGTGCCAAAGAATTTAGTCATGCAAAGAGTAAAATCCAAGATGGCTGCTGGTGGCCATGTTTTTTGCCCGAACGACCCCAAAATGACTCGTTCCCATCTACATCTATATTAACATCCATGATAAATTTAATGATAATCAGATTAACAGTACAACCTGTAGCCCGTGCTAATGGATTGAATTTTGAAATCCAAGATGGCTGCTGGCGGCCATGTTTTTTCACCCACTGACCAACGTGCGAAGCGCGTTCAGTGGGTGTACTATTATCGTAGGACTCATGCGTTTCTGCTGAATTGAAATAGTGCCTATGCGTTTCTGCTGAGCTGCACTGACGTTTGATCGCAAAATAAAATTATAACCATTATCAAAGCACACGTTTGGATAACACCGCCATAAACAGTTTCATATTATGATGTTGAGCTCATATCGTCAATAAAATTATAGTTATAATTGATAAAACTAAATTGTACTGCTAAAGTAATTCTACCAATTGGGTAACTAGATTCAGGTTGAGCTAGAACTTGAGAAATTTTTAATTTCAACCAATTGAAATGCCGCTGGAATTGGAAAGGGTTAAGGTTGTTGGGCAACGCAAATGACGTCATCGAAAACAAGGCGACTCAAAATGAGTCAAAAATCGTACACAGTACATGTCTCGCTTCGTCTCGGAATCGTGATTTAAATTCATTCATTTTGACTGTTACTGTGTCCTAAGATATTAGCAACTTGTGGAATGTGCTTAGGAAGGATTGTTTTGATATCTAATAAGTGGGATTTACCTCCCAAAAAGGTGAGTTTCAGGCCTGCATTTGTTGTCAATCTGTATTATCTGATTCTGACAGCGCTCGTCTGCAACTGCAATTGGCAGAATTCGCGTGTTTGACTAAACGTATTCTCCACTCGATTCTCGAGTCAAAATGCACAATAATCGGTCAAATTCTTTCAATAATTCTATCTAAATACATCTTAGCTATTATTCGGATCAGATCTCCCCGTCGAGAAAGCGATATGTTGACCAAAACGACACTTGAGAAAGTTGTTTACATTTTGAGCGCACACTGCCTGCGGCACAGTAGTCAGTACACGCTCGATTTTTATCATGGAAACAAATCAATTTCTTCCATCTAAAAGATAATTACGTGCTGGACCCTGTCATTTTAGGAATATATAAGTATTCCATGCAGACATACCTCAGTCTCAGCTTAAAATTTTGAAAAATAACAGTTTTATCGACATAAATCGATTTGAATGGGAAAATCCCGTGTTAAAATTTATCTTTGAAAAAAAATAATTTCTTCCCTCTAAAAAATAATTACGTGCTGTACCCTGTCATTTTAGGAATATATAGGTATTCCACGCTGACACACCAAGTCTCAGCTTAAAATGTTGAAAAATAAGAGTTTTATCGACATAAATCGATTTGAATAGCAAATCCCATGTTAAAATTTATCATCAAAAAAAATTAATTTCTTCCATCTAAAAAATAATTACGTGCTGTACCCTGTCATTTTAGGAATATATAAGTATTCCACACAGACACACCAAGTCTCAGCTTAAAATTTTGAAAAATAAGAATTTTATCGACATAAATCAATTTTAATGGCAGATCCCATGTTAAATAATAAATTTTAGGGCCCTGCGAATGTTTTCTGAGCTGTTCCATATTGGCCAACAGAGTCCATATTTGACAGGTTCTATCTGATAATTGTGCGACAGTACAGTCGCGTTACTTTATACGTCAACATTGGTCATTATCACCCGACAAATTTATTTTGGTCTATCGTATCAACCCCCATGTAGCCTGACTAAGTGTCAACATTGGTCTTTATTGCTCCACTAATTTTTATCGTCTCATCGGTATGAATTCCATATCCAATTATCCACATATAACCAACCGAACCTCTAATCCCGGTCCAATTTTTTTTTTTTTCATCGCTATAGTCAAGTTACGTAATATTTTATCACGTGATAATTTTACTTATATGTCTATGGTATTACTATAGTATACGGTATACGTATATCAATTGCTATTCCTTTCTATATAATCCTGGTGCCATCTATAGAGTAAGAGATAATTTCAGACCCCCCCCCCAATTTTATATCATTGCCGCTACAGTACAGTCGCGATGCATCACATGGCAACATTGATCGCTATCGCTCTACTAATTTATGTCAGTTCATCGTTCCCCTTTTTCTCTGAGTCTATTTAACCAACCCAACATCTAAACCCGGCCTAAATTATTGTCATCGGTATACCGTAGTTGTATTACATACATATTTTTATCATTTGATTCCAATTTGCATTGTACCACTATAGAAGTCCATAAATGACTATTCTGGCACTATATAGAGATAACGAAGATTATTACAACACCCCCCCCCCCCCCCACCATTTTATAGCCTTGTTGCAACAGTAGAGTTGAGATGCATGATATGTCAACATTGGTCGTTATCGCTCTACAAATTTATATCGGTTCAACCCTTAGTTCCCTGTATCGCCCACTCCTCCCTCAATTTATTTTTTCATTTGTATTATAGTCTCGTTACATACATATTTTATCTCTTTTTTTAACTTTTGCTTCAACATGCCGAGTTCTGCTGCAGACGATACAAAACTGACAACATTTCGAAATGTAAGCAGGCTTCAAACTCATCTTATCCAAGAAACTTGTGTATAAGGTGTACTCGCATTTGTTGCGTTAAAAACCAAAGGTCCCAAGTCAAGGTCCAAAATCCCCAACACACTGATGTGAGGTTTAATGATAACTCACATCTACATAACCTAACCAATATAAGGATGTGAGGTGTAATGATAACTCCATCCACATACAGTAATGTCCAAAGTAATTGACCACTTAACCACAGCAGAATTATGGGTAATTTTTCAGAATTTTAAATCCTGAAAAATTACCAATAATTCTGCTCTGGTTAAGTGGTCAATTACTTTGGGCATTACTGTAACCAATATAAGGATGTGAGGTTTAATGATAACTCTATCCACATAATCAATATACGGGTGTGATGTTTAATGAGAACGCCATCCACATAACTAATAACTATGTGTGAAAATTAAATAAAAAAATTAAATTCCATGATGGCGTCCAATATGGACTATCTAATTCTGCTCCAAAAACATGTATATTCAATATATGGATGTTTATTGGATGGGGGGGGACCGATTATTTCAATGATATTTTAATTCACTGGGATACAAAACCCGACCTACGGGAGCACGCTTCGCGCACGACTGTATCTTAAGCATATGTGCATATTTAATAAGCCAACAATTGGAATCCCAACAGAGAAGACTAGCGTAGGTCCCTTGCGCATAGACATCGTTGATGATCTCTATGGGAAACCAACTTGACATTTAATAGACAATTTCGATTAACTGCAATAACTTAAGGAATCTCTAATTGAGCTCAAGCCCAATAAGAATATTCCTTCAGTTATTGTGCTTAAGCGCAGTTAGAGATACCTTATTGCGCTTAAGCACAATGTGATATTCCTGTGCAATAAGGAATATTCTTATTGCGCTTAAGTGTAATAAGACATTCCTTATTACACGTAAGCGAAATTACATCAATATTGCACTTAAGCGCAATTAATATCTCTCATTAGATCACCCTTGTGCAAATAGTAGAATAATCTTATATTTGTTCCACCCATTGTACCATGGAGATGGACTACACCACCTGAATTATAGGGAGTTTATGTACTATATATAATATATTCCTTATTAAGAGATTCCTTATTGGGTTTTATTATATAAGCGCAATTTGTAAATTCCATTATTGCGCTTAAGCACAGTTAAATATATCCTTATTGCGCTTAAGCACAATAGAGATTCCCTTATTGTGCTTAAGCACAATTAGCTCTTCTTGCGATTAATTAAAAAAAAAAATTCTAATTGTATTGTAACTATTGTTTTGTCCTTTAATATTTCCCATACATCATGTACACATATATTATGCTAGAATGGTACTATTATTACTAATACCACTCGTAGTAGTTAATACCACCTTACTGTCAATATCCTATCATGGTTAGTTTCAAATCATAACGTTAATTGTTATTACTATGTGTGTACTGTACATGTACATCAGTCATCAATTAATAATATTTTGCTATTTTGCATGCGAAGTGGAAGACCCTCCAATAGCTTATCAATACCACTCGGGACAGTGGGTGTTTTTCCTCAATTAATTGAATTTCTTGTTGCTGAATGACCCAAAAATGACTCGTTCCCATCTACATGTACATATCATTGTTAACATCCATGACAAATTTCATGAAGATCAGACCAAAGGTAGGATCTGTAGCCCGTGCCAAAGGATTTAGTCATGCAAAGAGTAAAATTCAAGATGGCTGCTGGCGGCCATGTTTCTTGCCAAATGACCCCAAAATTACTCGTTCCCATCTACATGTCATTGTTAACATCCATGACAAATTTCATGAAGATCCGACCAAAGCTACGACCTGTAGCCCGTGCCAAAGAATTTAGTCATGCAAAGAGTAAAATCCAAGATGGCTGCTGGCGGCCATGTTTTTTGGCCGAACGACACCAAAATGACTCGTTCCCATCTATATGTCAATATTAAGATCCATGACAAATTTCATGACGATCAGATGAACAGTACGACCTGTAGCCCGTGCTAATGGATTGAATTTTGAAATCCAAGATGGCGGCCATGTTTTTTTGCTGAATAACCCCAAAATGACTCGTTCCCATCTACATGTCATTGTTAACATCCATGACAAATTTCATGAAGATCCGACCAAAGGTACGACCTGTAGCCCGTGCCAAAGGATTTAGTCATGCAAAGAGTAAAATCCAAGATGGCTGCTGGCGGCCATGTTTTTTGGCCAAATAACCCCAAAATGACTCGTTCCCATCTACATGTCAATATTAACATCCATGACAAATTTAATGATGATCAGATGAACAGTACAACCTGTAGCCCATGCTAATGGATTGAATTTTGAAATACAAGATGACCGCTGGCAGCCATTTTTTTTTCCGAATGACCCAAAATGACTCGTTCCCATCTACATGTCAATGTCAAAGGCCATGACAAATTTCATAATGATCCGACCAAAGGTGCGACCTGTAGCCCGTGCTAAAGGAAATTGTTGACAAGTCACGCACACACACCCTTGTTTGTATAGGTTACGTTGCGGGGACCCCATGAGAAACCAACCAGAAACCAGCGTTATGGGGACACATGTTTCCCATGGAGCTACAGGGTTGATATATTCACAAGTGATGCACAGTGTCTCGGTATTGTACTAAATTGTATAATTAGCTCTATAACTATATTTTCAAAGGGACCGTAGTTGTGGGGACACATTGTGAGGACGTCCTCATATGGCTGGTTCGATTCATTACTTCACTATTATGCACAACATCTGGAAGTCCATACATTGTAAGGACATTTGCATGTCCCCACAATGAAACACACAAGCACAGATTGTTTCATAAACTAGTTACGTTATGGGGTCATATTACGGACGTACTCACAAAGATGGTTCCATTCATTACACACCTCCCATATTGTTTGACTCGGGTCCCCACCACCGGATCAACTCGGCGATAGACAATGTTTCATGGATTTAAACAATAACAGAGTCGGGTTATTGTTTACATCCATGAACACATCAACAATGTGGCGCGCAGAGTTAATCATATGTAATGCCGCCTATGGGAGGCCCTTTTCACATTTATTATTCATTTACGCTTTGCTTAAGCGCAAATAACCTCTATCATTTTCGCTTAAGCGCAAATATTTACGCTTAAGCGTAAATCATTTGCGCTTAAGCGCAAATCATTTACCTTAAGCGCAAATAAAAATTAATATTCATTGATCCCCCCTGAATTAATTTTAAATGGCACAGGCCTAAACACATCACTCAAGTCTATATAGGCCCACCATATGAGGGAAGCAATCCCCCAGTAACCCCTAGATTCCTTTTATGACCATGGAAATGGTAGATCTGTGCAGGGTATGTCTCTTTTATAAAATATACTAGATCTCTGGGATGGAGACACAAATTGATGGAGACAGGGATGCTGATAATATGAAAATAGGGTTTTCCCCCTATTTCAAGTCAATAAGTACACCATATAAGGGAAGTAACCCCTAATTCCCTTTTTATGGCCATGGAAATGGTATATATCTGTACAGGAGACGTCCCTTTAATAAAATATACTAGAGCTCTGGGAATGAGGTACCAATTATTCGGACACCAGGGACAGAGATGCTGATATGCATATGGAAATATGTTTTTTTTCAACTTTCGAGCCTGTATGGGGCTATTACTATGGGCCCATAATAATATACTATGAGATGGACTCAATCATTCACAATCAGAGAGAAGTAAGGGCGTGGTAAGTATTTGCGCTTAAGCGCAAATAAATTGAGACACATATTTGCGCTTAATTAAGCGCAAATAAATAATAAATGTGAAGTATCTGAAGGGATGAATCAATACTTTTTGGATACAAATTGTGTCAACATGACACCAAAAGTGCATTGAATGCATTACATCATATATCCGTAAAATTCCACCAGAATATCATTGTAACGTCAATTCTGAATTAAACGGAAATGATCATCGCTGTTATCTAGCTGACTGAATCGCAAATCAGATAGGTTGTCGGATGGGTCCATTCGAATATTCAAATTCAATTTAATGTAGCTTTTAAAGTGGTGTACATGTGAAAAGAATGTCTGTAAGTTCGTTACCGACTTCGGTGTGGGTCATGTATGGCGGCGAGAAGAACTGTCTCTCGCGAGGAACCTCATCTCCCTATGGGGGACTCGGTTGTACCATCGCTTTTTAACAGGTCTCTCGCCGCCATACATGACCCATACCTCGGTCGGAAACTAATACTTACCATGACCCTATGCGAAGTTTCAGAAATTCGAACATTGCCAGACCCAAATTCGAACTTAATCAGTGCATTGTATAGAACTCAAGTTATCATCTGAACAACTCAGAAACAAAATATTCCATATTGAAAAAGGGCAATAACTCAGTTGAATATTGTCTGAATGGAACCAATTTCTAATTTTAGTCACGTCCTCTTTTTATTACGATACCTAACAAGTTTGGAGGTGATTGATTAATAAATACTACACTTGTCAATCGGATAACCCCCCAAAAAACTACATATTCTTCAAATAAGTTGAAAATGTACATACATCGGTCAATAATACAGTAATGCTCTAATTAATCGACCCCTTCACCACAGCAGAATTATGGGTAACTTTTCAGGATTTAGTCGGAAATATGGCTTGTTGCCATTCATTGGAAAGCTCTCGCCGAGAGCTTTCCGATGAATGGCAACAAGCCATATTTCCGACTAAATCCTGAAAAGTTTTCTGCTGTGGTTAAGGGGTTGATTAATAGAGCATTACTGTAGTTGTTGGGCCGGACCAAATGTGATATGTGTTTACTTGTAATTATACCACATACCAACATTTGATGCCATTGATAAATATACCATTCAGACAACGAAGTTTGATTGATGGGCATAAAGATGGATGCTGGGGCCTGGGGACACTTATATTCGTGCTGAAATTGTACCCTTCGTCTAGACAATGTGACTACCTGGGATCAAACAGGTTAAAATGTTTTGGCATTTCAGTGTCTGCAGTTGGCTGATAGAAGTGAAGCAATTGAGGTCTACCAGAATATGAGTAATTTCATCCCCAGTGATATATCACAATATTTTGTAACAATAGGTTGAGTTAAAAGTGTCCCTTCCAACTTAAGATGGCCAACGTAACAGTTTCAATAAGGTGGGAAAAAATCAATAAAACACCTATCAACATAGATAACCAATTTTTGAGGATATCTACAAATAGTCAGTAAAAAATTTACAACATGCAATGGTTTATATCGATTACTACAAATGAATTAAGGAGTTTTCTCCAAAAGTGACCCAGGATTGTGAAACATGACTGAAATTGTTTGGACAACACATTGAACACAACAGTTACAACAACAAGTGAAATCATGTTGTGTAACATATCATCAGACGGAACATTTTCAATATATGTACTGTAGTACACACAAGGGGCACTGAAATGTCCAAAATTGCAGTGCTAAGCCAAATGGTAGCAGTTTCCAACTCTAACAGTGGTCATAAACATCAGCTTGAGGTCCCACATGTACATTATAGCCATTAAATATATAGCACCATATAATTTTACTAAAAATGTCATGTCATATTTTCATATTTGTGACAAATTTATGTTATCGAAAAATTATCAATAGTCAGCCCGATATTCACAATTTGATGACACCTGGAACACTGTCAAGTTGACCACATTTAAGGTGCCAATAAGCCCATCTCATAGAGTTAGATTGAATGACGAAAATTGATTCAACATAATTTTATTCACAGAAAACAGAGTAAAATAAAATTAACAGTCATTACAATATGAAACAAAT